>OY755249.1:1870913-2417745 GCA_963576725.1 Azorinus chamasolen
AAATGTTAAACCATTAAAACTGCGATTTGACGCAATTTTACCTACTTTCTATTCGATCAAGCCTTTGAGTAAACTAATGACCGAGAGTCAGTTTAGATCCTGATGAGGCGTTGAGAAACCCGGGATCTCATCCGGGTCCTAGATGTTTAGATGCTGGTGAGATCGCGCTTTGCACGAGAATGGAAAAATAATGCATATCTTGTAGTTACACTAGTTATGCTGTAATAGATTATTTTCCAAGGAGGCATTGAAACCATAAATTATATAACTATTATAACTGAGATCCAGTAAAGATGCGTAAATCTACAATATTTTCAAGAATAGCTTTTTTTATTTCTCCACCAAACCCTATACTGTGACCACTCTTTAGAATCGTCTCGAAGAGATGATTCTAAAGAGTGGTCACAGTACAGGGTTTGGTGGAGAAATGCCGATTTAATATATGGGTACGCCAAATTATCTGTAGCTCTGTTATAATACATTTAAAAAGGTAAAGAAAAAATCAATAGACACACGCAATGTTGCAAACTTATGTTTTAAAACGTGTATGGAGAATGGACTTGGAATTAACCGAATATGGCGTTTTAACAAGATTTTACTATTTTAACACCAATCCACAAATAAAGGAATGACGCCGGTAAATGTATTTTTAAACATTATAGTGAAGTTAACTTATATTTTAACAAGATATGCTGGGAAATTTCCAGCCCACAGTGATACAAAGGAGTATGTTTACCAGAACTGAAATGGTAACTGTTTGGGTCTTAGATTTTAATTAACCCTTTCACCGCCAATGTCGCATAAATGAACCACGACAAAAAGTGCAGTCCCAGATCAGACGCTGCCGTTTCAAGGCGGCGTCTGATCAAGGACTTCCCTTTTTGCCTCAATCTCTATTTCTATACATGTGCCTTATTCTATTTATGTGCTATATTCCTTTGAAATATGCATTTATTGATCTCATTTACTTATCTAACAAAGGTGGTTTCCAGACGACAATTAGTAATTTGACGCCGAAAGGGTTAAAGAATTATTTGCTTACAGCTAACGTAATGTACCCAAATACAATAAAATAAAACCAACCTCTAAGACGGACTTTTAGTAAATAATTAAAATTTCTTTAGACATGCGACAACTTACCGCAGGGTAAAAGCCACACAGAAAGCTCCCAAAAGGAACTTACTGTTTGACATTGACACTGCATTAAGCTGCCCCTTGTCCTATAGACCGATATTGATTCCAATTTCACACGCATGTCTTACTGTACATCTGTAATAATACATTTCGTTTTCTTAATTCTATCTACCAGTTCAATACATACCCTTAACCTTTTCACCGCCGATGTCGCATAAATGCACCACGACAAATAGTGCAGTCCCAGATCAGACGCCGCCTTTTCAAGGCGGCGTCTGATCAGGGACTTCACTATTTGTCCCAATCTGTATTTCTATATACATGTATGTGCTTTATTCCTGTGAAATTTGCATTTATTTATCTCATTTCCTTATTTTACTGAATGATTTAATAAACTTGGATTGAAGACGATAATTAGAAATTTGGCGCCGAAAGGGTTAAAGAAGTAGTCTATTTGCAACGCGTTTTCAAAAATACCTAACTATTACATAAATCATTTGTTTATATGCTAACAATAAATATATCGCAAGAAAATCAATCGAATAAACACTGAAGAGGAGAAATTTGTCATGAAAACAAAATTGAAAATATGCGTTAGGTGTAGGGACTATTACACTTTAAATATCTGCGAATAATACCGCAATAAAGCCCTTTAAAAATGACCCCGGATAACAATAAATTTGAGACGTTTGCCACCCAGGGCACTAACTAATATAAACGACGATTCGGATACCATTAAAGACCAAACTTCTCCAGATTTAGCTACGAGAGGACATAAAATATTCATTACACAAACTGGTTTGGCTTGATTAGTGTGTTAAGCCCAGACGGGGATCTATATTACTCATCCAGACTTAATCTGTGAGAAAATAACGACCAAATGAGAAAATTACAGCATACCGCTGACATGTGTAGTAAATTACGCTTTTTCGGTTAAGATTATGCTGTTTATATGGGACTTTTCATTTACACACTCACACATATATAATACATATAAGCATAATATAAATTTATGATGATTGTCAAGAAAAAATAAATTGAAATACAGTTGAAGTTCAATATCTTGATTTTAAAGGGACCATAAAATTTACTTCCAGCATTACTTTCGACCTGTATTAAGCTGTCACGTGTGTTTCTAGATATGCGTAGTAATATATTTTAGAACAATCTTGTATTGTACATTCTGGAAGGACAGAATGTTTACTCCGAATTATCCCGAAGTTCAAGTTATCCGAGTTCGAGATATCGAAGTTCAAGTTATCCGAGTTCGAGATATCGAAGTTCAACAGTGATATAAAAGCGCTTCATTTTCCTTTTAACCCTTCCCCTATTCTATATTTATTTCAAATTTCAATACCTACTGAATATTCATGGACAAAATAGATATAATGAAATATGGAAGGTGGAACATTGTAGCCATTTTAGAAACTACAGAAACAGAGCTTTCAAATTCCATTAGCAAACAGAGCATACCCTGACCAGACGGCTCCTCTAGGAGCCGTCTGATCTGGGTCTACTCTGTTTGCAAATGCGTGAAAACACGTTTACATACATCCGTCCTCTCGCTTATCGCAATCTGACTCAGATATGCAAACAGTTTGGACCCAGATCAGACGCCGAGTCACTCGGCGTCTCATCTTGATCCAATCTGTTTGCAAATGACATTCTTGTATAGCATGAGAAGGGAAACATATTAGTGAAATAGATATGCAGTAGAACATTTATTGAACATAGATGTCTTAAAAGGCACGTGGTTGCTTAATGCAAGACAAAAGTAATATAGCAAGCTCCTATAGGATCCATCCCATTCTGATGGCCGCTTAAGACATGTTCTATTTTATCTAGAAATCTCAATGAATGGTTTCGTTCCATAGAGAGCATTTAACACTTTGCCTAATGCAAACGATTAATCCCATCGACATTGTAAGCACACACAGTAGACTCTGATCAGGCGGCTCCTACAGGAGCCTCTAATCTTGGTCTATTCTGTTTGTAACGGTGTTAATAAGCATATCTATGGAGAAACGGGATCAAATAATTCACAAATGCTCTGTTAGAATACTTTGTATTAATTTGATCTCGAAAACAAGACAGTTTAATTAACATCGTACTTCATTGCTAGGTATAACCCATTTTATTCAGGGCGCAATTTGAATATGGCGATGTGTTGCATACAGTCTACTTAATACTTTACTTCATGAATATTCATGTAAATAATAATGACAATATGAATATTTATTTACTGAAGTTTTATATTGCCATATGAAAAAGGGAATGTTTGGTTATGGAAGAAATTGTAGAATCAGATTTATATTACAGTAAAACCGCCCTAATGCAACCACCAAAAGGGGGCATAATTCACAGTGGCAAAGGCAGGTGGTAGCTTAATGCAGGACGTAAGTTATGCAGAAAGCTCCAATAGGAGCTTTCTGCATAACTTTCGTCCTGCATTAAGCAACCACCTGCTTATGAAGACAGCCATGTCTGTTCATTAAGTGGTCGCATTAGAGGGGTTTTACTGTATATCATAATCAGACAACTCTAAAAATGCATAAAAAGGCGTTTCTCTGAAGTAAAATGTTAACAATTACGTTTCATGCACACTTGGCATGGTAAACATTAGAATTGATCGGTGTGCGCTGTGAATGCCCTGTATGTACATATAAGAGTCTCTAGGCTTCGATTTTCGCTGCCTTGGCTCCGCCTCCTGCCGTTCTAGAGATATTCCTCGTAGGAATGTCGATTTTGTAATCACAAGGCAGCGAGGAAGATCGGTGGGCGTGACAAACGAGCTGTTGTGACAGATATCTCCAGACTGCCAATAGTGTATTATCTAATATATACATTCCCTGAATAAATGTGAAAAAGGCTCGTTTTCAAAAAGTTCTCAATTTTAACGTTTCGTATGCTGAGCAAAATTCTGTTGATAAAAATGTTCTTCTGATTTTAGATTTCAAAACAAGCTCAGTGTTTAACCTTTTACCTCATAGGCTATTTTAGATGCAACCTCTTTGAAGTAATCTACCGAAAAAGAGCATTAATTAGAGAAAAGGATTTTTTTTAGAATTTTGTAGCTTGAAACCATTGTGATAAATAAAGCATTTGCTCCTATAGGAGCAAATGCTCTATTTATCACAATGGTTTCACAAAGTGACTTTTACAGAGTCGTCAATATGAGGGAGATGGTTAACTCTAGTGATCATTATGAGAAGCCAAATAACAGCTTTTCAAACAATACAAAGGTATAAACTGCCTGATACAGTGTACATACATGTACTCGTTTGATACACAATGCTTAACGTATGATACAATGTAACAAGAGCTTCACATACGGGTACCAACGCTCATCTATTCGAGTGTAACTCTGGTGACGGTCAACAAGTGTGTGAAGATTTATGAAAATTTGCATGAACAGTAAAGAAGTTATACCCACGACAACGACGGCAACGACGACGACAACGACGACGACAACGCAGGACAATAACTCAGCTAAAAATTGGTTGATATTTGTACAATGTACCAACTGTCTGATACATTTACAATGTACGTAATGGCTTACACAGTGCACAAAATGGTTCATACTAGGTACAATGTACAAAATGGATTACATAATTTAAAAACTGGCTGATTCAATGTAAAGACTGGCGGATACACTTACAATGAACAAACTGGCTGATTCAATGTACAATGTACAAATTGGCTGATTAAATGTACAATCTACAATCTGGCTTACACAATGAACAACTTGATTGATATTCAGTAAAACTTCTTGCCTGACAAATGAAATTGGTTGGCAAACATAAAAAAAATACAGTTGAACTTCGATATCTCGAACTTCAAGGGATATACAAATTAGTTCGAGATAACAGAAGTTCGAGCTATCCGATTTCTTATCAGAACATTTTCTTAAGTTTACAGTTTAATGCAGGTCTAAAGTAATGCTGAAAGCTCCTGTAGGAGCTTTCAGCATTACTTTAGACCTGCATTAAATTGTCGCGTGTTTCTAGATTTGTGTAGTAAATTGGAAAAGCTGTGTCTTAATGCGGTACATGCATGCAATGTGTTTCTCAAACAGTGTTGACTCATTACAGAGACCCAGGGTCTGCACTGGTTGTTATTCAAAATCGTTTAGTAGGTTTACGCCTTTCATTTTCTGTGGGATTATGGATATATAATTAAACGCTGGTAGAGCATTCTGCTCTGAAAATATACAGTTGAAAGGGTTGCTATCCCAATCGGTCTATAATTAACCCATTCCCTCATATACTATTTTTAGATCCTACTACCTTTGAATAAATCTACCGAAAAGGAGTATTTACTGAAAGAAAGGGTTTTTTTAAGAATTGTATAATGTTGACGCCATTGTGATAAATTGAGCACATGCTCCTATGGAGATTTTTCAATGCTCTATTCATCACAATTGTTTCAGAAAGTTGCTATTACAGAGGCGTCAAAAGGCGTCAATATGAGGGAATGGGTTAAGTGATGAAAATTGCTTTTTTATGTTGATTACAATAATATCAAATGTCATTTATCATAACTGTAATGTTATTGGATCAATCTTTATCAAGCCAATCGCGAATTAACCAGTACAGTAAAATCTCGTTTATTCGAACACTCAAATGCGTATCATTATCGATCTTTAAGACAGGTGGCAGCTTAATGCAGGGTGAAAGTCATGCAGAAAGCTCCACTAGGAGCTTTCTGCATGACTCTCACCATGCATTAAGCAGCCACCTGACTAAAAGGATCTAAATTCTTCTATACAAAAAAATCGAATAATCGAAGTTTTACTGTATTTACAAACAGTTTGAATCCAAATGAGACGACGCGCAGTTTGGCGTCTGATCAGGATCCAAGCTGTTTGATACTCGGTCATTATATTTATCAACAACTTTGAACGAATGTGAAGTACGTAAAATTGAAATAAAAATCAGATTTTAAGCAGACACTTTTTTTTACGACAGGATAAGTATTAAACCAGATCTAAATAAGAAAAAAAATGATGTCTGCTTAAAATTTGAATCTGGTACAATTGTGATTTCTTCCGATTCGAGCAATCTTTTGAGAAAAAAAAACTGTTAACAGGTTGTCAAACAGTTTGGATCCTGATGAGACCCCGAGTCGCGGATAGCATGATAGGGATAAGCCAATTGACACTCACACCATGATATTGACACTAATTACATTATTTCTGCATAATGGTTCGGACTGGTGCTGTTCCTATTTAATACAGCTTCAGAAATATTCTTTAGAAATAACACTAATTTGCATTATGCAAATAAATGAAACAATTCTATTATTCATTGCATATAGCGAACCCTCGCTAATCCAGACTTTTCGTACAGAAGGGTTTGTTTTAGTTTGGTTTTGGTTTGGTTTTGGTTTGGTTTTGGTTTGCTTTTTATCGGGGTTTACTTCGCTTTAACCCATTACCCCATAGGCTATTTTTAGATCAAACCTCTTTGAATAAATCTACCGAAAAGGAGCATTATCTAGAGAAAAGGACAATTTTAGAATTTTGTAGTTCTGAAACCATTGTGATAAATAGAGCATTAGCTCCTGTAGGAGCAAATGCTCTATTTATCACAATGGTTTCACAAAGTAACTTTAACAGAGTCGTCAAAAGTCGTCAATATGAGGGAAAGGGTTAACAGTATATCAGTCATCTCAAGTCGTCCAGCTCATTACAGGTGGGGGAAGACCCCAGAGGTTCTTCTCTGCACGGAACAAATTGCATTGTTTCGTGCACAGATGAACATCCGGGTAGAACCAACGACCTTCCGCAAGCCCTCACATGTCGTAAAGAAGGATAGAGAACTTTATAAGCAGGAAGAGGACTTTATAACCGGGCGGTGAATGGTATAAGCAAGTGGAGAAACTTCACAAGCCGGTGACTGCTTAGTGCAAAGGGGAAATCATGCAGACAGGTCCCAGAGAAGCTTTCTGCACATTCTGCATCTTGCATTAAGCAGTCATCTGTCTTAAAGGGCGATATTGATATTTATTTGAGTGATCGAATTAGCCAGGTTTAACCCTTCGCTTGCTATTCGCGTCAATATACATATCTGTAAATAGTGAAGACCCAGATGAGACAGCTCCTGCAGGAGCTGTCTCATCAGGGTCTGCACTATTTACAAGTTGATTGTGCAACCAGTGCACTCCAGAGCAGTGATTGCACAGCGAAATACGTGTACACAGTGAAGATATATGTAATTATACAACAGGGCATGTGTAAAGAAGGAGAAATGTATGTTAAATTCAGCAAGCGAAGGGTTAACAGTTCACAGTAACAAACGTTGATTTTTATGTGCGTTTATTCATTACATGCATATACCATTGGAAAAAAAACTTATTCATTCATGCCAAATATCCGTAATAAATATCCATTTAACCATTTACTCCATAAATACGCTTTTCCATGCATTTGCAAACACAGTAGACCCAGATCAGACGGCTCCTATAGGAGCCGTCTGATCTGGATCTGCTCTGTTTGCTTATGATATAATATAGATATGATTCTGCAGTTTCTGCCATGGCTAAAATTCCTGTATTCATTTGTTATTATAACAAATTAATCTGATTAACATTCATGACGTCATTATTTTACATGAATATTCATGAAGTAAAGGGTTAAAAAAATATTGTGTGAATATCAATTTGCTGAATATTATAATGATAATTTATTCTGATCAAGGTTTTTTTTTAGCTATGGCAAAAGCTAGAATCATACCTATTTTACTTCATAAGCAAGAAGACCAGACCCTGATCAGACGGCCCAGCAAACTTAGCAGACCCAAACCAGACGGCTGTTGTATACAGCAGCCATCTGATTTGGGTCTGCTCAGTTTGCAAAAAGGCGTAATCTATGACGTTTGTGGATAACTCTATGACATTGTTCATATACAGAGTGTGTGCAAAAATGCTTCTATATAACGGCCACTAAATTACATAAAATATTTTGTGTTAAAGGCAGGTGGCTGCTTAAAGCAAGGTGAAAGTAAAACAGAACGCTCCTATAGGAGCGTTCTGTTTTACTTTCACTTTGCTCTAAGCAGCCACCTGTCCCAAAAACCAACCAATTAACACAATTTAGTGGCCGTTATGTGGAGGTTTTATTGTACAATAGTATTATAATGGCACTGTTGAAGACGAAATGAGCGGTGATCATTATGTAATTTTCTTCACAAATTACACAGTGTTTCCTGATTCATATAGGTTTTCGTGCATTTTTGCAGTATATAGTATTCATTTCTTTCTCCTCATACAATATATCTCATACTAGACCTCCAGAAAATTCTTCATCGATTTTCAACATAAATCCTGTGAATGCTGGATATTTAAAGTACAATGGTCCACCAGTGTTGAACAATAGGTTCCACTCAGTTTACAATTTTGTTTTGTATGACAAACGGCGCAGACCCAGATCAGGGGGCTCCACTAGGAGCCCCCTGATCTGGGTCTACACGGGTTGTAATGTAAATACACATGTTTCCCGCATTTAAAGGGTTCAAGCATAACTCTTCTCCGTACATTGTTCTCGAACGTCTATTTCTACGTTTATAAAAAACAAAAAGAGTAGGTATTACTCTTATGGTACGCCAAACACTTGCCACTTTCTACTAGTCTCAGCTTGGATCCAGTTCCGTGTGAGTCGGTGTCTGATCAGTGCTGTGTTTGCATGGCAATAAAACAGCAGATAAAATCTAAATTAATCGGAAAATCGTTTTAAATATTAAACATAAGAAAAGGGTTAACCATGCTTCCGTTTATCCTTTACGGATTTTGCAAACAGAGTAGACCCAGATCAGACGGCTCCTATAGGAGCCGTCTGATCAGGGTCTACTCTGTTTGCTAATGGAATTTGCTATATTTGTTTCTTGAGTTTCTAAAATGGCTACAATGTGCCACCTTCCACATTTCATTATAGCTATTTTGTCCATGAATATTCAGTGGGTATTGAAATTCGGACTAAATATAGAACAGGGAAGGGGTTAAGCTCGCCCTGAATAGCAATCGTAACTACTCGCCGTATTCCGTCAGAGTTCGGAATATAGTTAGGTTCGTTAGAAATAGCCGAGGTGTTCCGAATGCCTAGTGGGCATTTGCAAACAGCTTGGACCCATACGACAGACGTTGAGCAATTTGGCGTCTCACCAGGATCCAAGTTATTTGACACTCGGTTAATACTTTCTCTAAAGTTCGAAAGAATTGGAATTGTGTAAAATTACTCCAAATCAGTTTTTTACCAGGAGGATAATGGATTAATGTAACATTTCTTCGGGTCAATGCGCGACGGAAACAAATATAAACCGCTGGTTAAGAAACCCGCCAGAAATAATTAGTCTGTCAAATTCATTGCTCGTTACATCGTCATTGTTCCTCGTTGTTTAACCTCGATCGCGCTACGGGCGATTTCGTATCTACCGTTGCAAACAGTTTGGATCCTGATGCGAGGCCGAGTAACTCGGCGTATCATCAGGATCCAAACTGTTTGAAACTGATTCTTTATTTTTAACAAATAAATGGAGGGTGAAGATGCCGATTTTTTTTAAATAAAGTAGACGATTTTTCTGCCGACGAGAATTTTTGCGAGCATATCCAAGGTTAAGGATATTTTTGACGCATGGTTTGGTGTATTGATGGGATGTCTGCGGTGACCGCCCCTTTCAAGTCTTTACATGAACGGTCACAACATGTGACGTCTTAACCCTTCGCTTGCTATTCACGTCAATATACCTACCTGTAAATAGTGAAGACCCAGATGAGACAGCTCCTGCAGAAGCTGTCTCATCAGGGTCTGCACTATTTACAAGTTAATTGTGCAACCAGTGCACTCCACAGCAGTGATTGCACAGCGATTTACTTGTACACAGTGAAGATAAATGTAATTATACAACAGGGCATGGGTAAAGAAGGAGAAATGTATTTTAAAATTCAGCAAGAGAAGGGTTAAGTAAAATACGTTTTAAATATTCACATTTGATTGAGAGTTTAACTCTTTGTTCTATTGTTAGACTTTTGATGTCTTTGCAAACAGAGAAGACCCTGATCAGTCGGCTCCTGTAGGAGCTGTCTGATCAGTGTCTGTTCTATTTGATTACAGAATAGATAGACATGTTTCTGCTATGGTCAACAGATCATTTGTTCATGATCAAGGTCTGATCAGGGTCCGCTCTGTTTTTGTCAAAGCAAAGCATTCCCAATTCCCTTGAAAATTTAAAATTTTAAAAACTCAGCTAATGAATATTAATGATGTCATTATGTCCATTATCAGGTAAATGTTAAAGGTAGTTAAACATATTTAATGTTAAAACGGCTATTCAATATTCATGTAAAAATAATGACGTCATAAAGTTTTATCAGTTGAATATGTACATGTATATTGTAACATATTCAAGGGAATGTTTTGCTTTTATAAAAAACAATGTAGAATCTGACCTATATCATTTCATAAGCAAACAGAGCAGAACCTGATCAGACGACTCCTATAGGAGCCGTCTGATCTGGGTCTACTCTGATTGCAAAAGCGTGAAAAAACCCCAAAAGGTGTTTATATAAGAGAAAGAATAGATGCATGGAAAATGTTTATCTATATTTACACATGCAATAAAATGCACTCAAGAAGCCTTATCAAAATATCTGTCTAAGGCTTACACTGATCCCCTAAAATTTACATTTGGCAATTTTGAAAAATATGTCTGATTTACAGTATATATACATATATATAGTTAATAAATCATCATAAAATCTATTTAATAAGACTGCTTTGTAATGCTCATAAATTTAAATTAAAAATGCACCATGCAAGTTAAAATTTCCGCTAGGTCATTCTCCATCTGAACAATTATGTATAATCTATACATGTAACCGATTTGTTCAATTGTTTTCCCACTATTGGCCGGGTGTCAAGATAGATTTGATCCTGATCAGATACCGAGTAACTCGGCATCTCATCTTGGTCGCAGCTGTTTACTAAAACGAGTCCTATCGAGCTTACCATGAGAAGGATTTGTCTAACACATACATGTATGATAGAAATTCTCTATAACGAACATTTAACCCATTCCCTCATAAGCATTTTTAGATCCAACCTCTTTGAATAAATGTACCAAAAAAGTAGCATTAACTAGAGAAAAGGAAAATTGTGCAGCTTTGAAACCAGTGATAAATAGAGCATGTACTCCTATAGGAGCAAATGCTCTATTTCTCACAATGGTTTCAATAGGTGATTTTTACAGAGGCGTAGAAAGGCGTTTCAATGGAGGAAAGGGTTAATAGACAATTTTTGTGCTTGTACAAGTAATGGACTGCTCAACGCAGAAAGCTTTAATTTTCGTCTAGCAGCGAGCTCCTACCTGCCCCAAACTGATAGGCTACCACCAGCCTTATACACATTGAATTGTAAAACCTCTCTATAACGGCCACTAAATTGTATTAATTAGTTGGCATTTAGGGCAGGTGACCGCTTAAAGCAAGGTGAAAGTAAAACAGCACGCTCCTATAGGAGCGTTCTGTTTTACTTTTCACCTTGCTTTAAGCAGCCACTTGCCTTTAACACAAACTAATTGATGTAATTTAGTGGCCGTTATAGAGAGGTTTTACTACTGTACAAGAAAAATCCTTTCGAATCAGATTTATATCATTCTTGAGCAAACAAGGCAGACTCTGATCAGACCGCTCCTACAGCAGCCTAATGATCTGGATCTGCTCTGTTTGCAAACTAATCAAAAGGCGTAAAATGCATAAAAGGGGCATAGAATAGCGCCGTATTAGTAAAAAAAAAAAGGCGTACGCGTGGAGACAAGGGATACGAGACGAGCGCCAGATTAATATTTCATATTCGGTAGTCTTTCTGATGAAGGATGACAATGTTTATCACTCGTGTACTTACATCACCTAATAATTATGGCTTACATACATGTATATAACAGACATAGAGTGATGTAGTTTATTATCCTGCACGCATACTTTCACACGACCAAAACAAGACTGACAAAAATTACAAAGTCATACAGAGTACGATAAAATCCCGCTAGACCGAACATTGGATTAATATCGTTATCAGTCTGTAAGACAGGTGGCAGCTTAATGCAGGGTGAAAGTGATGCAGTGATTCTGTGTGACTTTTATCCTGCATTAAACAACAACCTGTCTGATATATTCATAATTTTGTTTACTATATAGAATTTCGGACTAGCGAGGTTTAACGGTATTTAAACACTGGGGTCTATTTTTAGAGCGTTGTTAAGATTCTTGCTTTTATCTGACTTGTATGAAATGTCAGCTATGTAATGTTCATTGATCAAGAGAATGGTGGTGTAATTGGGAATGCAGTAGAAAAACTCTAAACCGGAATTCTAGTTAAGAAGAATTTAGATACTTTTAGGAAAGTGGCTGCTTAATGCAGGGTAAATGCCATGCAGAAAGCTCCTAGAGGAGCTTTCTGCATGGGTTTCACCCTACATTAAGCTGCCACCTGTCCCCAAGTCCAATTATTATACAAAATTATAAGTCCGGTTTAGAGGGGCCTTACTGTATTTGAATATTTGCAAATAGTGGGGACTAAGATCAGCTGAGTCATATCATTAGATCAATACTATATGAAGCATTAGTGACTATCGATTCTGGTGACTGACAGAGTACACCTTTATCAGACTGCATTTTTAGAATGTGATTGATCCGAGTCTGGACTGTTTTCCAAATGTCATAGCATTATTTTACCTCGGCACTGGCCTATAGCTTTAACCCTTTCCCTGTTCTATGTTTATTCCAAATGTCGACACGCACTGAATATTCATGGAAAAATAGTTATACCAAATTTGGAAGGCGTAATACTGTAGCCATTTTAGAGAAAAAAAGAAACAGATATATCAAATTCCATTAGCAAACAGAGCAGACCCTGATCAGACGGCTCCTCTAGGAGTTCTATACTATTTGATGGAAATACAATTAAACGTCTCTAAATCGGATGTTTAATTTAATATAAATATAGGTCTTGGAGACAGGTGGCAGCTTAATGCAGGATGAAAGTCAAGCAGAAAGCTCCTCAATGAGCTTTCTGCCTGACTTTCACCCTACATTAAGCAGCCACCTGCCTAAGAGTATCTAAATTCTTCTCTACTAGAAATCCAGTAGAGAGAGGTTCCACAGTACATGTAAGTGCAGTCTGTACTAATTGTCGGAAACATGCACAATGCGTTTGCACTACTGACAAAACAGTTATTTCATGCTATACGTCATGCATGTTTGTGCTGGTGGTTATGCGTTTCAACTACATGACAATCTTCGTACTAACTGGTGATTAAGTATGCTTAACCATTTACCTCATAGATACATCTTCTGGCATCTTTGCAAACAGATACGACCAAGACCGGACGGTTCCTATAGGAGCCGTATGGCCATGGTCTACTCTGTTTGACTGACATAACATAGATCTGATTTTACAGTTCCTGCCATGACCTAATGGGTGTGTGTTCATGTACCATTATAAGAATATAATTTAATTAATATTCTTGATATTATTATGTCTTCAATGAATATGAATGGCATATATGAATAAGCATAGTACATGTAGACATAATGGAAGACTCGAACCGTCTCATCAGGGTCTGGTCCATTTGCGTATGACATTATAACAGCTCTACAGCTAATAAATATTATTATTTTATCATTTCTTACGTGAATATTCAACAGGGAAAGGGTTAAATTCCAGCGGTGCAATATAACTGTTTTGACATTTCTGTTCTAACCCCCAGTCCTGATTTAACGCAGATGCACGTGTATATCACATACCGAAACAAAGGCTCTTATCAATTACAATGTTTCAACATTATATAGATAAATTTAGGTATGTGGCTTTCAGCAAGTATATTGTCGATATGCATATCCGATGCAAGATAAGGAAAATATTTAGAAAATTTAGTCATACAAAATATGTACTGTGGAATACTCGTTACAAACAGTAAATCCTCCTTGATCTGAACTCTTTGTAAAGACAAAACGAAATTTCTAAGCCGGTGGCTGCTTAACCCATTCCCTGTTGTGAATATTCATGTAAGAAATAATGACATCATGAATATTTATTAGCTAATTTTCTAAATAAATGTAAATTTTTCAAGGAAATTTTAGCTTTGACAAAAGCTGAAGAAAGACATATTTATCATTTCATAAGTAAACAGCACAAACTCTAATCAGACAGCCCGTAAAGGGGCTGTCTGGTCTGGGATTACTGTTTGTAAAGGGTCTGAAGGAAAGGGTTAGTTCACTGAAATACGTAATATTTCATACAGCAATATGAACTGGAGTATAGTTGCAGCCAGTGCAACTATAGGTGTATTGGGTTCCGTCCCATTTCATACATTCTTAGGGATATCTTATTTCATTCAATACTTACAGGTAACCCTGAAGGAAATGAGTCATTACATATTTCAGCAATAAATCTTCAACAAATGCATGTTAACTTTAAGCGCATAAGTCTCTTTGTATGCAGAATTAGCTGATTTAGCATTTTATTCACTGTAAACAAGATTTCGTTAGATATACCTAATAAACTGGACTGCGAAACATTTGAATAATGCTATCATGCATTAACTTCGGCTCGTCGTGAAAAATATTCATAATTATAATCTTATATAGCTTTTATGGTAACAGATAAAGGTGCGTACTCAAATACTAAACTCGTCTTTTCTCTGCCAATCGCTGTGTTGTAACAATTCTTTAGAACTATCTTTTCTAGACGATTCTAAAGAGTAATAACACTATAGCATTTAGCACAGAAGTAAAAAAAAAGTTATTCTTAACCCTTTCACCGCCAAAGTCGCATAAATGCACCACGACAAATAGTGCAGTCCCAGATCAGACGCCGCCTTGAAAAGGCGGCGTCTGTTCAGGGACTTCACTATTTGTCTCAATCTCTATATCTATACCTGTACTTTACTCCTTTGAAATTTGCATTTATTTATCTCATTTCCATATTGTACCGAATGATTTAACAAAAATTGGATTGCAGACGACAATTAGAAATTTGGCGCCGAAAGGGTTAAACACTGGATATTTTCTCAATGAGACGATTGCCATTCAACCAATTGTATCTCAGTCACGCACTTATATTTAATACTTGATAAACGCACCTTTTCACGCTTTTTCAAACAGAGTAGACCTAGATCCTGTAGGAATCGTCTGATGACTAACAAGCGAACATTCGAATTAAGCGTCTGCACGCTGAGAAATTGTCGTCTGCAATTATTGTCGCTGGCTCCATTGTTAAAAGTAATTATTATAGGTACATGTATCTATTTACCAGAGTAACAAACAGTTTTGATCCTGGTGAGATGCCGAGTTACTCGGCGTATTATTTGGATTCAAACTGTTTGAAAATTTTGTCACATAGTCGACAATAGAGGGCTTAACCATTTCCTCCATTATACGCCTTTCTACGCCTCTGTAGAAATCATATTGTGAAACCATTGCGATAAATAGAGCATTTGCTCCATAGGAGCAAATGCTCTGTGTATCACAATGGTTTCAAAGCTGCACAAGTTTCCTTTTCTCTAGTGAATGCTGCTTTTCGGTAGATTTATTCAAAGAAGTTGGATCTAAAAATAGCCTATGAGGTAATGGGTTAATCTAAATATCTGAAATTCGTGAACTATATTTAGTATTTTGTCGTGTTGAAACATACCTGTAACCGCCAGATGTAACCCATATTCGTGACATGACTCACACTTGCAGACATCTTGGCTCCAGACTAGACTCAGAGTGACTAGGAGTCTAAAAGTCTTGATTGAAAGGGAAGTAGACAAGATTGCACTAGATCTAGCTTTGACCAGATTTTTTTGCGCAGCGGTTTTAATGCGAAGCAAATCGCGAATGTTTAGTGGTTATGTGGTGGCAGAAATATGTCACCATACAACGCATTATAGCGTGTTTTTTGTATCATCGTTATTAAACTTGGACTATTTGAAGAGTAATTAGTCATACACCTTATCCATTCTCTGGGTACACGGACTCACGATGTGACTGACGGTTTGCATACGGTTTCGATCCAGATCTGACACAGAGGCATCCACTTTGAATAAATCTACCGAAAAGGGGCATTAACTAGAGAAAGGGAAAACTTTAGAATTTTGTAGTTTGAAACTCTTGTGATAAATAGAGCACTTGCTCCTATTGCGTTGCAATGCTAAAATGCTCAATATGAGGGAATGGGTTAACCCGTTCAGTGTCAGCATTGTCGTCTGCTAGACACATGTTCGTCTGTTTCAAGATTAAGAGTGGGCACGAGTTCGATTGCTTTATAAATAAATAAACATAGTGCCAAACTGTTTGGATCATCATGAGACGCCGAGTTACTCGGCGTCTCATCTGGATCCAAACGGTTTGCAATATGGTATCACAGACCCGTCTTAATAGCACTGAAGGGGTTAAAATTACATATGACAAACTTTGTATCATAATATGCGAATGACTAATGGCACTCCAATGATGATCTAATACAACCCTTCAATCGCTAATTGTGACTTGGCTTTGCAAACGGTTTGGATCCAAATGAGAAGCCGAGTAACTCGGCACCTCATCAGGATCCAAGCTGTTCGACAGTCGGTCAATACTTCGTCAAAAGCTGGATCAAAGTGGAAGTAGTCAAAATTGCACAAACTCAAAATGATAGCCGACATTATTTTTCCAAAGTAGGGTAAATATTAAAAAAGAATAATGTGCTTATCATCTGAGTGTTTTCGGAAGTGGTTTCGGTTTCACGGCTGGGTATTGTAATTGACGCGTGATGCAACTCACGTATGTAAGATTTTATATATACAATAAAAACTAATCTTAATCAGTATGTTGAAAAGAATAAGAACGTATGTCCTTTAAGGCAGGTGGGTGCTTAATGCAGGATAAAAGGCCTTCCAGCCTACGTTAAGCTGTAGCCTGTGTTAAAACGGTAATTGTACTAGTTCAAACTTCTGGTTTAAAGATACTTTACTGTACATCTTAGAGATAACCATAAATGGTAATAGATGCACAACTGTACATTGCGGCGAATAAATAGTTCTATGATATCGGAAATGGTTTGGCTTTAGTCATTGCCTCGCATTGAAAAGAATTACAATAGAACCCCTCTAATGCGACCACTTAATGAATAAACATTGGTGTCTTTATAAGCAGGTGGTTGCTTAATGCAGGACATAAGTAATGCAGAAAGCTCCTCTAGGAGCTTTATGCATTACTTTTGTCCTGCATTAAGCTACCACCTGCCTCTACCACCCAGAATTATGCCTATTTTAGGTAGTCGCATTAGAGAGTTTTTACTGTATATCTGTTGAAATTTATATCTTGAGCAAGTTTGACAACTGCCGAATCGACTAAGATTAGAAACTAGCGAGTAATTCAGAATGAAAGTCGGACTGAAGGCGCCCCATGAGAGCTTCTGTACGACTTTCATCCTGTGGTACAGAGACACCAGCCTTAAAAAGCTACCGATATCTTCTTTACTTGTCTAAAAGTCCGATTTAGAGACGTTTTGCAGTATATGTATATATATATGATTATATGCTGCTAATAGTGCAAATATATTAAGTCAGTTTTGACATAGCGTTGACGTCAGTGGGTATATTTGACGAATATCCAAGAATAATGTGCACCTATACGTCAGGCTGCTATAATATGCATATTGTTGTTGTTTTTTGTCTTGCAGCGAGTTGCACGTACGTTGCAATGCTAAAAAACCACTACAACAAAAACATTTACCCTTTGAAGGGTAATATTCAGAGTGGAACAGTCCATAAATGTTTAACTATAAAGTCCAGTCTGTAATCAATAGCTTAAATTTGCTAGAGGACTTGGAATGACAAACCGTGCAGATCCTGATCAGAGGGCTCCTCTAGGAGCCCTCTGATCTGGGTCTACACTGTTTGCAAATGACAGAAAACTCGCTGTTGGCATGCAGACGATTAAATGCTGGGAACAATTGACGAATAAATAGTGTTGCACTATAGTTCTGGCAGTACTTCTATGAGGCACGATGCATTGTGACATTTACGTTATACAGTAAAACCCCTCTAATGCGACCACTTAATGAATAAGCATGGCTGTCTTTATAAGCAGGTTGATGCTTAATGCAGGATAAAAGTAGCCTAATACAGAAAGCTTCTGCATTATTTTTGTCCTGCATTAAGCTACCGCCTGCAAATAGCACCCATAATTATACCACTTTTAGGTGGTCGCATTAGCGGAGTTTTCTGTATCTTTTAACATGCCGCGGTTTATTATATTTCCAAACAGGATCCTGATATTAAGCCTCACCCGGATATATTCTGATTTTAATATGCAGGTAAATGAATACATCAATGACATGGATGAAAAACTGCATATCACACCTAACTCATCTACTACCGTATTTTAAAGAGTTTCGTTAAAAATGAGCAATAATAAATGATTGATGATAAAGCAATAATAATACAGGTGAACTTCGATATCTCGAACTTCAAGGGACTATAATTATAAATTAGTTCGAGATAACAGAAGTTCGAGTTATCCGATTTGTAATATTCACAGTTTAATGCAGGTCTACAGTAATGCCGAACGCTCCTGCAGGAGCTTTCAGCATTACTGTAGACCTGCATTAAGCTGTGAAATGTGTTTCTAGATTTGCGTAGTGATACATTTTAGAGCAATTCTGTATTGTACGATTTTGGAAGGACCGAACGTTTAGTTCGAGTTTCATGTATCCCGAAGTTCGAGTTATCCGAGTTCGAGATATCGTGAAGATAAATCGATGATAAAGCATCAACAATAACGCAATAATAAAGCAGGAAGGTCACAACTATATACATGTACAAATTTAGCATCAAATTAAGGATAAAACAATAACAAAGAATGATGTTAAGGATAAGAAATAATCAAGTGGCATATTAACCCTTTCCTTTCCTGTTGAATATTCATGGAATAGTGGCATTATTAATACTTATTAGCTTATTTTTATAAGGCAATGTCTACATGGGAAGTTTCGTATAGATAGAAACAGCAGTCAGATATATTATAATTTCACAGCAAACAGAGCAGACCCTGATCAGACGGCTCCTCTAGGAGCCGTCTGGTCTGGTTCTACTGTGTTTGTAAAGGCGTGGAAAAAGGCATTAATATGAAGGAAAGGGTTTAGCATAAAAGAGTAGTTTCCATGCCGGCGCCAAATATCAAAGTACTTAAAGATTGCATGTGCGCGTCAGCGCGTGCAAGTTTTCATTAGTACTTTGTTTCCTACCAAAGGAAACTACAACTCTATAATTACAGTGATATAATTAAGACTATGTCAGACGATATGAACAAGCATTGCCTGCAAGTAATTCCTGTGTGTGAACGCATGATAAAGCCATTCTTTTTCTTACATGTTACCATTCTCATGCTGAAAAAATGCGCATCCTAATTTCTCGTCATCCAATTTGTTCAAGAAAGTATAGACTTAACCATTTCCCTGTTCGATCTTTATTCCAAATGTCGATACCTACGGAATATTCATTCACAGAATAGTTATAACGAAATGTGGAAGGTGGAACACTGTAGCCATTTTAGAAAGTAAAGAACCAGGTCTATCAAATTCCATTACCAAACAGAGCAAACCCTGATCAGACGGCTCCTATAGGAGCCGTCTGATCTGGGTCTACTCTGTTTGCATATGCGTGAAACCACGTTTATATGAAGGAAAGGGTTAAGTGTCAAACAGCTGGATGCTGTTTACAAATGCGAGTCAGGATCCGTTTAGCATTAGACACGGTGAGGACGGTGTGTCGTTTGTTCTGAAAATGGTGTAGATTCTGCCTATGCCGACCACATTTAATAAGAGTCGGTAGTTTGACCCATTTCCTCATAGTCTATTTTTAGATACAACCCCTTTGAATAAATCTACCGAAAAGGAGCACTAGCTGGAGAAATGGAGAATTTTATAATTTTATAGTTTGAAACCATTGTGATTAAATAGAGCATTTGCTCCTATAGGAGCAAATGCTCTATTTATCACAATGATTTCACAAAGTGACTTTTACAGAGTCGTCAAATTTAAAGTCGTCAATGTGAGGGAATGGGTTAATACTTAATTGAACTCCCGGTTTAGAGGGGTTATACTGTATCGTATAACAATGTGGTGCTTTTTACCTAGACACACTACGTGTCGTCAGAAGTTTATTTAGACACACTACGAGTCGTCAAAAGTCGTCAATATGACGGAATGGGTTAATGCAGGACGAAAATTGTACAGAAAGTTTCTGCATAACGCTCGCCGTGCAAAAAGCTACAACCTGTTTTAAAAAGCCAGACTGATGCTTATGTTGATGCAATTTTAATGTACTATGGTATTGTGAAAGGGTGGGTTTATAAATTACGGCACCTGGACATTACAAAAGTGTAATGGCACCGAGATAAGAGAACTGTAGTCGAACCCACGTCTCATTTACATCGAGATAAAAATGTTGGGTATGGATCCACAAACTAGAATCAGAGATGAAGATATTCGAGTCCACGTTAAGCACTTGCCTGTTTACGGTCAATGCAATGGGTGAGCACTGGAACCCATTCTTGCACGGAACAGTCTGAAGTGCTACACGTATTACACGAACATACATTTTGTATGTAATATGGTCAGGACCGTACAGAAGGTGCGTACATGCCCCGAGGTTTTAAAACGTTTTGCTTGAGTCTGAGATCATTCTCAAGCATCTGACCCATCAGACACTTTAGAATGACCCCAGACTCTGACTCAGAGGTTGTATAACACTGGACACAGGTCTACCAAAATCCCTTTTTCTCACCCAAACTCGAAGAGGCGATTCTAATGAGTTGCAGCTAGAGAACTTTCTAAAATATTTCAATTAGATTTTTTCAAAATACTCCTATCTGCATCCTTGTATGATTCGCGTGAGGATCGGACTTCAAACTCATAGCTGACGCGTATCGAACTACATGAACTATGTAACTGTGACGTCACTTCCTTTGTCAGTCGTACACATACATTGACTCTCCAAAGCTTACGTATACATTCAAGTACAGTACTTCAAAAGGACACCTTAATACAAGGATGCTATAAAGTTCCCATAGGAGCTTCTTTCATTCGTTCTGCACTAACCAGCCTTCAGCTTTTAGAAGAGAGATATCATAAGACTTTACAATTGTACTTGAATATTCATGCAAAACCTGCACCTAACTGAATATCAATCATCCCGTTCACCGCCAATGTCGCAAAAATGCACCACGACAAATAGTGCAGTCCCCTTTCCAAGGCGGCGTCTGATCAGGGACTTCACTTTTTGTCTCCATCTAGTACTAGATTTGTGGTGTGTTAATTAACTATTGTATAAAAATATAAAATAATGAATTTTATTACCATGGCTAATAGTAGAGAAACGGATCTTTAACACGTAAGTGAAGATATCAGGCGTTAACCCATTCTCTCCTACTGATGCATATTTGTGCCTTTGTAAAATTCAAATTTTGAAACCATTGTGATAAATTGAGCATAGGAGCAAATGCTCAATTAATCACAATGTTTAAAAACTACACAATTCTAAAATTCTCCTTGTTCTATAGTTAATGCTCCTTTTCGGTCGATAGATTAATTCAAAGAGAATGGGTCTAAAATAGTCTAGATGGGAATGAGTTAATTGGGCAGCTGCTTCAGGAGCTGTTTGGTCTTGGTCTTCTCTGTTTACAAAGGCATAAAAATAGATTACTGATTAACCCTTTCACCGCCGCAGTCGCATTTATTAATGCACCACGACAAATAGTGCAGTCCCAGATCAGACGCCGCCTTTTCAAGGCGGCGTCTGATCAGGGACTTCACTATTTTGTCTCAATCTCTATTTCTATATATGTGCTTTAATATTCCTTTGAAATTTGCATTTATTTATCTCATTTCCTTATTTTACTGAATGATTTAACAAACTTGGATTGCAGACGACAATTAGAAATTTGTCGCCGAAAGGGCTAACCCTTCATGTCGTAAAAACATGTCGTAAAAACAGGCCTTTCTACGCCTTTTTCAAACAGAGTAGAACTAGATCAGACTGCCTGACTGATTTGAGTTTGTTCTGTTTGCTTATGGATTAATACAGATCTGAATTTACAGTTTTCTAACATGGTCAAATATATCTGTTCTTACATGCCATTATAAAACATGATCTAATATACAGTTGAACTTCGATATCTCGAACTTGAATAACTCGAACTTCGGGATAACTCGAACTAAAAGTTCGGTCCTTCCAAAAATTACAATACAGGAGCTTTCAGTATTACTTTAGACCTGCATTAAGCTGTAAACCTGAGTTATTTGTCAGATTATAAATCGGATGAGTCGAACCTCTCTTATCTCGAACTAATTTGTATGGTCCCTTGAAGTCGATATATCGATGTTCAACTGTATATCCATGATGGTGTTATTTCTCAGATGAATATTCATGGAGAAAAGGGTTAAGACATTCGGGGCATATCAAAGCGCAGAAGTGAGGAAGAAAACCTACTTAGTTGACGCTTCCCATAAAGTTAATTATATTTTTATTCATTTTGTGGTCGTTTGAAAGATTTTCAGCAACTGTACTCAATGCACGACTGCGAATGTTAAACCATTTCCCTTTTTTATCAAAAGTGTGCTATTTCGTGCATTTTGGAGATTACAACTCTTAATGCAAAGCTGGATTCAACTGAACCCTTTCACCGCCGCAGTCGCATAAATGCACCACAACAAATAGTGCAGTCCCAGATCAGACGTGGCCTTTTCAAGGCGGCGTCTGATCAGGGACTTCACTATTTGTCTCAATCTCTAGTTCTATATATGTGCTTTATTCATTTAACGCTTGCATTTATTTATCTCATTTCCTTATTTTGCTGAATGATTTAACAAACTTTGATTGCAGACGACAATTAGAAATTTGGCACCGAAAGGGTTAACCCTCTCCTCGTACTTAGCGGCGCAATATCACTGACGATTTGCAAACT
Organism: Azorinus chamasolen; assembly: GCA_963576725.1. Lineage (NCBI taxonomy): Eukaryota > Metazoa > Mollusca > Bivalvia > Cardiida > Solecurtidae > Azorinus > Azorinus chamasolen. The sequence continues at coordinate 1,894,029 of OY755249.1, forward strand.
ACTTGGACTCAAACAAGACGCCGAGTAACTCGGTGTCTCATCAGGATCCAAACCGTTTGACCAGCGATCAATAGACTCTTGAAAGCGAGATTGTATCGACTGGAAGTTTAACAGACCAGAGTATTAGACTCTATTTCTTCAGGATCAGAAGGGGTTATTCTTTATCCTGCTCAGCGCCGAGTTGTAAACACCTGCAAACTGTTCAGATCTCGTCGTGACGCTATACATCTCCGTGTTTCATCGTCATTCAAGCTGTTTGACGCATAACCAATGGTTCTCAAAAAAGTAAAAACAAATCAATAGATCAGATTTTTAGCAGACATTAGTTTTAATGCAGAATAAGACTTAATCTTTTTCCTGCTATTTGCGACCTGACTGGCATTTACAAAGAGCTTGGAACCAGATTAGATGCCGAGTAACTCGGCGTCTCATCTGGATCCAAACTGTTTGATACTCAGTCAATAGTGTTTTCAATAGCTTGATCGAATCGGAAGTAGTCATAATATCACGTGATTTTAATTTAAGCAGACAATATTGTTTTACAGCACGATAAGGGTGTGAACCATTACATGTTTTACTAATGCGTAACTTTGATAAGAATTAACCCTTTCCCTCATATGAACGTGTTTTCACGCATCTGCAAACAGAGTAGACCCAGATCAGACGGCTCCTATAGGAGCCGTCTGATCAGGGCCTGCTCTGTTTGCTAGTGGAATTTGAAATATATGCTTCTTTACTTTCTAAAATGGCAACAATGCTCCACCTTCCATATTTCATCATGACTATTTTGTTCATGAATATTCAGTAGGTATTGAAATTTGTGATAAATATAGAACAGGGAAAGGGTTAATGTAAAATGTATGTAATTAAAAACAGTTTAGCGAGTGCACCATAAAAGTGCAATTTTATTTAATATAAAATGCCATAATAATGTTACATGCACATTATATGCAACATGGATTCCGTCATGGAAACTAAACGAACAGGGGCATTGTATAGAGTACGGCAAAACCTCTCTATAACGACCATTAAATTACATCAAGTATTTTGTGTTAAAGGCAGGTGGTTGCTTAAAGCAAGGTGAAAGTAAAACAGAACGCTACTATTGGAGCGTTCTGTTTTACGTTCACCTTGCTTTAAGCAGTCACCTGCCCTAATATACCAACTAATTAGCACAATATAGTGGCCGTTATAGAGAGGTTTTACTGCATGTGTCGTTTAGACAAATGGTTCCTAATTACAGATAGAAAGTAACATAAAACGCTCCTACAGGAGCTTTCTGCATTACGTTCGCCTTGTATAAAGCAACTACCCGCTTTTTAAGACTCCTATATGTTCAATCAATGCATGGCCGTGTTAAACTATATATATTATAGTATAACTTAAAATAATTGTCGTTGTAACTGAACGGTTGTAGTGCTACTGGTGTGGGAATTTTCTGTATTATATCTTTAGTTCTTCATTGGTCTGACACATTTCCATTAATTCCAGAACTAGGCATATTTTGAGAGGTCGTTAAAGAGCTATTACAGTACAATGATACGTTTCAGAAAATTTCGAAAATACATGTACATTTTTTCGCCAAAGAATTTGAAATGAGAGAAAAAAATAAATAACATACAAACATAGCACATTGTATTCTTAAACCCTCGTTCGATTCAAATATTTGGATGATAGTCAAGAGATATGTCTGGAAAGAAAACGATACTTATTTTTTAAATATTTTCCGATCCAAAAATGCCGCGACCCATTCCCGCATTGCTTTCGCCGCCATGGGAGAATACGCGATAACATTTGCGAACAGTTTGGATCCAGATGAGACGCCGAGTATATCGGCGTCTTCTCAGGATCCAAGCGGTTTGACATTGATCGTATTTCGGTATAGAAGTTGAAGGAAATGTCTCTTTGAAACCTGAAATAGACAATAATCTCAGCAGACGAAATTAATTTGTTTGGCACCAAAAGGGTTAAATAATTTATGATCCAGAAACGCAGTGACCCATTTCCACATTGCGTTTATTAATTATGGACTTAATCCAGACTGGTCAGAAAAATTGGCAAACTTAACATTCTGTACCCTAAGAAAATGTCGTCATCAAATATTGTCGTCTGCTTCAATTCTAAAAGTACATTTTTTCTTTCATTTCTTTTAAAAACAAACCAACGCCAGTGTGCCAAACAGTTTGGATCCTGATGAGACGCCGAGTTACTCGGTGTCTCATCAGGATCCAAACTGTTTGCAAAGGTAATCACACAATAGACTGCTAAGGGATAAGGGCCCAGAGCATAGAGCATACGAAATAATGGCGTCTGGAGGATTGAGGAATGTACAGTTCAATGTTTTACCTGTTGACATCTAACTTTTATGTAACGTAATAGATCATGAAAGTTCTATTGACAAGCGGGTGCGTAAATCACCCCTTAAACACTACCAAAGACACTAGAATATATCTTAATTCATAATCGGGAAACGCCCCCCTTCCCAACCCTTCCAATGTCGAAGCAATGAGGTCTGTCCAATCTCCGATCTGCTGAACTCTTCAGTGACATCAGATTCATGCAGGTCTTTCGACAGTGCTGACCAAGTATCAAACAGCTTGGATCCTGATGAGACGCCGAGTTACTCGGCGTCTCATCAGGATCCAAGCTGTTTGCAAAAGCGAGTCATTTCGCGCTTACCATGCTCGCGTATAGTTCATATCAATAGCGTACTATATCAATGACTGGCGATTATTAACTTTCTGTTATGTTAGGTAAACGATATGTCCCTTCCTGGCCCTTAGTCTGTTAGGCACGTGTTGCATGTGCTATGCAAACAGCTTGGGTCCAGATGAGAGGTCGAGAAACTCGGTGTCACACCAAGATCCAAGCTGTTTGACATTCGGTCAATAGTTTATATTTCAAAAGCTTCATCGAATCAAAAATAGAAAAAAATATAACTGATAAAAAATTTAACAGACATGGTTTTGATGGCAATACAAGTGTTAAAATCTGATACAGCTTATTTTTACAACTCAGAGAGCTGTACATAATTTTTTCAACTGAGATTCGTCTCAAGACAAAGTTCACCAGGATTTCTTTTAAAATTGTAGACCAAGATTAGAGACTTTACTGTTTACTATGCTTGTTGACCAAATAATTTCGATCAACAAAATGGACAAACAGTATAGACCCTTGCAAGTTTCCTTAACCCATCACCTCATAGGCTATTTTTAGATACATCTCTGAATAAATCTACCGAAAAGGGGCATTAACTAGAGAAAAGGAAGTTTAGAATTTTGTAGTTAGAAACCATCGTGATGAATAGAGCATTTGCTCCTATAGGAGCAAATGCTCTATGTATCACAATGGTTTCACAAAGTGACTTTTACAGAAGCGTCAAAAGTCGTCAATATGAGGAAATGGGCTAATGTTCAGGAATCGAATATACAAGACTTTTGAAAACAGGGTAGACCCAGATCAACGGGATCCTGGTGGAGCCATTCGAACAGGGTCTGCACTGCTTGTCATTAAAATCATTTTCGTTAGTGATAAATGTTGATACAATTTTTTAAACGAATATTAAGAAAGAGAGAAGCCAATTTTAATCATTCATCAAGTTAAGGGATAAAAAGGCAATATAAATGCAAGGATGTGCATGAATCATATGACGGGCTTGCATCAGTGATTCTGTCATAGTCCTTACCCCGTTTTGAAGAAAACAAATGCCTGCTCAAAATTAAGTCTGTAAAATATAGTTCACTCATTCTCTCCTAGGCTATTTTTAGACACAACCTCTATGAATATATCTACCAAAAAGGAGCATTAACTAGAGGAAAGGAAAATATTAGAATTTTGTAGTTTGAAACCATTGTGATAAATAGAGCATTTGCTCCTATAGGAGCAAATGCTTTATTTATCACAATGGTTTCATAACAATTCAACACAATTCAGTAACGACTTTTATAGACGCTCAAATATGCATCACTAGGGGATAATGTGTTAATTTGTATCCCACCATAGGATATAACAATATATAATGTAGAATTATATCAACTAACATGCAATGCATGGTTATTACACGTGAAAACTACGCTTATCCTATACTCCATGAAAATTCGTGTAAGAAATAATGACATTATGAATATTAATTAGCTGCATTTTTATAATGGCGCATGAGACACAGAATCATTTGCCTATGGCGTAAATGGAGAATCGGATCTATATAATACATGTACCACAAGTAAAGGAGCAAATATCTTGGTCTACCTTGGTTGCAATGGCGTGAAAGGGCGTTTACATAGACGAAAGGGTTAGATTTACCATTTATATACTTCCTACCAACAAAATGCAACAAAGTCGGCCTATACCGACCCTATAAGACATGGCCTATACCGACCCTATAAGATATGGCCTATACCGACCCTATAAGCTATGGCATATACCGACCCTATAAGATATGGCCTATACCGACCTTATAAGATATGGCCTATACCGACCCTATAAGACATGGCCTATACCGACCCTATAAGATATGGCCTATACCGACCCTATAAGCTATGGCATATACCGACCCTATAAGCTATGGCCTATACCGACCCTATAAGATATGGCCTATACCGACCTTATAAGATATGACCTATACCGACCCTATAAGATATGGCCTATACCGACCCTATGAGATATAGAGTTCGACAAGAACACGTGGTTGCTTAATGTAGGACAAAAGTAATGCAGAAAGCTCATAGAGGAGCTTTCTGCCTTACTTTCGTCCTGCATTAAGCTACCACCTGTCTTAAAACTCAGAAATAGACATATCTTAATGGCCGCTGTAGACTGTACTAAGGTTTTTACTGTACTTGGTTTTTACTGTGCTAAAGCTGATAATAGATGACAAACAGTGTAGACCTTATCAAATGCAACGTTGCAACGCGAAGGATGCTCTTGGTCTGCACTGTTTTCAAAAAATACCCATTGCCCCGGCCATAACAATGATATGTAGGTCTAAATATCGCTTGTCCAGCAACTTTCATTTTTTCCCATTCAGTGTTTTATAGGGTACTGCTTCAGTTGCATCTAACTTAAACTTATTATCGCAGCGGAGACATTTATAAATCAGGGGGATAGAAAGAAAGCGTCATGTGTCAGTTGACAGTACCCTAAGTCAAAGTACAGATATATGAAAAGGCACCATACGCACAGGGGCATGGGTGAACAATTTTGATAACTCAAATAAAAGACGTGTTGAGTTGCCTTCTTTGGAATAGAATTTCTTTTTCAATGCTTCGCGATTTGTACATGGCTGTGAAATGATAGGGTGACAACCTTGATTAATTGGTGAAGAAAAGAGGGCGGATAAGTTAAGATGAAAATATAAACTTTGGCGGCAGGTTTTTAATGGTCCTGACTGCCATGACCGATTCGATGCCTCAGTAAATATTAACATCTAAACTGCTGTGAACAAAATAATGTCAGCTCACATTTGGAGCTGATGCAAATTTGAATATTTTCGAATCGATCAACCTTTCGAGAAAATATCAACTAAAGTATCAAACAGCTTGGATCCAGATGAGACGCCGAGTTACTCGGCGTCTCATCTGGATCCAAGCTGTTTGGAAATGCGATTCAGATCACGGACATCGGGTTGAAGATTAGATCTTATATGCATTTATGGCCTTCATGGTGGGAATATGTTTTGGTATTGATTTATAGAGATAATTAAAATGAATATTCGGTGGATGTAAATCTGTGCACCGAAACATAGTACCCTTTTTCGCCTACTATAAATAAATCATACAGAATCAACATAGCAACAGTATGCGACTGAAGGAGTTATTGTACACAGAAAAAACCCACCCATGCGACTACCAACAAAAGGATCTAGCTATAAGTCTTAAATAGCAGACGGTAGCTTAATGCAGAACGAAAGTTATGCAGAAAGCTCCTGCAGGAGCTTTCTGCATAACGTTCGTTCTGCATTAAGCAACCACCTGCTTTTAAACACATACATGATTAATTATAAAGTGATCAGTTTAGATGGGGTTGAGTGCACATTCTTGATCATATCAGATGCCAAGTTTGACGGACGGGTTGTAATTTTAGCAACATGGAATCAAATAGTCATTTATAAATGTGTCAACGACTAGCTTTTGAAGCCAAAGATCGTTATGATAACAAATTTGAGAGATGTCGTCTACTTCATTTTGAATTTTTCTTTAAAAATAATCTGTCTAATAAATAACGTTTAAAAATATAGTTGTACCTCATGACTGTTGATCTACAACTTTATGAACCATTTAATAATATTAAGCTTTAAAATTAATATGTCGACCCTACTGGGCATTTTTCAAAGAATTAAACAAATAGGAATACTCTACATGTGTGTGCATTCAAAATCAAATCATAGAACAAAGTGAAGAGTTGTTTATTGATGTGATGTCAGGACAATTTGACGCCATATATACGTCGCAATTTATTTATTTATTTTCTTAAAAAAGACGCGTTATCTATAGACAGAATACCTTTAAATGACATTCAAAAATTATTCTTTGAGTTGTTCGCATTTTTGTCAGCAGTTGCGACAAGGGTCAGACACGTGTCATTATCTCTTGTATGGATATTCAAGGAGTAAAGTGTTAAATCTTACGATAACTATTTGAATATGAAGTAACTGTAGCTCTGCAAGTATATAACAGCGATTGTCGTATACAGTAAAACCTCTCTATAACGGCCACTAAATTGTGTTAATTATTTGGTATTTAGGACGGGTGGCTGCTTAAAGCAAGGTGAAAGTAAAACAGAACGCTCCTACAGGAGCGTTCTGTTTTACTTTCACCTTGCTTTAAGCAGCCACCTGCCTTTAAAACAAAATACTTGATGTAATTTAGTGGCCGTTATAGAGAGGTTTTACTATACTTGATGTAATTTAGTGACCGTTATAGAGAGGTTTTAACTGTATTGACAATTTACCTCGTGAGTATTCATGTAAGAAATAATGACATCATGATTACTTTATAAGTAAATTTCTAGAACCGACACAGGATGTTTAAGTATTGGCAGAAACCTAAGAATCACATCTATATATTTTCCCAAGCAATGCTATCAGCTCCTGGTCAGATAGCTTCTACAGGGGCCGCCTGATCTGTGTCTACTCTGTTTGCAAATGCTTGAGAAACTGTTTGTATGAAGGAATGAGTTAAGACTTACAAATATACAATAATCTTTCGGAGTCTTCCATCACCTGAAATTAACCTGACGTCGCGACTGTTAAAACAACGTAAAACTTCCACTACAAACAAACAAAATCGTAAGACTGGTAACAGGTGGCTATAAGCACGTTAAAGCTTGTAGCATTTAGATCACCTAACCCTGGCTATTTGCACGATTTAAGTTTTTAAAGGATGTAACATTTAGATCACCCATCTACACCTGGGCCAATTATAACTCATGGTGCATTAAACATAGCATAACACCCATACAGTACAAACGATTCAATTTTAAATTTTACACAGTCAACTCTTCCGTTGTCAACGGCGAAGGTGTAATAACATTTACAAACAGTTTGGATCCAGATGAGACGCCGAGTAACTCGGCGTCTCATCAGGATCCAAATTGTTTGTTAATATGATTATGATTTTTTAAAGCAATGAGAGAAAAATAAATCAGGACCATTTTACAGACGACACATTTTGCAGACGATACAACGTGGCAACGAAGGGTAAAAAAGTATATAAACATACAAAAGTGCTTCGTCATCTGCGGTAGGCATACTTTAAGACGTCACGCCACCAATAAAGTTCCGATTATTAAAAGTGGGATCAAACACGGGTTTAACCCTTCTTATGGCGAATATTTCTATTACATGTACAACAAATAATGTAGACACAGACCAAATGATTCCTAGAGAAATTATATGACGAGGGCCTATTGCGTTTAGGTTATAGTCAGTGTGTCTGTCAATGGTGCGTTACATGTATATAAGTCTGTAAAATGGATTTGTAAATTGAAAATCAGTCGGATATGGAAATAACTTACAATTATCTACTTAAAATTTCGGAAGTTTCAGGTTAAAATGTTGATGTCTCCGATGTTATTCGCCCGCGTTTTAGACACTTCGTGTGTGTTTTGATTTCGAATGTGGTCTATGTATGCAATGTCGCAAATAATACTTCAACACAATTCAGTAACGATTGACGATGTAAATTGTTGTTATTGATTGTATAACACGCAAAGTTACGAGTGACGATGTAAACTGTTATTACTGATTGTATAACACGTAAAGTTACGAGTGACGATGTAAATTGCTATTATTTATTTATACACGTAAAGTTACGAGTGCCGATGTAAATTGTTATTATTTATTTATACACGTAAAGTTATGAGTGACGATGTAAACTGTTATTACTGATTGTATAACACGTAAAGTTACGAGTGACGATGTAAACTGTTATTACTGATTGTATAACACGTCAAGTTACGAGTGACGATGTAAACTGTTATTATTGGTTATATAACACGTAAAGTTACGAGTGACGATGTAAACTGTTATTACTGATTGTATAACACGCAAAGTTACGAGTGACGATGTAGACTGTTATTACTGATTGTATAACACGTAAAGTTACGAGTGACGATGTAAACTGTTATTAATGATTGTATAACACGTAAAGTTACGAGTGAAGATGCAAACCATTATATTGAGTCACAAATGCGTTTTACTATATAAGTTGCTCAGGAAAATCGGCACCAAACACTTTATACAAAAATATTTTACTTAAATACAAATATACATAAATTAAAACATTTCCTCCTTATGACGCATTTTGGCGCCTCTGTACGAGTCATTTTGCAACCATTGTGATAAATATGTAGGAGCAAATGCTCTATTTATCACAATGGTTTCACAAAGTGACTTCTACATAGTCGTCAAAATTCGTCAATATGAGGCAGTGGGTTAAAATTAACAAGAGGTTCACATAAGATGCGTAAATGTTAACAGTTCCAAGACTAACTCCTTTATTTCTCCACCAAACCCTATACTGTGACCATTCTTTAGATTCGTCTCGAAGAGACGATTTTAAAGAGTGGTCACAGGATAGGGTTTGGTGGAGAAATGACGATTTTAGTATTTTGGTACGCACCTTTATATGTAGCTCTGTACAAATGCTACCCACGTTTTACATGAGAAGTCTTAAATCATTTCAAATAGTATAGCTTTACGGGAGAAATTGCTTGAATTTATTCTAATGATAGCCTGCATTGCAAAGAATAATAAAATGAATGATTTGAAGCTAAAAGCACCGAATTTTCAAAGTCGATATAAAAATTATACCAATGTGGAATTTACTGTAAAACCCTTGTCGACCAACCCCTTACAGCTTATGCCATTAAACACTTTATAATAAAGTAGTTTCTCAAAGCAGGGACAAAAATAATGCAAAACGTTCCCAAATGAGCTTTCTGCATTACTTGTATTCTGCATTAAGCTACGGCTTGCCTTATATGTCTTAAATTCGATTTCTTTTTACTGATCGCTGAAGACACGGTCTATTGTACACGAATATGGAATTATCATTTTGAAAGCTTAGGAGCGAAATAGGCACTTAGCTAATGTCAAAATTCAGCCATTCGTATGCACACAAATCAACTTAAAACGAGTGGGTATTGGCTACATATTATGATCCCTAATCTTCAGGATATTGTGGGTGAAAGTTATGATAACCATTACCGAAATACTGGATCCAGATCAGACATCGACTGAAACACGACGTCTCGTCAAGCTGAAAAACTGTTTGAAATTCGGAGTGTGTTTGAAAAGAATGGTAGAATAAGCTGAGAGTATAAGGAGATTGTAGTTACTATTGAAGATATGCTGTTCAGCAGGCTAAAAGTTAAACAAGGCATATAAATATAATCCTTAAACCACATCAAATCGATGCTAATTTAATGCTTTTTTCTGCAATACTATACGAGCGTGATTGCTTGTTGCTGTTGTTGTTGCTGTTGTTGTTGTTGTTGTTGTTGTTGGGTTTTGTGGGGATGAATACCAAGATTCAGATAAAAGAGTCTACTCAGGTACATTGTAGATCGCTTCCTGATCTGTATCAACTAGTTGGACACAGATCTGGTTTTGTGGTTAACCTTTTAACTGCCAGATACTTTGAAAACGGAGTAAACCCAGATGCCGTCTGATAACGGTCTGATGTGTTTGCTGATGATATTATAGAGAACCGATACTAGTTTTAACATGACCAAAAGTTATCTTGTTCATATGCCATTATAAATATGAAGCTAATTACCATACATGCATTAACCCATTTGCTCCCAGTGGATTCGTCCATGTTTATATTTTGGATTAGTCCATATCTTATCTATGGAGTGCCTTTTCAATTTCGTTTTGTTTTGTATTGAAATTCTTATCAGCAAACAGTGTAGACTCTTTATGCGGCGTCTGATATGAGTCTACACTGTTTGCCTACGTCCCATGCAAATGGGTTAAAAACATAAAACTTCGAAATTTTAGTGATGAACAATTGATGCTTTTTTAGACAGGTGGCAGCTTAATACAGAGTTAAAAGTCGTGCATACAGTCCCTAGAGGACCTTTCTGCATGACTTTTATCCTGCATTAAGCTACCACCTGTCTTAACCAATTCCTTCATATTGATGCCTATAGGAGCAAATGCTCTATTTATTACAATGGTTTCAAACTACAAAATTCTTTAAACAAATCCATTTCTCCAGTTAATGCTCCTTTTCGGTAGATTTATTCAAAGAGATTGGATCTAAAAATAGCCTATGAGGTAATGGGTTACATGTAATTACCGATAATGATACTTGTTTGGGATTTTTTGTTCGAATTATCGGAGGTTTACTGTACACTATTTCTTATATAAATATTTGTGGAGTAAATGAATAAGACCCATACTGTTTAATTAGTAGGCGCTCGTTTAATATATATTTACTGGGTTTTTTTATGTTTATCTATTGAATCGGTAGTAATCGCCATTATGGGCGTCTGTTCGAAAATGTATTGGCGAAAAAAATCGAAGAAAAACTATAATTTACAGCCAACAGCATGCTTAACAAGCAACACCTTTACTAAGCTGTAAATAAATTACATATTCTCAAACTCTTATCATCTGCACTTTTTACTCAACCAATCCCCTCAAATTAAAAAGTAACTTTTTGAAACCATTGTGATAAATAGAGCCGCTCTTGTTATTAGAATAGTTTCATAACTACACAATTCTAAAGTTTCCTTTTTTCTATTAAATGCTCCTTATCGATAGATTTATTCAAAGAGGCTGGTTCTTAAAATAACCTATGAGGGAATGGGTTAATTGCGATTCGATTACATTTATGAGAAACATGTGCCGGAGTGTCAAACAGCTGGGATTTTGATGAGATTGATTGGCGTATGATCTGGATCCAATCTGTTTTTGGAATATTGTTTACAATTTACCTAATCATTATTCATGTAATAGATAATGACATCATGAATATTCATTAATTTATGTATACATGTATGCATACATGATGATTTTCTTTTTACCTGGGCAGAAACTATAGAATCATATCTATATTATTTTATAAACAAACAGAGAAGAATCTGATCAGACGGCTCCTACAGGAGCCGTTTGATCTAGGTCTACTCTGTTTGCAAAGGCCTGAAAAAGCGTTTATATGAGGGAAAGCGTTAAGGTGGCGATGTGCAGGAGAAGGGTTTAAGGTGGGGACGTAAGCCAGCTGGCACGATCGGATGACTGCATTAGAAATTCTTGAATGGGTGTAAAGTCTACAGGTGATCGTTGCAGTGCCAACAATTTAACCCTTATCAAACTTTCCGCCATTTTACATAATTTTCCCCAACTAGTTTCGATGTGGGGCCACAAAACGTCTCATCGCGGTCTATCATGTTTGCCACTGGGACCAGTAGTATAAAACAACAAAAATCGAATAAGATAAGCTGGGGCTAATTAGTGTATGGTTTAGAATGCAGCAGACGAACTTTTAAGCAGACGATACTATTCACAGCAGGGGAAGGGTAATGTCTCGGTGGGGATGCGGGTTTTACATCACTGGGCATGCTTATCTATATTGATGTCTTTCTTGTAAGACTCGGTTCTTATTTTATCTTATAACGATTCAATTTGACTGTAAGTAAGTGTCGTCTGCTGAAATATTCGTTAGCGTTAAATTAGCACTATTAAAACAAAACAATGCTGACGTGCAAACAAACGAAAAATATGCAGCACCAGAAGACAGATGAATGAATGAATGAATAACTAGAAAATTGTGTCCATAGGATACGGATGCCTCCCCTCCCTCTCGTGATATAGTGTCCCTAAATCAAGCACTATTCACTATGTGATATATAGAAAGCGGTATCATAACAATTAATCTACTCAATATTCATGATATAATTATTTCTTCCCTGGATATTCACAGAGTTATGGATTAATGGTCGCTTAAAATAGGGTTTGCTTTACGTAGATACAGTTGAACTTCGATATCTCGAACTCGGATAACTCGAACATCGGGATAATACGAACTAAAACGTCGGTATTTCTAAAATTTACAATACAGAATTGTTCTAAAATGTATCACTACACATATACTAGAAACACATGTGACAGCTTAATGCAGGTCGAAAGTCATGCTGAAAGCTCCCACAGGAGCCCCCCCAGGGACCCCCCCCTTGAGGGAGCCACTGGGGAACCCTCTGACCAGGATCTACACTGTTTGTGTATGTCTTTAGTTTAAATAGAGACACTGGACATAAATCGGCGGAACAGAAAACTATACATTTGGACTGAAGCTAAAACGACGAAATAGACCGGAGGTAAAAAAAAATACCAAAACGTTGACTAAGATGTTTTTATTTTTGGATGACTTGTGAAAATCAGGTGTTGACAGTCAGTGTATATAATTAATTGACATTTCACGTCGGAGAATGATACATAAAGATTGTGTGACGAGATGAGATATCTATCGGACTTCACACGCCTGCCAGTTTTTCTGTCTCCCTTTGAGTCAATACCTTAAATGGCTCTCATTTTTAAACGTTATTTTGCAGTAGTTGTAACACTGAAATAACAAAGACAACGAAAGCTTTCGACTCACAACAGATAACCTATTTAATTAAGTTTTCTATTACAACAGTGATTTTCAAGCGTTTAGCAGACGGCATTTTTTTGGAGCAAACGACAATTGTATGTCGCTATATTGTATGTAATGCTATCGCTGCCAATAGCGTTGAACCAGTGACCTCTTTTGCAAATACAGTAAAACTTCGATTATTCGAACACTAAAATACGTATTATTATCGATCTTTAAGACAGGTGGCAGCTTAATTCATGGTGAAAGTGATGCAGAAAGCTCCTCTAGGAGCTTTCTGCATGACTTTCACCATGCATTAAGCAGCCACCTGCCTAAAAGGGTCTAAATTCTTCTATACCGAAAATTCGAATAATCGAGGTTTTACTGTAGTTTGAATCCGCGTGATCAAGATTATGTAAACGCCTTTTTTCACGCCTTTTGCAAACAGAGAAGACCTAGATCAGACGGCTCCTATTGGAGCCGTCTGATTAGGGTCTGCCCTGTTTGCTTATGGTATTACAAATGTATATTGATCTGATTTATAGTGTCTACCATTAGGTTCTGTCGAAGAATCATGTGTTAAAATACCATTAAAAATGTTCAGCTAATAACTATTCATGATATCTTTTTTTCTTACATGGTTATTCAACAGGGAAAGGGTTAACTCATCTCATTGTATTTTTGAAGAAATATAATTCAGTTTTGAATTTATGAAGTTAAGTCACAGCAGACGACAAGTTGCTCGGTTTTGCGAGGGTTGGAGGTGTTACACCGTATGGGACACCGGGCGCAGTAGTTTTTATCTCAGTATCATGTCAGTAAGATGATAGGTCTAGTACTGCCATGTTTCTACCTATAAATCATTATATCCTTTAATTCCCAGCATGCTCAGTAATTGTCGTCTGCTGACATTATCGTCTGCTTCAATTCGCAAGTAAATCAGGAAAATCCGTCTAAACCGGAATTCTAGTAGAAACGATTTTAGTTACTTTTAAGCAGGTGGCTGCTTAATACAGGGTGAAGGTCGTGCAGAAAGCTCTTGTATTAAGCTGTCACCTGTCTCAAAGACCGATGTTTATACTAAATTTGGACGACCTGTTTAGAGAGTTTTTTTCTTCAATATTTTGAGAAGAGTGTCAAACCATTTGTAAAAGGATGAGATGACGAATCAACCCTTTTGGCGCCAAATTTCTAATTGTCGTCTGCAATCCAATTTTGTTAAATCATTCAGTAATATAAGGAAACAAGATAAATGAATGCAAATCCCAAAGGAATTATGCACAGATACAGAAATAAAGTTCAAGACAAAAAGTGGAATTCCCTGATCAGACGCCGCCTTGAAAAGGCGGCGTCTGATCTGGGACTGCACTATTTGTCGTGGTGCATTTTTGCGACATTGGCGGTAAAAGAGTTAACCCTTTATTTGATTGATAGATATACATGTATATACATTCTAACACAGTGGCTAACAGAATAGACACAGACCAGACGGTCCCTGTACAATCCGACTGATCACGGTCTATTTTGCTTGCTTTGAGAATGTCTTGGACATGTTTGTTTGTTGTCATAGCAATGTATCCACTTGTTTTAAATAGCAGTATGGGAAAATATAGTTACATGCAATTAATAATCATAATGAATGGTATATGACGTAAATATACATTAGATTATGGGTTCAGCGTCATGTGAACAAAAGTTTTCTGAACATTATATTTTACTGAAGAATCAGACATATGCATTTTAATTAGCAAACAGAGCAGACCCTGATCAGAGGGCTCCTATATCTGGTTCCACTCTGCTTGTAACACTTTTTGGAGTTCTTCTTATCGTAAATGTTTGAGAACTTAATTAATATTCATAATGAGTTGAGTCTTGTCATGAATATTCAACGTGTCGTAATAATGTGACTATTTCAATATATGTGTAATGATACATTTGATTAGCATACTTGAAAATGTTATTAAATCGTAAACATTAGGGAAAAAAAACCGATTAATTCGTAAATGTAATTCAGTAATACAGTAACCCTCTCTAAACCGTACGACCAAACCAGTACAAATACCAGTGGCAGCTTAATGCAGAGTGAATATCATGCAGAAAGCTCCCAAAGGAGCTTTCTGCATGACTTTCACTCTGCATTAAGCAACCACCTGCCTAAACAAGCTCTAATTTCTTCTTTACTAAAATTCCGGTTTAGAACGGGTTTATAGTGTATTTTTAATAGAATTATTGCAGATAACAAATTTGATATTTAAAAGCATAGTTACAGTGCATATTTTTAAATTACAACTTTTTCTGACTTATTAAACATTATATTAAGCGGGATGTGACTTTCATTTCCAAGCGGCTTGGATCCAGTAACTCGGCATCACATCAGAACCCAAGCCGCTTGGCACCTGGTTAGTAGTTTTGGCACCTGGTTAGTAGTTTTGGCACCTGGTTAGTAGTTTCTTAAAAGCCGGAATGAATTGGAATTAACTCATTCCCTCCTGGACTATTTTAGACCCAACCTCTTTGAATTGAACTACCGAAAAGGAGCATTAACTATAGAAAAGGAGAATCTTAGAATTGTGTAGTTTTGAAACCATTGTGATAAATAGAGCATTTGCTCCTATGGAGCAAATGCTCTATTTATCATAATGGTTTCAAAGTGTGACTTTCACAGCGGCCCCAAAATGCGTCACTATGAGGGAATGGGTTAAAGTATTTGAGCAGACAATATTTTTCAGCTTTTTAGGGGTTAGATTTGATTTTTCAATTAACGCGATGACATAGCAGTGCTGAATGGTAAAAATAAGTACTAATTTATATAGTTATCGCATCCATCAACTTTGACGGAGAATTTGAAAATACATACATATGTGCAAAACTATCATCAATAACCACATTTTTAGGATAAAATTTAAAAAACTGCACTGAACCAATCGTGTTTATTACGAGATAAAATCTTGAACTCTTAGAGAGTGAAAATCCAATTTAACAGCACATAAAGTTTGCGAGATAACCCTGAAAATTATCTTGTAAAACGCCCAATGACAGTCACACATGGAAGTTCCGTAAAATAATATCAATAGTTTAACAATTAACTCCATGAATATTCATGTAGAAAATAATGACACCATGCATATTAATTAATTTTTATAATAGCACGTGTACACAGGCTGTTCTTGTATTGATACAAACGGAAGAGTCATATAAATTATAATTTCATTAGCAAACAGAGCAGACCCTGATAAGGCGGCTCCTATAGGAGCCGTCTGAACTAGGTCTTCTATGTTTGCAAATGCGTAAAAAGGCGTAATTATGGAGTAAATGGTTAAACTTAAACAAGATGTATTAACCATTTACCTCATGAATATTCATGTAAGAACAAATGACATCATGAATATCAATTAATTTTGTAGATGAATCTTAAAATGGCCCATGACTTTGTCAGGCGCTGTTAAGTCAGATCTAGGTCCGTGAAGTTTGCACGACATTAGACTTTTAGACCTTCGACAGAAAGTGTCTAAATGTCCAATTTTAGACATTAGACAATACAGCTTTTTCCATAATGTTCAACAAATGTTCAATTTCGACGTTAGACAATGCAGCTTTTTTCCATAACGTCGAAAAAGTGTCTAATTTAGACGTTGGACAATTTGCCAGACGGGGGAAATTGTCCAAATTTTGTCCAATTTTAGACATTAGACACTTCTATCAAGTTGGAAAAAAGTGTCTAACAAGTGTCTAATTTAGACGTTAGACAATTTGCCGGACCGAGAAAAATGTCTAAATATTGTCTAATTTAGACATTAGACACTTCTATCAAGTTGGAAAAAAGTGTCTAACAAGTGTCTAATTTAGACGTTAGACAATTTGCCGGACCGAGAAAAATGTCTAAATATTGTCTAATTTAGACATTAGACACTTCTATCAAGTTGGAAAAAAGTGTCTAACAAGTGTCTAATTTAGACGTTAGACAATTTGCCGGACCGAGAAAAATGTCTAAATATTGTCTAATTTAGACATTAGACACTTCTATCAAGTTGGAAAAAAGTGTCTAACAAGTGTCTAATTTAGACGTTAGACAATTTGCCGGACCGAGAAAAATGTCTAAATATTGTCTAATTTAGACATTAGACACTTCTATCAAGTTGGAAAAAAGTGTCTAACAAGTGTCTAATTTAGACGTTAGACAATTTGCCGGAACGAGAAAAATGTCTAAATATTGTCTAATTTAGACATTAGACACTTCTATCAAGTTGGAAAAAAGTGTCTAACAAGTGTCTAATTTAGACGTTAGACAATTTGCCGCACCGAGAAAAATGTCTAAATATTGTCTAATTTAGACATTAGACACTTCTATCAAGTTGGAAAAAAGTGTCTAACAAGTGTCTAATTTAGACGTTAGACAATTTGCCGGAACGAGAAAAATGTCTAAATATTGTCTAATTTAGACATTAGACACTTCTATCAAGTTGGAAAAAAGTGTCTAACAAGTGTCTAATTTAGACGTTAGACAATTTGCCGGACCGAGAAAAATGTCTAAATATTGTCTAATTTAGACATTAGACACTTCTATCAAGTTGGAAAAAAGTGTCTAACAAGTGTCTAATTTAGACGTTAGACAATTTGCCGGACCGAGAAAAATGTCTAAATATTGTCTAATTTAGACATTAGACATTTCCATCAAGTTCGAAAAAATGTCTAACAAGTGTCTAATTTCGACGTTGGACAATTTGCCCGACAGGGGAAATTGTCTAAATATTGTCCAATTTAGACATTAGACACTTCTATCAATTCGGAAAAACATGTCGTACAAGTGTCTAATTAAGACATAAGACAATTTGCCGGACCGGGAAAAATGTCTAAATATTGTCTAATTTAGACATAAGACATATCTATCAAGTCGGAAAAAATGTTTAAAACGTGTCGAATTTAGACGTTAGACAATTTGCCGGACCGAGAAAAATGTCTAAATATTGTCTAATTTAGACATTAGACACTTCTATCAAGTTGGAAAAAAGTGTCTAACAAGTGTCTAATTTAGACGTTAGACAATTTGCCGGACCGAGAAAAATGTCTAAATATTGTCTAATTTAGACATTAGACATTTCTATCAAGTTCGAAAAAATGTCTAACAAGTGTCTAATTTCGACGTTGGACAATTTGCCCGACAGGGGAAATTGTCTAAATATTGTCCAATTTAGACATTAGACACTTCTATCAATTCG
Source organism: Azorinus chamasolen (assembly GCA_963576725.1). Lineage (NCBI taxonomy): Eukaryota > Metazoa > Mollusca > Bivalvia > Cardiida > Solecurtidae > Azorinus > Azorinus chamasolen. The sequence continues at coordinate 1,912,324 of OY755249.1, forward strand.
GAAAAACATGTCGTACAAGTGTCTAATTAAGACATAAGACAATTTGCCGGACCGGGAAAAATGTCTAAATATTGTCCAATTTAGACATAAGACATATCTATCAAGTCGGAAAAAATGTTTAAAACGTGTCGAATTTAGACGTTAGACAATTTCCCAAACCGGGAAAAATGTCTAAATATTGTCCAATTTAGACATTAGACAGTCCTATACATTCGAAAAAAATTGTCTTACAAGTGTCTAATTTAGACGTTGGAGAACTTGTCCAAAACGGGTAAAAAGTCTAAATATTGTCCAATTTAGACATTAGACATTTCTCTCAAGTCAGAAAAAAAGTGTCTAACAAGTGTCTTATATAGACGTTAGACAATTTGACAGAACGACAAAAATGTCTAAATAATGTCTAAAAAGTGTCTAATTTAGATGTTAGACAATATGCCGAAACTGGAAAAATGTCTAAATATTGTCCAATTTAGACATTAGACATTTCTATCAAGTCGAAAAAATTGTCTAAAAAGTGTCTAATTTCGACGTTGGACAATTTTCGTGAACGGTAATAATGTCTAAATATTGTCTAATTAGACATTAGACATTTCTATCAAGTCGGAAAAATTGTCTAACAAGTGTATAATTTAGACGTTAGACAATTTGCCGGAACGGGAAAAATGTCTAAATATTGTCTAATTAGACATTAGACATTTTTTCTCAAGTCGGAAAAAGTGTCTAAAAAGTGTCTTATTACGACGTTAGACAGTTTTCCGGACCGGGAAAAATGTCTAGGTAATGTCTAAATTAGACATTAGACATTTCTATCAAGTCGGAAAAAGTGTCTAAAAAGTGTCTAATTTAGAGGTTAGACAATTTGCCTAAACTGGAAAATGTCTAAATAATGTCCAATTTAGACATTAAACATTTCAATCAAGTCGAAATAAGTGTCCAAAAAAGTGTCTAATTTCGACGTTAGACAATTTTTCGGAACGGGAAAAATGTTCAAATATTGTCTAATTAGACATTAGACATTTTTTCTCAAGTCGGAAAAAGTGTCTAAAAGTGTCTAATTTCGACGTTGGACAATTTTCCGAAACGGCAAAACTGTCTAAATATTGTCTAATTAGACATTAGACATTTCTATCAAGACGGAAAAAATGTCTAACAAGTGTCTAATTTAGACGTTAGACAATTTGTTGGAACGGGAAAAATGTCTAAATATTGTCTAATTAGACATTAGACATATTTTCTCGGGGGAAATGTCTGAATATTGTCCAATTGAGACATTAGACATTTCTATCAAGTCTTGAAAGGTGTCTAAAAAGTGTCTAAAAAGTGTCTAATTTCGACATTGGACAGTTTTCCGAAACGGGAAAAATGTCTAAATATTGTCTAGTTAGACATTAGAAATTGTTTCTCAAGTCGGAAAAAGTGTCTAAAAAGTGTCTAATTTCGACGTTGGACAATTTTCCGGAACGGCAAAAATGTCTAAATATTGTCTAATTAGACATTAGACATTTCTCTCAAGTCGGAAAAAGGTGTATAAAAAGTGTCTAATTTAGATGTTAAACAATATGCAAGGCCGCGGACACTGGGATCTACCACGGGACGAAGCCGCATGTGCCGGAACAGTCCGCTCCCGTACTTCAACGGGGATCTTCCAGCGGCGCTGGCCGGGGAAGTCCGGTGCCATGACCCTGCTAACTCGACGATTTTTCATGGGACCGAGCCGCACATTCTGCGGCAGCCGGGTCCCGTTCGAATACGGGAAACTCCCATGGGGACGGAGTCGAGAGCGCTAGGGCTGTCGGCTCCCGTGCTGCAACGGGACCTTCCAATGAATCGAGCTAGAGCTGGCAGGGGAAGCCTGCTGTCACACAAATACGGTAATCTTACACTGGACCGAGCAGCGCATCTCGCAGGAGACAGTTCCCGTGCAAACACGGGGATCTACCACAAGGACGGAGCCATGCACTCCGGGGCAGTCGCATCCCGTGCTTCAACGGGGATTTCCACGGGACAGGGCCGCGTAGGCCGGGGCAGCCTGCTGCTGTGAGATCACGGGGGAAATGTCTAAATATTGTCCAATTTAGACATTAGACATTTCTATCAAGTCGGGAAAGGTATCTAAAAAGTGTCTAAAAAGTGTCTAATTTCGACATTGGACAGTTTTCCGAAACGGGAAAAATGTCTAAATATTGTCTAATTAGACATTAGACATTTGTTCTTAAGTCGGAAAAAGTGTCTAAAAAGTGTCTAATTTCGACGTTGGACAATTTTCCGGAACGGGAAAAATGTCTAAATATTGTCTAATTAGACATTAGACATTTGTTCTTAAGTCGGAAAAGGTGTCTAAAAAGTGTCTAATTTCGACGTTGGACAATTTTCCGGAACAGCAAAAATGTCTAAATATTGTCTAATTAGACATTAGACATTTCTCTCAAGTCGGAAAAAGTGTCTAAAAAGTGTCTAATTTAGATGTTAGACAATATGCAAGGCCGCGGACACTGGGATCTACCACGGGACGAAGCCGCATGTGCCGAAACAGTCCGCTCCCGTACTTCAACGGGGATCTTCCAGCGGCGCTGGCCGGGGAAGTCCGGTGCCATGACCCTGCTAACTCGGCGATTTTTCATGGGACCGAGCCGCACATTCTGCGGCAGCCGGGTCCCGTTCGAATACGGGAATCTCCCATTGGGACGGAGTCGCGGGCGCCAGGGCTGTCGGCTCCCGTGCTGCAACGGTGCCTTCCCCTGAACCGAGCTATAGCTGGCAGGGGAAGCCCGCTGTCACGCTAGTACGGTAATCTTACACGGGACCGAGCAGCGCAGCTCGCAGGAGCCAGTTCCCGTGCAAACACGGGGATCTACCACGAGGACGGAGCCATGCGCTCCGGGATAGTCGCATCCCCTGCCTCAACGGTGATTTCCACATGACAGAGTCGCGTAGGCCGGGGCAGCCTGCTGCTGTGAAAACACTGGGGGAAATGTCTAAATATTGTCCAATTTAGACGTTAGACATTTCTATCAAGTCGGGAAAAGTGTATAAAAAGTGTCTAAAAAGTGTCTAAATTCGACGTTGGACAGTTTTCCGAAACGGGAAAAGTGTCTAAATATTGTCTAATTAGACATTAGACATATTTTCTCAAGTCGGAAAAAGTGTCTAAAAAGTGTCTAATTTCGACGTTGGACAATTTTCCGGAACGACAAAAATGTCTAAATATTCTCTAATTAGACATTAGACATTTCTCTCAAGTCGGAAAAAGTGTCTAAAAAGTGTCTAATTTAGACGTTAGACAATATGCAAGGCCGCGGACACTGGGATCTACCACGGGACGAAGCCGCATGTGCCGGAACAGTCCGCTCCCGTACTTCAACGGGGATCTTCCAGCGGCGCTGGCCGGGGAAGTCCGGTGCCATGACCCTGCTAACTCGACGATTTTTCATGGGACCAAGCCGCACATTCTGCGGCAGCCGGGTCCCGTTCGAATACGGGAATCTTCCATTGGGACGGAGTCGCGAGCGCTAGGGCTGTCGGCTCCCGTGCTGCAACGGGACCTTCCACTGAATCGAGCTATAGCTGGCAGGGGAAGCCCTCTGTCACGCTAATCCGGTAATCTTACACGGGACCGAACAGCGCAGCTCGCAGGAGCCAGTTCCTGGGCAAACACGGGGATCTACCACGAGGACGGAGCCATGCACTCCGGGGCAGTCGCATCCCGTGCTTCAACGGGGATTTCCACGGGACAGGGCCGCGTAGGCCGGGGCAGCCTGCTGCTGTGAGAACACGGGTGAAATGTCTAAATATTGTCCAATTTAGACATTAGACATTTCTATCAAGTCGGGAAAGGTGTCTAAAAAGTGTCTAAAAAGTGTCTAATTTCGAAATTGTACAGTTTTCCGAAACGGGAAAATTGTCTAAATATTGTCTAATTAGACATTAGACATATTGTCTCAAGTCGGAAAAAGTGTCTAAAAAGTGTCTAATTTAGACGTTACACAATTTGCCGGACCGGGAAAAATGTCAAAATATTGTCTAATTAGACATTAGACATTTCTCTCAAGTCGTAAAATTTAGACATTAGACATTTCTATCAAGCCGGGAAAGGTGTCTAAAAAGTGTCTAAAAAGTGTCTAATTTCGACGTTGGACAGTTTTCCGAAACGGGAAAAATGTCTAAATATTGTCTAATTAGACATTAGACATTTCTCTCAAGTCGGAAAAAGTGTCTAAAAAGTGTCTAATTTAGACGTTAGACAATATGCAAGGCCGCGGACACTGGGATCTACCACGGGACGAAGCCGCATGTGCCGGAACAGTTCGCTCCCGCACTTCAACGGGGATCTTCCAACGGCGCTGGCCGGGGAAGTCCGGTGCCATGACCCTGCTAATTCTGCGATTTTTTATGGGACCGAGCCGCACATTCTGCGGCAGCCGGGTCCCGTTCGAATACGGGAAACTCCCATGGGGACGGAGTCGAGAGCGCTAGGGCTGTCGGCTCCCGTGCTGCAACGGGACCTTCCAATGAATCGAGCTAGAGCTGGCAGGGAAAGCCTGCTGTCACACAAATACGGTAATCTTACACTGGACCGAGCAGCGCATCTCGCAGGAGCCAGTTCCCGTGCAAACACGGGGATCTACCACAAGGACGGAGCCATGCACTCCGGGGCAGTCGCATCCCGTGCTTCAACGAGGATTTCCACGGGACAGGACCGCGTAGGCCGGGGCAGCCTGCTGCTGTGAGATCACGGGGGAAATGTCTAAATATTGTCCAATTTAGACATTAGACATTTCTATCAAGTCGGGAAAAGTGTCTAAAAGTGTCTAAAAGTGTCTAATTTCGACATTGGACAGTTTTCCGAAACGGGAAAAATGTCTAAATATTGTCTAATTAGACATTAGACATTTTTTCTCAAGTCGGAAAAAGTGTCTAAAAAGTGTCTAATTTCGACATTGGACAGTTTACCGAAACGGGAAAAGTGTCTAAATATTGTCTAATTAGACATTAGACATTTCTCTCAAGTCGGAAAAAATGTCTAAAAAGTGTCTAATTTAGACGTTACACAATTTGCCGGACCGGGAAAAAGTCTAAATGTTGTCTAATTAGACATTAGACATTTCTCTCAAGTCGGAAAAAGTGTCTAAAAAGTGTCTAATTTAGACGTTAGACAATATGCAAGGCCGCGGACACTGGGGTCTACCACGGGACGAAGCCGCATGTGCCGTAACAGTTCGCTCCCGCACTTCAACGGGGATCTTCCAACGGCGCTGGCCGGGGAAGTCCGGTGCCATGACCCTGCTAATTCTGCGATTTTTCATGAGACCGAACCGCACATTCTGCGGCAGCCGGGTCCCGTTCGAATACGGGAAACTCCCATGGGGACGGAGTCGCGAGCGCTAGGGCTTTCGGCTCCCGTGCTGCAACGGGACCTTTCAATGAATCGAGCTAGAGCTGGCAGGGAAAGCCTGCTGTCACACAAATACGGTAATCTTACACTGGACCGAGCAGCGCAGCTCGCAGGAGCCAGTTCCCGTGCAAACACGGGGATCTACCACAAGGACGGAGCCATGCACTCCGGGGCAGTCGCATCCCGTGCTTCAACGGGGATTTCCACGGGACAGGGCCGCGTAGGCCGGGGCAGCCTGCTGCTGTGAGATCACGGGGGAAATGTCTAAATATTGTCCAATTTAGACATTAGACATTTCTATCAAGTCGGGAAAAGTGTCTAAAAGTGTCTAAAAAGTGTCTAATTTCGACATTGGACAGTTTTCCGAAACGGGAAAAATGTCTAAATAGTGTCTAATTAGACATTAGACATTTTTTCTCAAGTCGGAAAAAGTGTCTAAAAAGTGTCTAATTTCGACATTGGACAGTTTTCCGAAACGGGAAAAGTGTCTAAATATTGTCTAATTAGACATTAGACATTACTCTCAAGTCGGAAAAAATGTCTAAAAAGTGTCTAATTTAGACGTTACACAATTTGCCGGAACGGGAAAAATGTCTAAATATTGTCTAATTAGACATTAGACATTTTTCTCAAGTCGGAAAAAGTGTCTAAAAAGTGTCTAATTTAGACGTTAGACAATATGCAAGGCCGCGGACACTGGGATCTACCACGGGACGAAGCCGCATGTGCCGGAACAGTCCGCCCCCGTACTTCAACGGGGATCTTCCAGCGGCGCTGGCCGGGGAAGTCCGGTGCCATGACCCTACTAACTCGGCGATTTTTCTTGGGACCAAGTCGGCAAAAATGTCTAAATATTGTCTAATTAGACATTAGACATTTCTCTCAAGTCGGAAAAAGTGTCTAAAAAGTGTCTAATTTCGACGTTAGACATTGTGTCCGACCGGGGATCATGTCTAAATATTGTCCAATTTAGACATTAGACAGTTCTATCAAGTCGGAAAAAGTGTCTAACAAGTGTCTACTTTAGACATTGGACGAATTTCCGGACGTTAGACAATATGCAAGGCCGCGAAATATTGTCCAATTTAGACATTAGACATTTCTATCAAGTCGGGAAAGGTATCTAAAAGTGTCTAAAAAGTGTCTAATTTCGACATTGGACAGTTTTCCGAAACGGGAAAAATGTCTAAATATTGTCTAATTAGACATTAGACATTTGTTCTTAAGTCGGAAAAAGTGTCTCAAAAGTGTCTAATTTCGACGTTTGACATTGTGTCCGACCGGGGATCATGTCTAAATATTGTCCAATTTAGACATTAGACAGTTCTATCAAGTCGGAAAAAGTGTCTAACAAGTGTCTACTTTAGACATTGGACGAATTTCCGGACCGGAAAAATGTCTAGATATTGTCCAATTTAGACATTAGACATTTCGCTCAAGTCAGAAAAAAGTGTCTAACAAGTGTCTAATTTAGACATTAGACAATTTTCCGGACAGGGAAAAATGTCTAAATATTGTCCAATTTAGACATCAGACATTTCCTTTAAGTCGGACAAAAAGTCTAACAATTGTCTAATTTCTACGTTGGACAATTTGCCTGACCGGGGAAATTGTCTCGGTCCCAAGAAAAATCGCAGAATTAGCAGGGTCATGGCACCGGACTTCCCCGGCCAGCGCCGTTGGAAGATCCCCGTTGAAGTGCGGGAGCGAACTGTTCCGACACATGCGGCTTCGTCCCGAATTAGATCCCAGTGTCCGCGGCCTTGCATATTGTCTAACGTCTAAATTAGAAACTTTTTAGACACTTTTTCCGACTTGAGAGAAATGTCTAATGTCTAATTAGACAATATTTAGACATTTATCCCGGTCCGGCAAATTGTGTAACGTCTAAATTAGACACTTTTTAAACATTTTTTCCGACTTGAGAGAAATGTCTAATGTCTAATTAGACAATATTTAGACATTTTTCCCGTTTCGGAAAACTGTCCAATGTTAAAATTAGACACTTTTTAGACACTTTTTCCGACTTGAGAAAAAATGTCTAATGTCTAATTAGACAATATTTAGACATTTTTCACGTTTCGGAAAACTGTCCAATGTCGAAATTAGACACGTTTTAGACACTTTTTAGACACCTTTCCCGACTTGATAGAAATGTCTAATGTCTAAATTGGACAATATTTAGACATTTCCCCCGTGATCTCACAGCAGCAGGCTGCCCCGGCCTACGCGGCCCTGTCCCGTGGAAATCCCCGTTGAAGCACGGGATGCGACTGCCCCGGAGTGCATGGCTCCGTCCTCGTGGTAGATCCCCGTGTTTGCACGGGAACTGGCTCCTGCGAGCTGCGCTGCTCGGTCCAGTGTAAGATTACAGTATTTGTGTGACAGCAGGATTCCCCTGCCAGCTCTAGCTCGATTCATTGGAAGGTCCCGTTGCAGCACGGGAGCCGACAGCCCTGGCGCTCGCGACTCCGTCCCAATGGGAGATTCCCGTATTCGAACGGGACCCGGCTGCCGCAGAATGTGCGGCTCGGTCCCATGAAAAATCGCCGAGTTAGCAGAGTCATGGCACCGGACTTCCCCGGCCAGCGCCGCTGGAAGATCGCCGTTGAAGTACGGGAGCGAAATGTTCCGGCACATGCGGCTTCGTCCCGTGGTAGATCCCAGTGTCCGCGGCCTTGCATATTGTCTAACATCTAAATTAGACACTTTTTAGACACTTTTTCCGACTTGAGAGAAATGTCTAATGTCTAATTAGACAATATTTAGACATTTTTCCCGTTTCGGAAAATTGTCCAACGTCGAAATTAGACACTTTATAGACACTTTTTCTGACTTAAGAACAAATGTCTAATGTCTAATTAGACAATATTTAGACATTTTTCCCGTTTCGGAAAACTGTCCAATGTCGAAATTAGACACTTTTTAGACACTTTTTCCGACTTGAGAAAAAATGTCTAATGTCTAATTAGACAATATTTAGACATTTTTCCCGTTCTCGAAAATTGTCCAACGTCGAAATTAGACACTTTTTAGACACTTTTTTCGACTTGATAGAAATGTCTAATGTCTAAATTGGACAATATTTAGACATTTTTCCAGTTTCGGCATATTGTCTAACATCTAAATTAGACACTTTTTAGACATTTTTTCCGACTTGATAGAAATGTCTAATGTCTAATTTAGACATTATTTAGACATTTTTGTCGTTCTGTCAAATTGTCTAACGTCTATATAAGACACTTGTTAGACACTTTTTTTCTGACTTGAGAGAACTGTCTAATGTCTAAATTGGACAATATTTAGACTTTTTACCCGTTCGGACAAGTTGTCCAACGTCTAAATTAGACACTTGTAAGACAATTTTTTTTCGAATTTATAGGACTGTCTAATGTCTAAATTGGACAATATTTAGACATTTTTCCCGGTTTGGGAAATTGTCTAACGTCTAAATTCGACACGTTTTAAACATTTTTTCCGACTTGATAGATATGTCTTATGTCTAAATTGGACAATATTTAGACATTTTTCCCGGTCCGGCAAATTGTCTTATGTCTTAATTAGACACTTGTACGACATGTTTTTCCGAATTGATAGAAGTGTCTAATGTCTAAATTGGACAATATTTAGACAATTTCCCCTGTCGGGCAAATTGTCCAACGTCGAAATTAGACACTTGTTAGACATTTTTTCGAACTTGATAGAAATGTCTAATGTCTAAATTAGACAATATTTAGACATTTTTCTCGGCCCGGCAAATTGTCTAACGTCTAAATTAGACACTTGTTAGACACTTTTTTCCAACTTGATAGAAGTGTCTAATGTCTAAATTAGACAATATTTAGACATTTTTCTCGGTCCGGCAAATTGTCTAACGTCTAAATTAGACACTTGTTAGACACTTTTTTCCAACTTGATAGAAGTGTCTAATGTCTAAAATTGGACAAAATTTAGACAATTTCCCCCGTCTGGCAAATTGTCCAACGTCTAAATTAGACACTTTTTCGACGTTATGGAAAAAAGCTGCATTGTCTAACGTCAAAATTGGACATTTGTTGAACATTATGGAAAAAGCTGTATTGTCTAATGTCTAAAATTGGACATTTAGACACTTTCTGTCGAAGGTCTAAAAGTCTAATGTCGTGCAAACTTCACGGACCTCAATATTTAGACATTTTTCCCGGTCCGGCAAATTGTCTAATGTCTAAATTAGACACTTGTTAGACAATCTTTTTCCGACTTGATAGATCTGTCTAATGTCTAAATTAGACAATATTTAGACAATTTCACCGGTTGGGCAAATTGTCCAACATCGAAATTAGACACTTTTTAGACACTTTTTCCGAATTGATAGAAATGTCTTATGTCTAAATTGGACAATATTTAGACAATTTTGCCTGTCCGGTAAATTGTCCAACGTCTAAATTAGACACTTTTGAGACACTTTTTCCGACTTGAGAAAAATGTCTAATGTCTAATTAGACAATATTTAGACATTTTTCCCGGTCCGGCAAATTGTCTAATGTCTAAATTAGACACTTGTTAGACAATCTTTTTCCGACTTGATAGATCTGTCTAATGTCTAAATTGGACAATATTTAGACAATTTCACCGGTTGGGCAAATTGTCCAACGTCGAAATTAGACACTTTTTAGACACTTTTTCCGAATTGATAGAAATGTCTTATGTCTAAATTGGACAATATTTAGACAATTTTGCCTGTCCGGTAAATTGTCTAACGTCCTAAATTAGACACTTGTTAGACATTTTGTCCGACTTGATAGAACTGTCTAATGTCTAAATTGGACAATATTTAGACATTTTTCCCGGTCCGGCAAATTGTCTAATGTCTAAATTAGACACTTGTTAGACAATCTTTTTCCGACTTGATAGATCTGTCTAATGTCTATATTGGACAATATTTAGACAATTTCACCGGTTGGGCAAATTGTCCAACGTTGAAATTAGACACTTTTTAGACACTTTTTCCGAATTGATAGAAATGTCTTATGTCTAAATTGGACAATATTTAGACAATTTTGCCTGTCCGGTAAATTGTCCAACGTCGAAATTAGACACTTTTTAGACACTTTTTCCGAATTGAGAAAAAATGTCTAATGTCTAATTAGACAATATTTAGACATTTTTCCCGGTCCGGCAAATTGTCTAATGTCTAAATTAGACACTTGTTAGACAATCTTTTTCCGACTTGATAGATCTGTCTAATGTCTAAATTGGACAATATTTAGACAATTTCACCGGTTGGGCAAATTGTCCAACGTCGAAATTAGACACTTTTTAGACACTTTTTCCGAATTGATAGAAATGTCTTATGTCTAAATTGGACAATATTTAGACAATTTTGCCCTGTCCGGTAAATTGTCTAACGTCTAAATAGACACTTGTTAGACATTTTGTCTGACTTGATAGAACTGTCTAATGTCTAAATTGGACAATATTGAGACATTTTTCCCGGTCCAGCAAATTGTCTAATGTCTAAATTAGACACTTGTTGGACAATATTGTTCCGAATTGATAGAAATGTCTTATGTCTAAATTGGACAATATTTAGACAATTTTGCCTGTCTGGTAAATTGTCTAACGTCTAAATAGACACTTGTTAGACATTTTGTCTGACTTGATAGAACTGTCTAATGTCTAAATTGGACAATATTGAGACATTTTTCCCGGTCCGGCAAATTGTCTAATGTCTAAATTAGACACTTGTTAGACAATCTTTTTCCGACTTGATAGATCTGTCTAATGTCTAAATTGGACAGTATCAAGACAATTTCCCCGGTTGGGCAAATTGTCCAACGTCGAAATTAGACACTTTTTAGACACTTTTTCCGAATTGATAGAAATGTCTAATGTCTAAAATTGGACAATATTTAGACATTTTTTCCGGCCCGGCAAATTGTCTAACGTCTAAATTAGACACTTGTTAGACACTTTTTTCCGACTTGATAGAACTGTCTAATGTCTAAATTGGACAATATTTAGACATGTTCTGCGTTCGGACAAATTGTCTAACGTCTAAATTAGACACTTTTTCGACGTTATGGAAAAAGCTATATTGTCTTATGGAAAAAAGCTGTATTGTCTAATGTCTAAATTAGACATTTAGACAAAAGCTGTCGAAGGTCTAAAAGTCTAATGTCGTGCAAACTTCACGGACCTGTCAGATCTTATATAATTCCATAAGCAAACAGAGCAGATTCTGATCACACGGTTCCAACATGAGCCGTATGAATTCGAGTATTCTCTGTTTGTAAAAACATGAAAAGGGGAGGTACTAGGACGGAAAATGGTTAGATAAGTTAAATACTAAATTATGACGGTATATGTAATAGTGTGTATGCTATAGTGATGTTTAGCACACATAGAAAACAAATATACAACAAATTCTTTCTATGCCAATTTAGTAAATTAACATAATAAATAAAACCTTTATCAATTATTTCAAAATATATAAAAGCCGGTTTGATTGGTTCTATTCACTTTATGAGTGTACACTAGATCAAGTATGTGATACTCCCTACCCACACCCCTTCATGAATATTCATGCCAGACGTCACCGAGTGTGACTCAATTTCATTATTGTACTCACTAGTGTAAATTATAAAATAGGGAAATGTATTGCCATGGCAAAAAGTATGCATCAATTCTGTAAAACAAGCATAAGCAGACCCATTATAAGACAGCTCTTGCATGACCTGTCTGATCTAGGTTTACTCTGTTTTCAAAGGCGTGAAAAGTCACGTAATTTGTAATACGGCCGACTAGTCAGAGTGTCAGCAGCATTGTTGAGTTGGTTAATGCATTATCAACCCTTCTCATGATAAACAACCAAAGTCTGCTAGAATCCTGACATGTTACATGATTTACTGATGTCCAGTTCGTTCAAGCTTTTAAAAAAAAGCTATTGATCAAGAGCCAAACAGTATGGATCCTGATAAGACGCCGAGTAACTCGGCGTCTCATCAGGATCTAAGCTGTTTGCATACGCCAGTCAAGTCGCTCTTAGCATAGGGAGAAGGGTTTACATCTAACATTTTGTGACACATGGACATTTGAAGTGATTTATAAAACGTGGTCTAAGTATTAGTATTTTATAGTGACATAATTTAAGTGACAATACAGTTATGGCGTGCAGTAAATTCCCTCTCAAACGACAAATTTTAATAGACATAAATTTCTTAAAAATCAGGTGGTTGCTTAATGCAAGATGAAAGTAATGCAGAAAGCTCCTGTAGGAGCTTTCTGCATTACTTTCATCCTGCATTAAGCCACCATCTGCATTTAAGACCAAGAGTTAGATATCTTTCTTGTGGTCGCTTTAGAAAGAGCTTACTGTATTTTGTATTACATAATAAATAGTCTTTTCACAACGACACCTGTGGGTGAAACTGGGCCAATTTTTTTGCATGGGGTGAAAACATAACATCACCAATTGTGGTGATGAAATTTGATCGATGCAAAAACTGAAGACAAAAACCATAAAAATAAAATGAATGGGAGAAAGGATATGCACTAAAATGCACCCACATAAATATTGTCATGCGTAATGAGTTTTGAACATTTCATGTTACAAAATAAGTCGTGAACTAAATTGCGTGTCTCATCAGTTTTTGGACACTGCCCACTTCATTCAAATGTGCAGATTCTATTGACCAATTCACATACAGGTTGGGTCCCTGATTGCAAAGGCAGATTAGGCTCAACACTGTTTGCATCAACAAATCAATTGGCGAATAACAGAACAAGGGTACAACAAGAAAGCTACTGTGATACTTGCAGTTTCGTAAGATATGATCAATTAGATAAATGTATATTTTATTTAATCAAATACTCATTAACCTGTCCCATGGGAATCGCCACCTGATTTTTGTTCACAAACTGCTTGGATCCAGATGAGACGCCGAGTAACTCGGCCTCTCATCGAGATCCAATCTGTTTGATATTCGGTCAATAGTATCTGTAAACGTTTGAACGATTTGGGTGTAACTAAAACTTATTACAAATCGGAGTTTTAGCAGACTGTGTTTTTTTAGCATGAAAAAGGTCTACACTTATTTATCGACCCCTTACCGTAATGGAACTCTTAAAAAGGCTGATTTTGGATCAAACACGTAAAAACATCGTCTGGCCATGGCACAAGCTGTTTGACATTTGGTCTACAGATTCTCCAAACAGTATTAAGCTAATTTGAATAAAGATTGTAAAAGGGACAGACGAGAATGTTAAGCAGACGATTATATATGTAGCATTCTAAAGGCCGCATAAACAATTGAAACCTGATAGACAATTTGGCGTTCCTAACACTTGAATTGCCATGGACAAATATGTGATAATTGTTTGCCAACTGTTCGGATCCAGATAAGATTGCAAGCTACTCGACGTCTATTGAGTATACGAGCTGCTTGGTATACTGTAAATATATTTTATATTAAACAAGTGATAAAACATTCAACAATTAAAACGAAAGCAGACGAGACACTTTGCAGACGACAATACGTGGTTACGTAAGGTATAAACTGTATAGTAAGCACATCTATGAGTAGTTTGTCTCCAAAATCCTTCTGATGACAAATTAATTTTGTTCGTTTCAGACTATCGTCTACTGCCATTCCGATGCACAACGTATTATAGATATATAAATAATAATAATATTATATAATCAATAATAATAATAAGATTTATTATAAATTAAGCGTTTAACAGCAAACTGTTATCCAAGGTTTTTGCTTTGACGTCAAGACTCACGGTGTCTGATCTGGATTCACGCTGTTTTACAAACATCTGTTGTATTAACCTTTAGTATGCTGAGCAAAATTTTATTTGTAGAAAATGTCATCGATTTTTAGTTGTCACACTTGATTTATCTTGCCCACGGTCAACAGCACGGTCAGAGTATCAAGCTGTCTGTTACTCGGCGTCTCATCTGGATCCAAACTGTTTGCAAAGTTCACTCATCAGGGCGCAGCAGGCTAAAGGTTAAGATAACAAAGACGTTAGTGAAAGTAATTGAGATATAAAATTAGCCAGACCATTTACCTTAAACCCATTCCCTCATATTGACGCCTTTTGACGCCTCTGCAAACGTCACCTGTTGAAACCATTGTGATGAATAGAGCATTTGCTCCTTATAGGAGCAAATGCTCTATTTATCACAATGGTTTCAAACTACAAAATTTTAAAATTTTCCTTTTCTCTAGTTAATGCTCCTTTTCGGTAGATTTATTCAAAGTGGTTGGATCTAAAAATAGCCTATGAGGTCATGGGTTAACAGCGATCTTACTCGTTGATCCAGTTATGACGTCACATCTGGATCGAAACTATTTGGACATTATGTCATTATGTCAGAAATCTCTCGAAATATTCAACGAAAGTACAAAATTCACAAGGTCAAATTAGAGGCAGACATTTGTTTTCAGCATAAAAAGATATTAATATTTATTGTATGTGAATAAATAATGTATAATATAAACTGTAAAAATGCCAAAAATGCATTATGCCAATTTCTCCGTCTGTTTCGAATATAGGATTTTGACAGTTCTTTTCTAGATCATAATCGGTGTATATGAATCGATCCGATTTCTCGGCGTATGCTCTGGATCCAATCTTTCACGAAGAAAGAAGTGCACGAAGAGTCAAAGTTTACTAAGTTCGACCAAATCTTAAAAAAGATCACAAATTACAAATCACCGAGTTGATGTTAAAACAACACATTAACCATTTGAAAGTTGAATATTCAAAGTGGACTGTCCCATCTGTGTTTTTAACGATATAATCCATTCAGTATAAAAAGGGATATGATTTGGAAGTTGATTTCGACTGACAAACAGTGCAGACCCTGACTAGAAGGCTCCTCTAGGACACTCTGATCCGGTTCTACAGTGTTTGGAAATGTAAATGAACGAGTTAAAGGACCGTAACACTTATCCAGCTACTCGCGACGCGACTCACATTTGCAAACAGCTCGGCTTCAGACGCGACGCCGAGTAACTCGGCGTCTCGCCTGAAACTCAGCTGTTTGGCACGATGTCACTAGTTTCCCAAACCCTTAATTATGTCGGAAAAAAAATGTCCAAATTGCACAGGTCCAAAGTTAGGCAGACATTATTTTTCAGTGGCAATCAAATAATTCTAATAATGGGTCTTACAAATGTATAAGGCAGATGGTAGCTTAATGTCGGTCAAAAGTAATGCAGAAAGCTCCTATATTTCTGTATTACTTTTGCCCAACATTAAGCAACTGCCAGCCTTTTAACCCTTTCCCTCATATTGACGCCTTTTGACGCCTCTGTAAAATACACTTTCTGAAACCATTGTGATAAAAAGAGCATTTGCTCCATAGGAGCAAATCCTCTATTTATCACAATGGTTTCAATACTACACAATTCTAAAAAAATCCTTTTCTCGTGTTAATGCTCCATTTCGGTAAATATATTCAAAAAGGTATGATCTAAAAATCGTCTATGAGGTAATGGGTTTAGACGTCTATGTTCAGTAAATGAATGATCGCTTAGGACAGGTTCTACTGCATACAAGAGAAATTGCTGTTTTTATTTCACATGGACTTCATAACGGAATGATTATTGAAAAAGAAATACAAGGATATCATTAATTTTCAACTACCCAAAATACCCAAAGTACATTCTATATTCGGACACCCAAATATTCCATCTTCGTGGGTTTATAAAGCTGAAAAGTAAATGTGGCACCATTTTGATAACTTTCAATTAGACTTACATAGTAGCAGATAATGTAGACCCTGATTGGAGCTGTGTGATCTGGGTCTGTGGTGTTTGCCAAAATCTTTCTGTCGGAATACTTCAGGTAATTAGGACAGAAAAGAATTCACAAACCAGTGCCCATTGGTTACGTAAACACTCCGATAGTTGTCATAGCTTTATTACTGCACGTATTACTGCTTCATAGAGAAGACATAGAAACACATATAATTGGATCTTAATTTATAAGAGTATTAATTCCTTCGCTGCTAGGGACGAACGTTGGCTAACGTTTGAAAACTATTTAGATCCAGATACATGTAAGACGTGCGTTGGCGCCTCACCAGGGTCCAACATGTCAGACATTCTCATTGTGTTTTTGAAGAAGGAAACACACATACAATTATTTTTATTTAGGATAACACATTTTTGCAGATGAATGTTTGATGTGGTTTTTTTTCATTGTTAGCGCGACCTAACCGGCATTTGCAAACAGCTTGGGTCCAGATAAGAGACCGAGTAACTCGGCCGAGTAACTCGGCTTCTCATCAGGATCCATGCTGTTTGACACATGGTCAATAGTTTCTTAAAAGCTTGAACGAAACGGAAGTAAGTAAAAATTGTTACAGGTTGGGATTTTAGCAGACTTTATTTTTTTTCATTAGAAGGATTAATCACAACTAAAGCATTGCTGAGGGTTCACAGGGACCGTGTGTGCACCATACTTGATATATGACAGCATTTCTATGGTTATAAATGCTATTAGACGAAAATTGCCAAATTCCAACGGAAATGAAATTCTAATTCGATTTCTTACTCGAAAGCAGTAATCCTTTGAAGTGCTGTTGGGAAATGTATATAATTATATTAGATAATGTAAATAACTACGCCGATGTTATAACAAAATGATACTAAAATTCGGAGCTGGAGCACTTTTGACTACTTCCAAGTAGATCAAGGTTTTTAAGAAACTATTGGCAAAGTGTCAAACAGATTGGATCATGGTGAGACGCCGAGTTACTCGGCGTCTCATCTAGATTGAAACTGTTTGTAAATGCGGGCCAGATCAATATAAGCGGAGTAAGCTCGGTTTTGACGAATTCTTGATCACAAATGCAAAGTGTTTGATTCATGGTTAGTCAATTAACTCGATTTTTAATCAGGATCCGAACTGTTAGACACTCCGATTGCGGATTTTTAAAACCAGTGAGCTATCCTCTACATAGAGGATGTAACTGAGAATGCGGTGTTTGGCACGGGACAAATAATAAGCAAAAAATATACTAAAGAAACACTTATCATTTTGAAAGATAAGAGATAATTTGTTCAAGAGCGTAGAACGCCTTCCTTGGCATTCCAGCTTTACTAGCACAAATGATCTTTGCGGCTCAAAATCTGTTCACACGTTTGGAATGACAAACGAACCGAATTATTCCTTAGAACATATTCTTAAATATATACATAAAAAGCATAATTACTCGAAAGTATTCGGACAGATACTCTTAGGCAAACAGTGCAGACCCCGGAGGAGCAGTTTGATCAGGTTTTCCATTATTTGCCATTGTGTCAGTGTAATTTCACAATTTCCATGTTAAATACAATAAAACCTCTCTATAACGGTCACTAAATTATGTTGATTAGTTGGTATTTAGGGCAGGTGGCTGCTTAAAGCAAGGTGAAAGTAAAACAGAACGCTCCTATAGGAGCGTTTTGTTTTACTTTCACCTTGCTTTAAGCAGCCACCTGCCTTTTACGCAAAATAATTGATGTAACTTAGTGGCCGTTATAGAGAGGTTTTGCTGTATTCATGTAAGAAGTAATGACACCAAGAAAATCATCAGTTGAATTTTTATAATCGCATAATTATGCATGGGCGATGTTTTGGTGTTGGTACATGTAGACACTGTTGAGTCAGATCTATCAATATTTCATAAGCAGAGCACAGAGCAGCCCCTGATCAGACTGTTACTTTAGGGGCCGTCTGATCTGGGTCTACTCTATTTGCAAATGCGCAAAAAGGCGATTATTTGACGGTAAATGTATTAAGATTATCAAAATGCTGCCAAAACTGAGTTATTCAACTATACAAGCTGATATAACTGGTAGATAGAGTGTTGGCATACTTCGGTTAATTAGAGTTTCAAAACCTTCAGACTCCTGAGCAAATTATTTTTACACCAATAGTCACACACTGCATTTTCAAAATTCAACAACTAATTATCAGTCTACAAAATTTCTACCAAAATTCCAACCGGAGTGTCAGACAGTTTGGAACCCGATGAGAGGCCGAGTTACTCGGCGTCTCGTCTGAATACAGACTGTTAGTATAGGCAATCACTCATCCACCCGCAACAGGCTAAAGGTTAAATGATAAAGCGAAGAACTTTGGTTTATGGGTGTTTGTCATGTATTATAGAATACAGTATAACCTCTCTATAGCCACCCCTTAACCCTTCCCTCCATAAATATTCATACAAGAAACAATGACGTCATAAATATTAGTTGGATCATTTTGCTCTAATTGCACAAGAACACAAGAAAGTCTGGCCATTACAGAAACTTTAGAATCATATCTATATTTATATCATAAGCAAACAGAGCAGACCCTGATCAGACGGCTCCTATAGGAGCCGTCTGATCTGGGTCTACTCTGTTTGCAAATGCGTAGAAAGGCGTATTTATGGAGTAAAGGGTTAACGAATAAACACCGATTTGTTGAACCCTCTCCTTAAAGAGCATTTGAGCCTGAATCGGTCACTTCGTGAACATCCATTAACGTCATTTTTTATAATGTAGAGTTTTCAAAGATTATGTTTTGCTTTGACCTTAAAACTGTAGGATCAGAGTTATATACATAATTTCATAATCAAACAGAGCAGACCCTGATCAAATGGGCTCCTACAGGAGTCATCTATGCTGGGGTTACGTGGTTTTCAAATACTTAAAAATGCGTATATATTGTACTAAAGTTATTTTTTGCGAAACAAAGACATTTAAAGTAAGTGATTTTTTATTAATTGGATAATGACAAGAGTAATACGCCATTATCAAGAAGTACGGGTGGATCTAGTCAGGGTAGCACGAGTTTAAACCTTCACACGTATCTAACCGAGCTACAGGGCGTACTCAAATACTAAACTCGTCATTTCTCTACCAAACCCTATGTTGTAACCACTCTTTAGAATCGTCTCTTCGAGACGATTCTAAAGAGTGGTTACAACATAGGGTTTGGTGGAGAAATAAAGATGTTATACATGTACTTGAAAATATTTGAGTTTACGCATTTTATCTGGAGCCCTGTATCTAGGTAATGCTCTATCTTTATAATACAGGAATAATATTTGTCAGTATCAGGAAGTACACACGGATCTAGGCAGGCAGTTTATTCGTGCCTTCACACTTTCCTAACTTACTTAATATTTTATAATTACAGGAGTAATGTACATGTATGCCAGTATCAGGAAGTACACATACAGTATATCTAGTCAGGGTACCGCGTGTTCAAGCCTTCACACGTATCTAACTATCTATTTCTATAATTACAGGAACAATGTATGCCAGTATCAGGAAGTACAGATGGATCTAGTCAGGGTACCGTGTGTTCAAGCCTTCACACGTATGGTCAAAGTGTGGAAGCCCCAGTGTAGCTATAACAGACATTGGTGTATAGGATACGAGCGAAGGTAAGGAGCGTGCCATTATCTTAACCCATTCCCTCATACATTGTAAATATTCATGTCAGAAATAATTACATCATAATTATTACATTAGAGCAATACGTGTATACATGTATATTCAAGTACTAAAATTATAATTTCACCACCAAACCCTATGCTGTGACCACTCCACTTCCGTAGGAGCTTTAGATGCAACAGACATCAGTAGGCATCCATGTGTATTCATTAACCCTTTCTTTCCCTGATCTATATTTTGCCCAAATTTCAATACAAACTGAAACTGATTATTTATGAAAAAATAGGTATAATGAAATATGAAAGGTGGAACATTGTAGCCATTTTAGAGACTAAAGAAATCTATGAAAGTCCATTAGCAAACAGAGCAGACCCACATATGACGGCTCCTCTAGGAGCCGTCTGATCTGGATCTCATCGGTTTGCAAATGCGTGAAAAGGCGTTTATATGAAGGAAATGGCCAGGTGTTTGCTTTATCTGGCCTCTACTGTGTATGAAAATACAGTGAACCCCCGCTAATGCGACCACTTAATAAACAGCCACTGATGTCGTCTAAAGCAGGTGGTTGCTTAATGCAGGACGAAAGTTATGCAGAAAGCTCCTAGATTAAGCTACCACCTGCCTCAGCCACCCAGAATTGTGCCCCTTTTTGGTGGTCGCATTAGCGGGGTTTTACTGTAATTCTGTTATCATGCTTGTGTAAGAGTTCCAGAATAACATGTTGAACATACGACAATGTCGTAAAAACGAAACAAACAATTAACTTTTTCTGCCTACGCTCACACAATTAAACTAGGGTGGAAGACCCCAATTTTACAAAGAATGCTAGATTAACATACTAGATAAGCGCCTCAGAATCCCAGACGTTAATTAGCTTGCTTGAATGAAACAAGAATTAACTTTCGTAATAGCTTGTTATAGAGTTTTGTTTGTGCGTAATGTACCGAAAAATTACGGAAGTCTCGCGTGATTATATTTGAATTGTACATGTATACATTTTGCAGCTCGTTTTGTGAGTAGATTTGGCCCCATTGCAATGCAATACATATCTGTAACTGTCCGAGGACAAACCGATATTTGCAAACAGTGAAGACTCAAAATAGCCAGAGCGCCTGGGGAACGTAGGCACCTTATGATTCGATAGCTACACGTGAGCTGTTTCAATTGGTATCGGGGATACATGTAATAGTCACGCAGGGATTTCTGTATGATTTTCGCCCTGCATTAAGCTGTTATCTGTCTCATTGAGTGTCCTAATATACACGCTTTTCACATCTTTGCAAACAGATAACACCCAGATCAGACGGTTCAAGTTGGATTGTCAATTACAGTAAAACCCCTGTAATGCGCCCACCAAAAAGCGGCATACTTTTTAGTTGTAGAGGCAGGTGGTAGCTTAATACAGGACAAAAGTAATGCAGAAAGCTCCCAGAGGAGCTTTCTGCATTACTTTTGCCCTGAATTAAACAACCACCTGCTTATAAAGACAGATATGTTTATTCATTAAGTGGTCGCATTAGAGGGGATCTCCTGTATATAGATCAGGTCTTACGGTTTTTGCATGAACCAACCTTGTAAAAATAGCCCGTAGCCTTCTAAGCGCGGCCGAACTAAGATTGCAAACAACTTGGATCCAGATAAGACGCCGAGTAACTCGGCGTCTCATCAGAATCCAAGCTGTTTGATACGCGATCAATAGTTTCTAAAAAGCTTGAACAAATCAGAAGTAAGTGACAACGGCAACAGATCACAGGTGCTAGGCGTGTGGCCATTTCACAAATACTGCTTATAAATACCTTCAAATACGTTTAGACATCATAACTTGACATTATAAAAAAAAGAAAAAAAAATGAAAAAAAAGAAAAATTTTCGTATAATATATTACTATATAAAGGTATGTAACTAAATGGTCCAAAGTGGCAGAAAAAATGCACCAACTACATTCCGCGTCTTGTTGCGACGTCAATTTCCGCTCGATTTCAATCAAATATGAGTCAATGTACGCAGAAATGTCCAGTCTTTCAAATATACACCATTGATTGCCGATCATAAGCCGAAAAATTACTGTTTTGAGACGATAAACTCCAGCTTAGATTTAGTCGACCGAGTCACTACCGACACATACATGCACATTTTCACCACTGATGACATCGAAAGTCACACTAGATCTCATAATATGGTCCGTTTTCCACTCTCATTCAATAAAACTAACATAACTATTCAACTTACTGTCGATGTCAACCTCAAAGTTACTACCGGTTCTACGAAACTGAAGAGTTTTCGAAACAACCCGCGGCTGTCAACATTCGGCCAGCCATGATTTTTCGTGACCCGGAAATGCTTGAAGCGAAGAAGCGACTGGTGCCCGGCAGACCATTTGACTACTATAAAGCAGGTAACAAGTGCCCTGTAAACTGCTGATTATGTTCGCCCAAAATTTAGATTTTCTATTCTAATAAGACTGAAAAAAAGAGAGAACTAGCTCTATTCAAAATTTAATGACAGCCTTTATTTCATATATATATTAGGAACAATGACTATAGTTACTTGGTAATTATACTGATTATTTTATAATCGTTTGCTTTCTAATATATGTGTTAATTTATTTTTCATATATAGTGTCCAGCACATGACTGAAAAATGTATACGTCGACTGCATTTTATTTTCCCTGTTTAATAATCATGTAAGAAAAAGTAACACCATGAATATTTATTAGATTAATTTTTATCATTTTCAAGGGCATGTTTGCTTCGACGAATGGTATAGAATTATATCTATATATCATGGCACAAATGGAGTAGATCCTGGTCTTCTACGAGCTATCTGATTTGGGTCTATACTGTTTTCAAATGCGTGAAAAGGTGTTTATAGGAGGGAAAGGGTTAACAGGGTGTTTTATACAGAAACCGGGCACCAGTAATAATGTTTACAGGGCACTTGTTACCTGCTTCATAGTAGTCAAATGGTCTGCCGGGCACCAGTCGCCTCTTCGCTTCAAGCATTTCCGGGTCACGAAAATCATGGCTGGCCGAATGTTGACAGCCGCGGGTTGTTTCGAAAACTCTTCAGTTTCGTAGAACCGGTAGTAACTTTGAGGTTGACATCGACAGTAAGTTGAATGGTTATGTTAGTTTTATTGAATGAGAGTGGAAAACGGACCATATTATGAGATCTAGTGTGACTTTCGATGTCATCAGTGGTGAAAATGTGCATGTATGTGTCGGTAGTGACTCGGTCGACTAAATCTAAGCTGGAGTTTATCGTCTCAAAACAGTAATTTTTCGGCTTATGATCGGCAATCAATGGTGTATATTTGAAAAACTGGACATTTCTGCGTGCATTGACTCATATTTTATTGAAATCGAGCGGAAATTGACGTCGTAACAAGACGCGGAATGTAGTTGGTGCATTTTTTCTGCCACTTTGGACCATTTAGTTACATACCTTTATATAGTAATATATAATACGAAAAAAAATATTTTTTTTCATTTTTTTTTCTTTTTTTTATAATGTCAAGTTATGATGTCTAAACGTATTTGAAGGTATTTATAAGCAGTATTTGTGAAATGGCCACACGCCCAGCACCTGTGCAACAGATCGGAGCTTAAACAAACCTCATTTTCATAACTGGCTAATGGTAAAGTTAATGCATATTCATGAATTGCTCATTTTATAAATAAATTTAAATTTTCAATAGGGAAAGGGTTAACGAATATTAATGATATTTATTTCAGTGGTCAGGCGAGCGAGAGGCTACTGTTATGGTATTTATTTTAGTGGTCAGGCGAGCGAGAGACTACTGTAATGGTATTTATTTCAGTGGTCAGGCGAGCGAGAGTCTACTGTAATTGTATTTATTTCAGTGGTCAGGCGAGCGAGAGTCTACTGTAATGATATTTATTTCAGTGGCCAGGCGAGCGAGAGTCTACTGTAATGATATTTATTTCAGTGGTCAGGCGAGCGAGCGCCTACTGTAATGATAGTTATTTCAGTGGCCAGGCGAGCGAGCGTCTACTGTAATGCTCTGTAATTTCAGTGGTCAGGCGAGCGAGCGCCTACTGTAATGATAGTTATTTCAGTGGCCAGGCGAGCGAGCGTCTACTGTAATGATATTTAGTTCAGTGGTCAGGCGAGCGAGCGTCTACTGTAATGATATTTAGTTCAGTGGTCAGGCGAGCGAGCGTCTACTTAAATTGTACATGTATTTATTTCGGTGGTCAGGCGAGCGAGTCTACTGTAATGATATGTATTTCAGTGGTCAGACGAGCGAGAGTCTACTGTAATGATATTTATTTAAGTAGTCAGGCGAGCGAGAGTCTACTGTAATGGTATTTATTTCAGTGGCCAGGCGAGCGAGAGTCTACTGTAATGGTATTTATTTCAGTGGTTAGGCGAGCGAGCGTCTACTTTAATGGTATTCATTTCAGTGGTCAGGCGAGCGAGAGTCTACTGAAATGATGTTTATTTCAGTGGTCAGGCGAGCGAGAGTCTACTGTAATGATAGTTATTTCAGTGGTCAGGCGAGCGAGAGTCTACTGTAATTGTATTTATTTCAGTGGTCAGGCGAGCGAGAGTCTACTGTAATGATTATATTTCAGTGATCAGGCGAGCGAGAGTCTACTGTAATGATATTTATTTCAGTGGCCAGGCGAGCGAGAGTCTACTGTAATGGTATTTATTTCAGTGGCCAGGCGAGCGAGAGTCTACTGTAATGGTATTTATTTCAGTGGCCAGGCGAGCGAGAGTCTACTGTAATGATAGTTATTTCAGTGGCCAGGCGAGCGAGAGTCTACTGTAATGATATTTATTTCAGTGGCCAGGCGAGCGAGAGTCTACTGTAATGATAGTTATTTCAGTGGTCAGGCGAGCGAGATTCTACTGTTATGGTATTTATTTCAGTGGCCAGGCGAGCGAGAGTCTACTGTTATGGTATTTATTTCAGTGGCCAGGCGAGCGAGAGTCTACTGTTATGGTATTTATTTCAGTGGCCAGACGAGCGAGGGTCTACTGTAATGATAGTTATTTCAGTGGTCAGGCGAGCGAGAGTACAGTAATGGTATTTATTTCAGTGGCCAGGCGAGCGAGAGTCTACTGTAATGGTATTTATTTTAGTGGTCAGGCGAGCGAGAGTACAGTAATGGTATTTATATCAGTGGCCAGACGAGCGAGGGTCTACTACTGTAATGCATACAAGAGAACAATCTCGTTAACATAACACAGCGAATCCCAATTAAAGTGACAGTGTATGAACAAAGGCTATGACCCCAATTAACTTTTTTTGCGTTGAATGTTTTCAATTCGTGGTTCTTTGTAATGAAACACGTAAAGAAAATGCATGGTGGGAAAATGTTAAGATCTGAATTAAGCCCTACTGAATGTGGAAAACCTAGCGCGCGGAATCTGGTGAGAAATCATGCTGGCTATCTGTAGTTGTCATTTCCACTTAAAGTTCTCTGAAGTAATTTAATGTCTTTAATTACATGTACATGTATGAGTGTAAATTTAGTTAAATTAGTTAACTTTTTCTCAGTTGAATATTCATATAAGAAATAATGAATATTTATTAGCTGAGGTCTAAAGGCTATACATGTATGTAGATATGATGCTGTGATATTGGAAAAAGCATAAGTGTCAACTCTATTATGAATTTCATAAGCAAACAGAGCAGACCAAGACCAGACCAGACCAAGACTCTTACAGAAATCGTCTAATATGGGTCTGCTCTGTTTTCGAACAGGTAAAAAGTGTTTATATTAGGGAAATGCGTTAACAAGTGTCAAATTTCGAAGTGAAACGTTTATTCATGAATGTATTACAGGAAACAAATTCAATTACCAGTCAAAAGAAATTTTGACAGGCGTTAGACATATAGTAGAACCTGTCCTAAACTGCCATTCATTCATTTAACATAGGAGTCTTAACCCTTTACTCCATAAATACGCCTTTCTACGCCTTTGCAAGCAGAGTAGACCCAGATCAGACGGCTCCTGTATGAGCCGTCTGATCAGGGTCTGCTCTGTTTGCTTATGATATAATATAGATGATTCTACAGTTTAAGCCAGTGCCAAAATTTCACGTGCCCATATGCTAGTATAACAAATTAATCTAATTCATATTCATGATGTAATTATTTCTGATATGAATATTCATGAAGGAATGGGTTAGAATGCAGGAGATTTCTCAAGCTATGAACTTGAGAAATTGTCCAGATTACCAATCGGTTAACTCGAACTTCTGTTATCTCGAACTATTTTATATAGTCCCTTGAAGTTCGGGATATCGAAGTTTAACTGTATATAAAATAATAAGTGACAATAAGCGACGGGGGCCAATATAGTGCAACCGCTCAAAACGCCCACACACATGCACGTGCACATGGACAATCTCAAAATATCAATACCCTTTATCTGCCAAGTGGCGCCTGACTGACAATTGCAATCAGATTAGCTCGACATGATAAGCCGAGTCACTCGGCATCACATCAGAACCCAAGTTGTATGACACTCGGTAAATAGTTTCCAAAACGTTTTAACCCTTTCCTTCATACGTTATTTTTAGACCAAACCTCTTTGAATGAATCTACCGAAAAGGAGCATTTACTAGCATTTACTAGAGAAAGGGAAAATGTTATAATTGTGTAGTATAGAAACCATTGTTTATAGAAACTATTTACCACAATGGTTTCAAGAAGTGACTATTACAGAGGCGTAGAAAGGCGTATTTATGGAGGAAAGGGTTAAAAAGGATTAGTAATAGTTTCTGCCTTGACCAAACTTTCCTGTGTTTCTGTGTTCAAGTGCTATTATAAAACTTCAACTGATATCAATATTAATGATGTCATTATTTCTAATCTCATTATATCGTCAGGCAAAGGGTTAACTCCTTCCTTCATTCAAACGTCTGTTCACGTCATTGCAAACAAAGTAGATCCAGATCAGACGGCTCCTAAAGGAGTCGTCTGATCTGGGTCTACTCAGTTTGCAAAGGTAATATAAGACGCATCTGTCAGATAAAAGGGATAATTGAAGGAATAAGTAGAATAAATTGTTGAAAAAAATCCAATTTGTATCTCTGAACGACTAGGCCTGTTTGCCAAATTGGCAAGTTCCATTTGATACTGGGGACGTGGTTGAGTTTTGCATTAATTAGCTTCATTACTGAAAGAAATCGGAGGAATTCTGCAACTGTGGAAGTATATTGATATATTTAATGTAAACGTCATTAAATTCGCGGTTTCCTCAGTAATGAAACAAAAACTCTGAGCCAGATTGAACGAGGACAGAAATATAAACATATACAATTTGCGCATGCATAATGTATGGCGCATATGCGCTTGTCTTCCAATCACACTTTCGAGTATCATAGCATTCTAAATATTGTACATGTAAAATCTATCTAACCATTTACTCTATATATAGTTATATACGCCTCTTTACGCCTTTGCAAGCAGGATAGACCCAGATCAGGAGCCGTCTGATCTTGGTCTTCTCTGTTTAGATGTGGAACAATACACATTTGGTTCTGCAATTTCTGCCAAACGATTTTATACGTCATTATAAAAAAACATCTAATTAATATTCATTATGTCACTATTTATTTTTCATGAATATTCAACCAGTTATGTTACATGTACCTGTTCATGAAATCGGAACCTCGGAAATTCCTTCGTATAATCACGTACTTTTCCGTGCTTGCCGGGAAAAGCCGAGTAGTTACAATTGCAGATGGATATGTGCAGTATAATGATGCTAGCCTTATGTGTATGTTGTTGTATTTTGCAGAACATATTACTATACTACATACAGGGACCAATATCAGCCAAGATACATTACCAAATACAAATGCTGTCATGGGTGGCGACAACAGCATGGTGACAACGCTTGTTTATATAGTAAGTCAAACTATTTCATAGTAGAACCTTTCTTAAGCGGTCATCAAAAAAGAGGTTTAATTATGGGTATGTATGGCAGGTGGCAGCTTAATGCAGGTCAAAAGCAATGCAGAAAGCCCATATAGGAGCTTTCTGCATTACTTTTGCCCAGCATTAAGCAACCGCCTGCTTTCTAACACTCTTGTGTTCAATAAATGAGAGTGGCCACGTAGGACAGGTTCTAATGTATATATTCTACAGTAAAACCCCGCTAATGCGACCACCTGAAAGAGGTATAATTATGGATGCTAGATGCAGGTGGTAGCTTAAGGCTGGACAAAAGTAATGCTAGAGGAGCTTTCTGCATTACTTTCGTCCTGCATTAAGCAACCACCTGCTTATAGAGACATCTATGTTTGTTCATTTAGTGGTCGCATTAGAGGGGTTCTACTGTATTTATATTTGAGCTTGCTAAAGAGATAATATGCGTTAGTTTAAACATATTTTATTTCAATATATATTGAAAGGGGTTGGGCCACAAGTTCTTCCAACATTAGTTACGGCCCTTCCCCATCAATTTTAACATTGCAATTGAATATTTAGCAATATGGCTATATACAAACAAAAAAAGACAGGAGGAAACAGTAGGAGAAGTAGAAGAAGATGATTAAAGAAGAATGAGAATATGTCTAAATGTTGACAACATATCAATATGATAATATGCGTTCTGTTGCAAACAGTGTAGATCCAGATCAACCACAGATTCAGACACTCAGCGTGTGACCAGTGTCTACACTGTCATTTTTGATTATCAAAAGTCCTGCCATCGAATTTCTTCATCAATGTTGATACATTCGTAATTCTAACCTTTCTAATAAAATAAAAGTTATTCCAAATATAAACATGTACAGTTCCTTTATCGTGTTGATCCGTAGTCGAGGAGGCTACAACATATACTGGTATTTTGTCACGGAACTTGACACATATCGATGGTAAAACGACAATTACAAAACATTACAAGTCTGCAAAGTTTACTTGTCACGCCATCGTCATTCACACACTAAATTATGATCTGCAAATTATTAAATCACAATTAAAAATACACCATCGTGTAGTCAATACATTTCTGTACATTTTGATACCAAATTTGCCTATGGTTTGGACTTAAGTATAACATAAGACCATCAAACCAAATGTACAATTTCTTTATCGTGTTAGTACATTGTACATACATTTGTATGCATATGCAAACGCGGCACATAAATGCTGAGTTATTGAAATCCAGCAGCGTTTAACATGCATTACAGAGCAACCACTTCCGTCTTAAATCTTTCCGGAAATAATGATTTCATTTTCAGATGTTTTATGTCACATCAGAGGATTTTATTTCATGGTGAAAATCAATAATACATGATGTACATGTGTTATTAGTTTTGATAGCGTTTTATTGATAATTTGTTCTAGAATTCGCTACTCAGTCATTCCTCCATTAAGCCATTCCCTCATATTGATGCCTGTTGGCGCCTCTGTAAAAGTCACTTTTTGAAACCATCGTGATAAATAAAGCATTTGCTCCATGGGAGCAAATGCAGTATTTATCACAATGGTTTCCAAAACTAAAAAAATATAAAACAATCCTTTTCTCTAGTAAATGCTCCTTTTCGGTAAATTTATTCAAAGAGGTTGAGTCTAAAAATAGCCTATGACGGAATGGGTTAAATATAAAGCACCTCGTCCAAATGAAAATTGGGAAACCATATATGTTTTATGTTAGAGGTTCCTGCAAACAGACATGTATACTGGGGAAAACATTTGGCATTACTTGTGCTTGGGCTCGCAGGGTATTATGGGTTAAAATGTGTGCTGGCTCTGTCTCTTTAAGCATTTCGGGTTCTTTATCAATTCTGTTCGGGTATGTTTCCTCCTACATGTAAGATGAGTTCAAAGTGTTTGCATTCTAAACTTTGTTAATCCATTGAACACATAAAACGCGTGTACTGGGATTTGCAAAGAGGGTAGACCTAGATACCAGGGTCTACACTGTTTGTCATTCAGAATCCTCTCGAAAGCCATACACTTTTACTGATTTACTGAATAGACTGTATTCGTTAAACAACGATATACTAGTCCGATTTGCACTGTCAGCAGTTACGTAGTTAAATTCGTTTGCCTGTACACACAAGCAAAACTATAACGCAAAACATTTCAGCAATTTGATCTTATCAAATTGAGATACACCATTGCTGTAAAGACATATTGTATTCCTCGTAATACACCTGCAATCGTAATATAAATACTTTGCAATGGAACTGAATGAAATAGACAACGCGCGTGCGGGGAATTTGAAATACATCATCTTGACAGGGTAATACCAACAAAGAGCTATTTTTAGCACCTAATTATGTAAACACACCAAGAAGCGCTCTTCAGAGAGAATATGATGCCCCTGGTAGTCAATTAATATGATGTAAGAAAAAATGCCCGCTATTCAAATTATGTCTTGACAGGCATATGTGTTTTTGTTTAGATAATCTGCACGGAACGAACATCGTGGTTCAAAACCTTTTATCGTTGATCGTGTAACCCTTTCATTAGATGAAGTGTGTTAATACAGTAACCTCTCAATTATTCGAACACTAAAATACGTATTATCATTGATCTGTAAGACAGGTGGCAGCTTAATGCATAGTGAAAGTCACACAGAAAGCTCCTCTGGGAGCTTTCTGTGTGTCTTTCACCATGCATTAAGCAGAAACCTGCCTAAAAGTGTCTAAAGTCTTCTATACAGAAAATACGATTCATCGAGATTTTAAAATCTAGTAATTTAGACCGCAACAAAAAACTGTAGCACCAGACCTATCATAAATAGACAGAACAGACCCGGGTCTCCTGTAGGAGCTGTCTGATATGAGTCTATTCTGTTCTGTCCGCAAACGTGTTAAAAGGTATAAATACATTTGAACGTCGGTATCTCGAACTTCAAGGGACCATACAAATTACTTCGAGATACAAGAAATCGAGTTATCAGATTTCTTATCTGGACAATTTTTCAAGATCACAGCTAAATGCAGGTCTAAAGTAATGCTGAAAGCTCCTGTGGGAGCTTTCATCATTACTTTAGACATGCATTAAGCTGTAATATGTGTTTCTAAATATGCATAGAGATACATTTTAGAGCAATTCTGTATTTTGTGTTTGACTGTTCGACGCTTAGTATAGATGTAGACATTAAAGAGAAATTCTGTATTGTAAATTTTGAAATGACCCAACTCTTAGTTCGAGTTATCCCGGAGTTCGAGTAATCCGAGTTCGAGATATCGAAGTTCAACTGTATAAGTTGAATGGTTAAACTCAAAAGGGGTGACCTGATTACAACAACACGTTCGTAGTAGTTACGTCCTTAGACGTCTTTGCAAACAGAGTAGATTCAGATCAGAGGGCTCGTATAGGAGCCGTCTGGTCAGAGTGTGCTCTATTTGATATATTTTTCTGATTTTACAGTTTCTGCCATGTCCAAACATACTTTGTTCGTATACCACTATAAATTTCCATGTAATTAATTAATATTCATAATTCAATATTGTACATGAATAGTCATCAGGTTACGAGCTATGAGCTAACACAACTGTTCAAATGAATTCACATAAAATGGTGGGAGATAATACAAGGTGCTGGCAATGACGATGTCGTCATGGCTTTATCACTTTCACATTTCTCATACATTTTAACATACTTTAACCCTTTCCCTCATACAAACGTGTTTTCATGCATTTGCAAACAGAGTAGACCCAGATCAGACGGATCCTATAGGAGCCATCTAATCAGGGTCTGCTCTGTTTATCAATGGAGTTTTGATTGATCTGTTTCTTAACTTTTTAAAATGGCTACAATATTCCGCCTTCCATATTTCATTATAACTATTTTGACCATGACTATTCAGTAGGTATTACAAATTGAACCTAGAACAGGGAAAGGGTGAACAAGTTTTTTAAGGTCAGCACTTCTGATCATTCATGTTTCCATGGTGACTAAATATAATGCTCTGTAACATACGTCTCAGTAAATACGCCATTCTTCACATTTGCAGGCATAGTAAACATTTTTTCAGAAGGCTCCTGTGATTGCTTAAGATATAATGTACAGTTAAATCTCGATTATTCGAATTTTATGTATTGAAGAATTTAGACACTTTTAGGCAGATGGCTGCTTAATGCATGGTGAAAGGTCATGCAGAAAGCTCCCTTTCTTACATGAATATTCACGGAGAAAAGTGCCGTATTTTATTGAAGTATCCCATTGCATTTATCGTCGAAGTCGATTTAAGAATTCCATGACATGTACACATGCAAATTTAGTTCCTTATTAACCGTCCCGTATTGAAAAACGCATAAAATCTGTAATTGCCCATATCTGTTACAATATCAATGCCAATTCGTTCAAGATTTTAAGAAACGATTGAGCGTCAGCTTGGATTCTTATGAAACGCAGAGTTACTCAGTAAATATTCTCTGTTCTAAAGATTGTTCAAATCTTGATCGAAATTATTTTTTTCACAAAGGGGTAAGAGATAATGTTCATTTATTTGTTTTCTGTTTCCAGGAGAATGCAATAACGCCATGTGTTTAAACGGTGGCCAATGTTTGTCATCCTTTGGGCAGCGTTGTAACTGTAGAAGCGGGTTCCAGGGTGCTCGATGTGAATATGGTGAGCTTCGTTAATATACATTGTTGTATTGTGCGTTTCTTCATCGAAATGTACGATCCATTTTATTGTGCGTTTTAACCTCTTACTCCTTTTGACCAAGATAATTGTGGTCGTACGATTGTCGCAGATCATGACTGACGATAATTGTGGTCGTACGACTGTCGTAGATCATGACTTACGATAATTGTGGTTATACGGCTGTCGTAGATCGTGACTTAGGATAAGTGTGGTTGTACGACTGTCGCAGATCATGGCTTACGATAGTTGTGGTCGTACGACTGTCGTAGATCATAACTTACGATACTTGTGGTTGTACGACTGTCGTAGATCATGACTTACGATAATTGTGGTTGTACGACTGTCGTAGATCATGACTTATAGGATAATTGTGGTTGTACGACTGCCGTAGATTATCTGTCGTAGATCATGACTTATAGGATAATTGTGGTTGTACGACTACCGTAGATCATGACTTACGATAATTTTGGTTGTACGACTTCGTAGATCATGACTTACTATAAATATGGTTGTACGACTGTCGTAGATCGAGACTTAGGATAAGTTTGGTTGAACGACTGTCGTAGACCATGACTTACGATAATTGTGGTCGTACGACTGTCGTAGATCATGACCTCGGATAAGTGTGGTTGTACGACTGTCGTAGACCATGCATGACTTACGATAATTGTGGTTGTACGACTGTCGTAGATCATGACCTCGGATAATTGTGGTTGTACGACTGTCGTAGATCATGACTTACGATAATTGTGGTCTTACGACTGTCGTAGATCATGACTTACTATAATTGTGGTTGTACGACTGTCGTAGATCATGACTTACGATAATTGTGGTCTTTCGACCTTTCGTAAAACGTTCCTAACATTCATTTTCATCTGCTTTTAACCCTTTCCCTGTTGAATATTATAGTGACTTATCTACACACTACCTTTTGGTATTGGTAGGAACTGTAGAGTCAGATCTATTATAATTCAAAAACAGACGGAGCAGAACCTAATCAGATAGCTCCAACAGGGGCTGTCTGATCTGGGTCTACTGTTTGCAAAGGCGCACAAAGCGTTTGTATGAAGGAAATGACTAAACACGTTGTAATGCGAGTATCTCAAATATTATTTTACATGTACAGTAAAATCCTCTGAACCGGAATTTTAATAAAGATTAATTTAAGGAGATGGATGTTTAATGCAGTAAGAAAGTCATGCAGAAAACTCCTTTGAAAGATTTCTTCATGACTTTCAACCTGTATTAACCCATTCCCTCATACTGACGCCTTTTGACGCCTCTGCAAAACATCTTCTGCTAAACCCATTGTTATAAATAGAGCATCTCCTATAGGAGCAAATGCTCTATTTATCACAATGGTTTCAAACTACAAAATACTAATATTTTCCTTTTCTCCAGTTAACGCTCCTTTTCGGTAGCTCTATTTAAAGAGGCTGGATCTAAAAATAGCATATGAGGTAATTGGTTAAACGGCCACCTGTCTGAAAGATCAATATTGATACTAACTTTAACGTCCAGTTTAGAGGGAGTTTACTGTATAATTCAGGCTATAGTATGCACCAATATAGTTACCACTGTGATTGTCTAATTTCTTTAGTCATATCAAACATCTGATCTGAGAAGAAGCATCCTTATGCTCATTAAAATTTAAAGCTAAGTTGCATCTTTTGTCAGTTACGAAAAAAACGCTTCGTCAAATAGCTTCCGTGAAACACTTTATTATCCCAATGGAAGCATTAATGCGTTATTATGTGTCACGTTGGAATAATTAGTATCTTTAATATGCACCCTTTTCATAAAAGCGCTGAACTGAGAGGAGAATTCACAGGTGCAGTAGTATACAGCAAAAAGTCGTTAATGCGACCAATAAAACAATGTCTGATCTTGGTCATAGCGGCAGATGAAAGCTTAATGCAGGACGAAAGTTATGCAGAAAGCTCCTATATAGGAGCTTTCTGCATTACTTTTGTCCTGCATTAAGCATTCATCTGTTTTAAAGACACCATATTTATCTATCAAGTGGTCGCTTTAGAGGGATTCTACTGTATATGAAAAATGATGTACCTGTAGGTTGGTGAACAAATTTGTACTTTGCAAGGATGACGCATTTCGGATTCAATTTTAAGTCACATTTACAACGGAACCAGAACGGCTCGTCAACAACAGGAGTTAGACTCCCAACCCCTTTACTTGTTGAATATTCAAGAAATAGGAACTTCATGAATATTTATTAGCTGGATATTTACAATGACATGTGTTCAAAGAAATGTTTCACACATTTTCAAATGTTTGAAACCACAGAGTAAGATATGTTATAATTTCATAAGCAAAATGAGCAAACCCTGAACAGAGGGTTCCTGTAGGATCCGTCTTGATCTGGGTCTTCACTGTTCGCAATTGCGTGAAAAGGCGTTTATATGAGAGTAAATGATAGCCCTGTATTTTATAAAAACTCGTATTTAGGCATTTGCAAACAGAGTAGACAAAGATCAGACAAGTAGTAAATGTGTCTCTTACTAATGAGGTCCATATGCAACTCGGATATTTCCTATAGCACCTGTATGATCGAAGTCGGGGTTTTCTCTGTTTGCATCTTGAGCTATATGTATCTGATTCCTAAATTCTCTCATTGCTAAATATATCCTTGTCCGTGTTCCATTATATAATTTAACCCTTTACTCCATAAATACGGCTGTATACGTCTTTGCAAACAGCGTAGACCGTGATTAGACAGCTCCTGTCGGAACCTTCTGATCAGAGTCTGCTCTGTTTGCTTATGAAACAGTAAAACCTCTCTATAACGGCCACTAAATTATATCAAGTATTTTGTGTTAAAGGCAGGTGGTTGCCAAAAGCAAGGTGAAAGTAAAACAGAACGCTCCTATAGGAGTGTTCCGTTTTACTTTCACCTTGCTTTAAGCAGCCACCTGCTCTAAATATCAACTAATTAACACAATTTGGTGGTCGTTATAGAGAGGTTTTACTGTATAACATAGACATGGTTCTATAGTTTCTATCATGGTCAACAATTCCTGTGGTCATACGCCATTATAACAATTAATCTAGTTTGACTTTGAATTGCTATTCATATTGACTTTTTTGGCGCCAAATTTCTAATTGTCGCCCGCAACCCAGTTTTGTTAAAACATTTCGGTAAATTAAGGAAATGATATAAATAAATTTAAATTTCAAAAGAATAAACCACAGACAAATAACTAGAGACTGAGACAAAAAAGTTAAGTCCCTGATCAGACGCCGCCTTGAAAAGGCGGCGTCAGATCTGGGACTGCACTATTTTTCGTGGTGCATTTATGCGACATTGGCGGTAAAAGGGTTAAATCTGCACCTTTACAATCATGACATGTACTTGTTAGCATTGTACTGTAGATGTGTTATTACATATGACACTCCACAGACATATCAGAAATGTTTCAGTGATATACTTATGTAAGGTCTTTACTTGGGTGGTCTTTGTCAGAATTCTAGCTTAAATTACTGTTACGCAACGAAACGGACTAGATATAAATACAATATACATACAAATGCTGCGCAGATTTTATCTGCTTATGATAAAAGGCATGGGTTTGAATTTCCTAGGGATTATTCGCGGCTAATACACAACCAGATGTACCATTTAGCCTCATTTACCTGTTAACCCATTCCCTCATATTGACGCCTTTTGACGCCTCTGTAAAAGTCACTTTTTGAAACCATTGTGATAAATAGAGTATTTGCTCCCATGGAGCAAATGCTCTATTTATCACAATGATTTCAAAACAACACAGTTCTAAAAGGTTTCCCTTTTCATAGAAAATGCCCATTTTCAGTAGATATACTTAAAGAGAGACCGAGTCTAAAATAGCCTATGAGGGAATGGTTTAACCCCTCGTTTTCTAAGTATTATGGTCCAAATGTGCATTATTGACTAATCACATTTTCATTTGAAGGGATGTTTCTGCAATTATCATTCTTCCAATGAAACTTTTCGAAAATTGTTAGTGAAACAAACATTGCTGACTTTGATTATATAGATATCCACCATCTGTGTCTGCACTGCTTGATCGTGTCTGTTGCTATGGACACTATGAACGCATTGAATAGCTAAAGCAATATCTCTGTGAATATATAAGGTTACGTAAAGGTCAAAAGAGATCTAACCCTTTGTATGAATGACCGCCACAGATGCTTTATAATAAACAAATATTTTGTAACGTGCCAATGTATCTACGCGGTTGAAATAAGACAAAACAAAAGATAATTTTCACATAACTATGCCAGTACTGAATTACGAGAAAAGTGTTGGATGAACCAGGTTGAATAAGTACGGTGATAGGCACCGCCAGCGTATAGATGAACGTGAAGAATATATATGCGAATGGAGCAGTTGAATAAATTGGTGATTGACTGGATGAATTGATAAAATAAATGATACAAAAATGATAATATAATATAACATAATATAATCTATAATAATAACATATATTATGAAACGATAATAATATAGTCTCATAAATTAATAACAAATGAATGAATTAATAAATGAATGAATGAATGCTATATTCTGGATTTTATTCAATATTTTGTGAATGAGAAACTGCAGACCGAATATTTACTGATATCATCGAGTGTCCTTTCCAAAACTTTTAATACAGAATTGTTCTAAAATTCACCAACGCACATATCTATAAAATGCGAACTTAAGGCAAATCGTAAGTAATACCGAAAGCTCCTACAGGAGCTTTCTGCATTACTTTCGATCTGCATTAAGCTGTCGCATCGAGAAAGTTTCAAAGTTAGAAATAGGCTGTTTCGAATTCCCGTTATCTCGAAGTGATTTGGATATCCCGTTATCTCGAAGTGATTTGGATATACCGTTATCTCGAAGTGATTTGGATATCAGGTTATCTCGAATTGATTTGGATTGGACCTTAACGTTCGAGGTTCTGTTGTAATGAACAATTGTGTTCCATTTTCCTTACTTTGATCTGTCGAATCCATTGACGACTATCATAATTACGCTTTGAACCAATTACCTCATAGACTATTTTTAGATACAACCTCTTTGAATAAATCTACCGAAAAGGAGCATTAACTATAGAAAAAATGATGTTTCTAGAATTTTGTAGCTTGAAACCATTGTGATAAATAAAGCATTTGCTCCTATAGGAGCAAATGCTCTATTTATCACAATGGTTTCACAAAGTGACTTTTACAGTGTCGTCAAAAGTCGTCAATATGAGGGAATGGATCAAGAGTATTATTTCTGCACCATGACGTCATTTCCATAGAAAATAAAATCTACTATGTATTAGAAACATAACGCGTACGTTTGCTCTAAAGTGAGCCACCGGTTCAAAAGCTTAGACAGCAGTTTCAAATAAAACGCGAGATTAGTTTTATTTACAGCACTTCTTCAATTTCATTATTGACGTTCATTTCTATTCGCTTGCATTCAGCGCCCAGCAATTTTCTGTAATTTTGCATAAATCTGTAATCCTATAGCGTGTCTTTAACCATCAAGGGTGAGGTTGCTGAATTAATCTCCCGACAGAGAGGACGTTAATCACAGCTGCAGACTTGAATTTGATATTTACAAACCATTTAATGTTCTATTTGTGTTTAATTGAAGACACATTATTACCTGCATCGATTTCGTTCAGATCTACAATGAACCTTCACTAAACCTTCCTCCAATGCGAGTACTCCAACGCATCTAATGGCGATACGTGGTAGCTTGATGCAGGATTTGGACATTGCAGACTGATCTCACCATTAAGAACTGTCCAAGTTTTTTTTCAGTCTGCCTTGCGTTTAACCCATCACTCCATGAAGATTTATGCAGGAAATAATGACAGCATGAATATTAATTAGATTACTTTTTTATAATGGTACATGAACACATGAAATTTTTATCCATGACAGAAACTGCAGATCCATATCTATACTATTCTATAAGCAAACAGAGCAGATCCTGATCAGAGGACTCCTACAGGATTCGCTGATCTGGGTCTACTCTGTTTTCAAAGGCGTAGAAAGGCGTTTTTATGGAGTATAGGGCTGACGACAGACATGGTTACAATAACTCTATTGTAAACTTAATTCAGGATCGAAGTCATGCGTCAAGCTCCTTGGGAAGCTTTCTGCAAGACTTTCAAACTTTCTGCGTGACTTTCAAGATTTTTGCATTATGATTGCTACCTCTGTTTCCGGTTCAGAGGGACATGCTTTACTCCATAAAGACGCATTCTAAAGCTTTTTGCAAACAGATAAGAACCAGATCCGAAGGCTCCTATAGGAGTCATCTGATCAGGGTCTGCTCTGTTTGCTTATGAATTCTACAATGGCCAAACTTTCCAGTGTAAACTTGCCTTTTTAAAATTCATCTAATTAATTAACAGAAATATTCATGGAGTGAAGCGTTTAAGATGATATTCTGTACGTAATCTAGTACTGCTAATCCATTAATACGCCTTTCTATGCATTTGCAAACAGAGTAGACCCAGATCAGACGGATTCAAGAGGACCAGGGTCTGCTCTGTTTGCTTATGATATAACAAAGATACGATTCTACAGTTTCGGACATGGCTAAAACTTTCCGTGTCCATGTGCTATTATAACAAATTGATCTAATTAGTATTCATGGCGTCGTTATGTCTTACATTAATAATCATGGAGGAAAGGGTTGAATTTATGTGTTATATATAATAACATAGGCCTGCAATTGTAAGTATAATTCATTTGTTGCCGAATGTACTTTGAATATAAATCTTTTCTAATTTCAAAACATGTTACTAATAGCAGATTCAATTTGAATCACTAAATACATTCGCTTTGAAATTGGATGTAGTGTATTCATACGATAGCGATATTTACATAAACTTAACCCTTTGCTCCATAGATTCGGGTCCAATCTGTTGCCATAGGTGAAAACAGATGCCACAATGACAACGAAAGTGTTAATACTTTCCTTCATACAAACGCCTTTTCACGCAGCGTGGACCCAGCTCAGACGGCTCCTGTATGAGCCGTCTGATCAGGATCTGCCCTAGTTGCTTATGAACTAATATGGATATGATTAGATACAGGTTTTACTATTAACCCATTCCCTCATATTGACGCCCTTTGAGGCCTCTGCAAAAATCACCTGTTGAAACCATTGTGATAAATAGAGAGTTTGTCATATAGTGTAGACCCAGATCAGATACGACGTCTATGATGAGGTACATGTATCTGATCATGTGGTATAAAGTATTGAAATATATGGAACATTTTAATACACATTCTGGTTGGTGACAACGAGTCTATACCCTGACCAGTCATCGCCTTGGAGACGGGACAACTGGTCTAAGTCTTTATTGTTCGCAAGGCAATGCGGTTTGTATATCCTAGAGAGTGGACCATGTTGAAACTCGGTGCAAAATGATAACTGTATATTTAATTGAACCGCGTATTTATATTCACCTTAAGATACACACGTGATAACATATATTGCTCATAAAGTGCACGATAATTAAAAACACATTAATAATGAAACACGCAGTTCTTGATTATGTAATCATACGAAGCCAACTGTAACTTCCTTCTAAATCGTTGTTTTAGTACAGATGAATTTAGTCGTGTTAACCCTTTCCCCCATATAAACGTGTTTTCACGCATTTGCAAACAGAGTAGACCCAGATCAGACGGCTCCTATAGGAGCCGTCTGATCAGGATCTGCTCTGTTTGCTAAAGGAATTTGAATGACCTGCTTCTTTACTTTCTAAAATGATTTTAATTTTCCACCTTCCATATTTTGTTATAAGTATTTTGTCCAGGAATACCCAGTAGGTATTGAAATTTGGAATAAACATAGAATAGGGACTACATGTATACATGCTTGTTTTTATTTACCTCTGATTTCTTAATGCATTCAGGAAGTGGCTGGCTGGATGATAGGCATCTTGGATCCAGATGAGACGCCAAGTTACTCGGCATCTCATCAGGATTCATACTGTTTGCAATGTCGAGTCGTGTTTATTACTCCTTAATTTAACCCTTTCCCTGTTCTATATTAAGCCAAAATGTCAATACCAACTGAATATTCATTAACAAAATAGTTATAAAGAAATATGGAAGGTGGAACATTGTAGAGACATTTCAGACGGCAAGGAAACAAGTCTTTCAAATTATAATAGCAAACAGAGCAGACCCTGATCAGGAGCCGTCTTATCTGGGTCTACTCTGTTTGCAAATGCGTGAAAACACGTTTATATAAGGGAAAGGGTTAAAACGCCTTTCCGTGACTTTGCAAACAGAGTAGACTCAGATCATGCATCTCCTTTAGGGGCCGTCTGATCAGGATGTGCTCGGTTTGCTTATGGATCTTTAACCCTTTCGCTGCCATTGCCGGATCTGTGATTACCTATGCAAACAGTTTGGATCCAGATGAGACGCCGAGTAACTCGGCGCCTCATCAGGATCCAAACTGTTTGTTACTGTTACTATGTTTTTGAAACAAAAATGAAGAAAATCCAAAAAATGAAAATTTGTAGCAGACGACAAAGTTAGCAGACGACAGAGTTTGGCAGCGAAAGGGTTAATAGATCCGACTCTGCAGTTTCTACCAATACTAAAATGTCCTATGTACATACATGTATACTGTTATAAAATTCAACTAATAAATATTCATGATGTCATTATTTCTTACATGAATATTCATGGAGTATAGGGTTAATTATACTTGTTTGAAAGTCCGGTTTAGATGGGTTTGACTGTACAGTGCAGTGAAATCAGCAATACTTTGATCAACAACGGCATTATAACATTCATATCATAACAAGTGCACAACAATTCATCAAGTGCTACTTTGTTGCACATTGTAATAAAGCGCGCATTAATCTATAAACTTCACTTTCTGTTTACATAATTATTGCAATAACAATTTCATGAACTACACTGATGAGTCATACAGTAATAAAGTATACAAAGTGTTGTGTGCTGCCAATAAAAGTCACTATTTGGCAACAAAATACACACTATGCAACGATGGATATTGTTCCGCAATAACTTATCTAACTTGGCAGATAAACACAAAGGTATACCGAATTAGAAGTATGTCCTTTCATTTGGACTACTCTGTTATTCCCCTGTGCTTCAATGAGATGATGTGGTTTTAAATGATTTAGTATTTAAAGACGGGTAAATTTCCTTAAATCTTTCCCTCATATAAATGTGTTTTCACGCATTTGCAAACAGAGTCTAGGAGCCGTCTGATCAGAGTCTACTCTGTTTGCTAATATAATTTGATAGATCTGTTTCTTTGCTTTCTAAATGTCTACAATGTTCTACCTTCAATATTTCTTAATAATTATTTTATTGATGACTATTCAGTAGGTATTGAAATTTGGCCTAAATACAGAACAGGGAAAGGGTTAAGCTCTAAACATTACACATTTCAATAAGTCATAGTCACAGCCATGGTGTTACAACTAAAGCTAGGTTCCCACTGCCGATCAGATCAACTCGATCATCCCGATTAACCGAACTCCCCGACCAAGCCATGTGCACGAGTTCTTCTCAACCTCTACTCGATCATACACCACCCCTCGCGATCATTCACGACTCCTCCACGACGCCAACTCAACAGCCATTCCGATCTCTGCTCGATCATCTCGACCCAGATACGATCCCTACACGATCTCTACCCGATCAACTGGACCGCTGCTCGATCTGTACCAGACCAGATCGTCATGGGCGTACTTGTATCGATCGGGTATTAGTCGAGTAGAGGTCGAGATGATCGGGTACAGATCGGGCAAACGACTTCACCCCGACCGCACTAGATATCTACACGATTGTCTCCCGATCAATTCGACCCTCTACTCAATGAATCTCGATCAATACCCGACCGCTTCCCGATCGCTTCTCGTGCGCGTAGCTACTCGATCCCTACCCGATTTTTATAACATGTCCAAAAAGTTCGGGAAGGGAGTCCGAGCGATGCCGACCAAGGTCGACCATCCCGATCACTCCCGATCACTCCTGCCGAGCGAGCCACGCCAGTACCCGATCATTTGGTCGGGCTTGATCGAGTTGAGCTGATCGGCACTGGGAACCTAGCTTTACATAAGCAATCACAAACATTGGAGTATACTGAATGTTTCTAAAACTTTTAAATCTCGCACACAATTTAAAATTGAAAGCATACCTGGAGCCTTCGACCGAGTACTTCGGCCATCGTCAGCACACTGGTGTTATTGGGGGTTCACATTGCTCGAGGGAGTTCTGAGCGATGTTAACACCGTGTCGTACACGTGCGGCGGATTGACATCGCTCAGAACTCCCTCGAGCTATGTTAACTCCCAATAACACCAGTGTGCTGACGAAGGCCGAAGTACGCGGTCGAAAGCTCCAGGTATGCTTTCAAATTTAAATTGTGTGTGAGATTTAAAAGTTTAAAAAACATTCAGTATAATGGACAATACCACACAGATGAACTTCCATCAAAACAAGCATTGGATAATTTTAATTCGAAATATTCAAAGTCAAATGCATGAATGCAGTGCAGAGAGATGCACGGTACTAAAACCAGAGGAAACGAATTACAGTAAAACCTCTCTATAACGACCACTAAATTACATCAAGTATTTTGTGTTAATAGCAGGTGGATGCTTAAAGCAATGTGAAAGTAAAACAGAACGCTCTGTTTTACTTTCACCTTGCTTTAAGCAACCACCTGTCTAAAATACTAATTAACACATTTAGTGGTCGTTATAGAGAGATTTTACTGTAATATGAGATACAGCTAAATTTAGAGACAGATAGGGTATTCAAGGGTGATTACTGAATAAGATCGCTCAGTTTATCATTGGCCTATGGTACTGCATATTCTTTCTAACCATTTACATTAGAACCCTGTCTTTTCGCGTCTTTGTAAACAGAGTAGACCCACATCAAACCGCGTCTGCAGTGGTATTGCTTGAAAATTATCATGTAAATAGTTAAACTTCAATTTCACAAAGCATTGATTAATTTTAACTCATTCTCTCCTAGACTATTTTTAGACCCAACCTCTTTGAATAAATCTACCGAAATGGAGCATTAACTATAAAAAAGGAACATTTTAAAATTGTGTAGTTTTTGAAACCATTGTGATAAATAGAGCATTTGCTCCTCTGGAGCAAATGCTCTATTTATCACAATGGTTTCACAAAATAAAGTTTACATAGGCACAATAAGGCGACAGTAGGAGAGAATGAGTTAAGAAAGAACATCCCATTAGAGTTCTGATTACTCAGGGAAAGTCCCCGATTTGAGCATGATCCGTTGATCCTTTAACTCGTTCTCTCCTAGACTATTTTTAGACCCAACCTCTTTGAATACATCTACCGAAAAGGAGTATTTAATAGAGAAAATGAAAATGTTAGAATTGTGTAGTTTAGAAACCATTGTGAAAAATAGAGCATTTGCTCCTCTGGAGCAAATGCTCTATTTACTCCTCTGGATCATATGCTCTATTTATCACAATGATTTCTAAAAGTGGCTTCTACAGAGGCGTCAAAATGCGCCAGTAGGAGGGAAAAGTTCATAAATACGTCATTATAAAAATCAAGCTGATCAATATTCATGATATAATTATGTCTGATATGCATATTCATGAAATAAAGGGTTAAAAATGCATTTTTAACTGTTGTACCGAATGGTTTCAATGAAGTCCAAAATGCTGAATTTGGAATTTAATTTATTGTTCGATGGTTTGTTTGTTTCAAAGGAGACCAGCCAGACTGTTTGAGGCGTACATGTGTTTCCGAATTCAACCGACTGGTAAAAAAACGCACAGGTGTTTTCGCCTGGCAGACTCTCTATTTCAATTTGAAACAGTGAACTCAAATAATAAACTCAGTTAAAGACATACATCGGAGTTTGATTTAGAAATTACTCAATCACATTCACGAAACGCATTACCATCCTACACATTAATTTTATATTATCACTTTAATTTTGATTATAAAAGATAAAATTAATTTACTTATCAGAATAATAATGATTGTTTTATGTTTGCCTCGGCCAAAAGTTCAAGGGTGGGAAAATCTGGCGGGGAAACTACCTCATGGTCGATTGCGAGAATTTCCAGCCGCTCTTCCCGAGTGTCACACAGCTTGGAACCGGATGAGACAGGTCGCACGTAGCACGATAAGAGTTAA
Source organism: Azorinus chamasolen (assembly GCA_963576725.1). Classification (NCBI taxonomy): domain Eukaryota; kingdom Metazoa; phylum Mollusca; class Bivalvia; order Cardiida; family Solecurtidae; genus Azorinus; species Azorinus chamasolen. The sequence continues at coordinate 1,956,923 of OY755249.1, forward strand.
GAAATTGGGGCCAGCAAACTCCGATGTATGCCTTTAATTCTTCCTTCTGCGATCCCAAAACATCTGCAGTAATCAGAATCGCAATGTCAAGACTTGTACAATGTTCGTTTTGCGATCAGTTCAGAAGTATTTTTACAAGTTTATGGGAACACTTACAACTGTTGGCATTAGTTCGTGACGGTTTTCATCTGAATAAACTGGATAACGGACCGTTCAGATAAAAAAACGTTTCGAGCTTTGCCAGCAGTTGCAAGCGGAATACGTATTCAATTGTGAATAATACTTAAGAGTCTAGTTATTGTATTGGCAGCATAACATGGCCCCAATTTATGACACGGAATTATGTAATGGAACTCGGTTTTCTGACTGCAACCTGTTGATGACTCGCCAGGTGAATCCATGTGTTTTGCATAGTTGCGGTCGACAATAATACGTGTTTAAACCATTTGATAATCACAGTAGCCGGTAAAATAATTAAATACAGCAAATTCTGTCTACGGCTACCATTACAATTAGGTCTAATTCTGGTGTTTATAAGACAGGCAGAAGCTTAATGCAAGACAAAAGTTATACAGAAAGCTCCTCTAGGAGCTTTCTGTATTACTTTTGTCCTGCATTAAGCAACCACCTGTTCTTATCAACTATCCTATTAATGCATTACATGGTCTTTGTAGACAGGCATTACTGTACAGTGTTATAGACAGACTCACTGTTACAACATTTTTAACCCATTCACTGTAATAAACAATGTCTGCTCAAATTTAGATTTGGTGCAATTTTGAGTATTACCAATTCGAATAATTTTTCAGAAACTATTGACCGAGTGTCAAACAGTTTGGATCCTGGTGAGATGCCGAGTTACTCGGCGTCTCATCTCGATCTTAGCCGTTTGAAAATGCCAGGTCATTGTTAGCGTGGAAAAGGTTAAAATCCCATAAATTACCGCAATACCTGGAGTATGCATTAATAATAGAGCCAGAAAGTTTTCAACCGCTTACTTCATAATTCCACATTTTAACTCATTCGCTGCCATTGTCATATCTAAGATTACCTATGCAAACAGTTTGGATCCAGATGAGACGCCGATTAGCTCGGTCAGTGTGGTAACGTTTTTAAAGTACAGTAAAACCTCTCTATAACGGGCACTAAATTGTGTTAATTAGTTGGTATTAAGGGCAGGCGGCTGCTTAAAGCAAGATGAAAGTAAAACAGAACGCTCCTATAGGAGCGTTCTGTTTTACTTTCACCTTGCTTTAAGCAGCCACCTGCCTTTAACACAAAATACTTGATGTAATTTAGTGACCGTTATAGAGAGGTTTTACTACATACATTCGCAGAACCTTTGAAATTTTCAAACTGTTCGTTTAGATCAGACGCCGGTCAATTAGACTAGGGTCTGGTCAAATACAAAGTAATTGTAAAATGTGTGTACAGGGTGTCCCAAATAAAACGGAACCCGGGATAAAGACCTGCACGTTATCCCATTTCTGTCAATATTGCTAACTTAAATTAAAAGTTTACACGTGTAGCTTAGAAGAGACTAAAGCTAAAAGTTGTCTAAATTTTGTCTAAACATATTCATTGGTTTTTAAGATATCAGCATTTAAATGCATGTAAATGAAAGCACCCGAAACTCCGTTTTTAACATGATATAGGCATGGTCTATGCAATGTACGAATATCATGTTAAAACAGATTTTAGGTGCATTCATTAAAAACTCATATCTTTAAAACCAATGAATATTTTTATGAGAAATTTGGCAGACATATGCACAAATGATTTATCTAGAACAGTAAATATTTATATTTTAATTTATTCGGTTACATTGGTTAAAATACACATTTGATCCAGGGTTCCGTGGTTTTTTGGGACACCCTGTATTTAGGGTTCTTAACTCAAACAAGAACGGTTTTTGACTGTTCAAATGTTTTATTCTCCCCTTTATAGTATGGTCGGGGTAATACCTTTGCAACACCGAGTGCAACCCCTTTTCTGGATGGATGGATGAATGAATGAATGAATGACATACTTTAATTAAAGAGGGTTACCCGGTTAGTCAACAAACTAATCTACCCCAGACCCCCCTAAAAGGATGATGTAGTTGTATAAAACAATAAATTAATGTAAACTTGTTGGGAGTTTGGCATGAATATTCATAAAGCTAAGAGATAAAGTAAATTATTCTAGTGACAGTCTCTACAATAAAAGCATATTTTCAATAAAACCATAAAACATTATGCTCCTATAGGAGCAAATGCTCTATTTATCACAATAGTTTCAAACTACAAAATTATAAAAAAACAAGAGGGTCGTCACGGGTGACAAATGCCCCCAAAGTGTTTGACACCGAAATGCATTTTGGTGGAAAAACAATACAATGTAATGCAGGTGTAACATGAAATTTTGATGCTGTTAAAAATGACACAGGAGTCAGTTCTTAACATTAGAAACAGAACCTTTGACGATTATGATAGCTAAGAAAAGAGCCAAGCGTCAAAACTTAGTTAAAAAGGACCCTAAGTCATTCTCAACGTTAAAAAGGACCCTGGGTTGATTGTCAACGTTTAAGGTATAGGAGATATGCTCTGGACAAGCTTTTTGTATCTGGTAAGATATAGGAGATATGCTCCGGACTGTAAAATTGAGGTCAAAGGTCAAGGTCAAGGTCAGTGATCTGAAAATGGTACATGACTCTCCCCCATCCCAAGATGAACTCACAAACCAAATTTGGATTCCGTAGCTGGTAAGGTATAGGAGAAATGCTCCAGACAAGCTTTGTGTAAAATGTAGGTCAAAGGTCAAGGTCACAGTGACCTGAAAATGGTACGCGACACTCCGCCATCCCAAGATAAACTCACACATTAAATTTGGAATCCATAGCTGGTAAGGTATAAGAGATATTCTCTGGACAACCTTTTTTGTAAAATCGAGGTCGAAGGTCAAGGTCAAGGTCACAGTGACCTGAAAATGGTACGCGACACTCCGCCATCTGAAGGTGATCTCACAAACCAAATTTGGAATCCGTATCTGGTAAGGTATAGGAGATATGCTCTGGACAAACTTTTTGTAAAATCGGTCAAGGTCAAGGTTAAGGTCATAGTGACCTGGAAATGGTACATGACATTCCGCCATCCCAAGATGAACTCACACACCAAATTTGGAATCTGTAGCTGGTAAGGTAAAGGAGATATGCTCCGGACAAGCTTTTTGTAAAATCGGTCAAAGGTCATGGTCAAGGTCACAGTGATCTGAAAATGGTATGCGACACTCCTCCATCCAAAGATGAACTCACACACCAAATTTGGAATCCTTAGCTGGTAAGGAATAGGAGATATACTCCGGACAAGCTTTTTGTAGCTGGTAAGGTATAAGCGGTTTTTAAAATCGAGGTCAAAGGTCAAGGTCAAGGTCACAGTGACCTGGAAATGGTACGCGACACTCCGCCATCCCAAGATGAACTCACACACCAAATTTGGAATCTGTAGCTGGTAAGGTAAAGGAGATATGCTCCGGACAAGCTTTTTGTAAAATCGGTCAAAGGTCATGGTCAAGGTCACAGTGATCTGAAAATGGTACGCGACACTCCTCCATCCCAAGATGAACTAACACACCAAATTTGGAATCCTTAGCTGGTAAGGTATAGGAGATATACTCCGGACAAGCTTTTTGTAGCTGGTAAGGCATAAGCTTTTTTTAAAATCGAGGTCAAAGGTCAAGGTCAAGGTCACAGTGACCTGGAAATGGTACGCGACACTCCGCCATCCTAAGATGAACTCACACACCAAATTTGGAATCTGTAGCTGGTAAGGTAAAGGAGATATGCTCCGGACAAGCTTTTTGTAAAATCAAGGTCAAAGGTCAAGGTCAAGGTCACAGTGACATGAAAATGATACGCGACACTCCCCCATCCCAATATGAACTCACACACCAAATTTGGTATCCGTAGCTGATGTGACAAAGGAAATATACTCCGGACAAAAGGTACACACACCCACACACCCACCCACCCACCCACACACCCACCCACCCACACACCCACACACACACACACCCACACACGCACGGTGCGATCACTATATGCCGACAAAGCCTAGCTTTGGGGGCATAAAAATCATTTTCTCTAGTTAATGTTCCTTTTCGGTAGATTTATTCAAAGAGGTTGGATCTAAAAATAGCCTATTAGGTAATGGGCTAAATACGCATTTTTAAAACACGTTGCAGAAGAGACTATCTCTTTAACAACCGCTGTTTTTAAGACGCCTATATTCTCTCATTTATTTATTTTAAGACGTCTTCTTTTGTACGTTGTTTGGATTGTGGCGAAACACATTCTTAGTAAATATTTGATTAGTACCTACTTATACAGTGGACCCTGTCTTAGACGACGATTAAAAAGAGGTATAATTAATGGTCCGTAAGGCAGGTGGTAGCTTAATGCAGGTTAATAGTAATGCAGAAGCTTTCGCCATTACTTTTGCCCTGTCTTAACCCATTCCCTCATACTGACGCCTTTTGACGCCTCTGTAAAAGTCATTTCTTGAAACCACTGATAAATAGAGCATTTGCTCCTATGGAGCAAATGCTCTATTTATCACAATGGTTTCAAAATTACACAATTCTAAAATTTTCCTTTTCTCTAGTAAATGCTCCTTTTCGGTAGATTTATTCAAAGGTTGGATCTAAAAATAGCCTATGAGGTGATGGGTTAAGCAATCAGCCTGCTTTTTAAGATTCCCATGTCCAATAAATGTAAGGTGGCTTAAGACAGGTTCTAATGTATATGTGCACTCTCTTTAACCCATTTGCGCCCAGTGGATTCTTCCATGATTATATATTGGATAAGTCCATTTTTTTATCTAAGGGATCCCTCGTCTAAATTTTCAATTTCGTTTTGTTTTATATTGAAATTACTATCAGCAAACAGTGTAGACTCTGATCAGACGCCGCATTATGCGGCGTCTGACCAGAGTCTACACTGTTTGCCTATGTCCCATATATGGAATTGTGGGAGTAAAATTATAAACAGTTCCAGTGAAATCTATGTAACATTTTCTGGTCGAACTACCTGAAGTATACAAAAAGTCAGTTTTGATATAAATATAGCATTCACAGGTGTTTATTCAGTAATAGCTTTCGGCCTGTGCTCAGAGCCAATTAGCAATCAACATAGCAAGCGCAAACAAACCGGCATATGCAAACAGTTCGGATCCAGATGAAACGCCGAGTAACTCGGCGTCTCATCAGGATCCAAGCTGTTTGCCACTCGGTCAATAGTTTCTCAGAAGTTTTAATCAATCGAAAGTAAGAAAAACTTGTAGCAGATCAGAGATAATTAGCAGATGTCATTTTTACAGCAGGCTAAGAGTTAAAGAACACCTATGAAATTAATAGATTCGATTAACCCATTTCCTGTTCTATTTTTCTTCCAAATGCCAGTACCTACTGAATATTCAGGACAAAACAGTTATAATGAAATATGGAAGAAAGAACAGTGTAGCTATGTTATAAAGTAAAGAAACAGATCAATCAATTAAATTCTATTAGCAAACAGACCAGTCCCTGATCAGACGGCTTCTATAGGAGCCACCCGACCTGGGTCTACTCTGTTTGCAGATGCGTGAAAATACGTATATATGAGAGGAAATGGCTCAGCACAGCAACACAGCATAAAGTTTTAAATTTTATCGAGTAGAATTTAACTGACATGCTCTTGCAAACAGTTTGAAACCACATGAAACTATTTAACGCTATAGATAGTTGCCAGTCATTAGCTATGGAGTAGTTGCCTTTGCAGACAGAGTATAGACCCATATCAGACGGCTCCTGTGGAAATGGTCTCAGAGTAGACCCATATCAGACGACCCCTGTGGGAATGGTCTCAGAGTAGACCCATATCAGACGGCCCCTGTGGGGATGGTCTGATCCGGGTTTGTTGTTTCTCATAACAATATATAGATCTGGACCCATGCTTATAAAGCTTTTTAGTTGAGTCTGAATTCGTTCTCAAGCGTTTGATTGGTCAGATTTGAGTTCTCAAGCTTTTGATTGGTCAGATTCGAGCCAAAGGCTCAGATCTGACCAATCAAAAACTTGAGAACGAACACAGGCTCAACTAAAAGTTTTATAAGCATATATACGGAATCTACAGTTTCTGTCACGCCTGAATATTCATGTATTTATATGACATTAAAAAACAGCTAATACATATTAATGATGAGAGAGAAGGAGACAGACAGATAGGCAACCATACAAAGAGACAGAGAGACAGACAGACAGAGATACGTAGACAGAGAAACACACTGAGAAAGAGTGACGGAGACAAACACAGAACGAGAGAACAGAGAGCAGATAGTTACAGGAGATAGACAGATGGGAGAGAGATGGAGAGAGAGTAATAGATAGAGACAGACAGACAGACAGACAGACAGCCAGAGACAGAGACAGAGACAGACAGAGACATATACAGAGAGAGAGAGAGAGAGAGAGAGAGTGAGAGACGACAGAGAGACGACAGAGAGAGAAAGACGACAGAGAGGAGAGACGGGGCAAAATATAGAGAATGGGAAAGTACCAACAATGGCACTACCACATCAAAACGCTGTTAGAAAAGAAGGGTCTGTGATTGATGATGCTTTCCCATACAATGGCAGGGATTGCATGCTACGCATCGACTTCGTACGAAAACGACTCGTAAACTATAGGTTAGATACCGGGGAAAATATAATCATGTCAGACTGCCTATAGATTTTTCAGTCTGATGCCCACAGACCACAGCTCTGTTTTGCTGACGTCTTGGGAGAAAAGTAGCATTTTGAGATTTGTGTATAATATAGACCGTATCACCTGTCACGTTCAAATGTGCCGTGACTTACATGTAACATTTTATCTCATAAATTTTCGAGTAAGATACATGTATAAGGATATTATGTATATTTATCAGCTGACCGTTTCAGTAAGAGAGAAGACCCTGACCAGTCGGCTCCTACAGGAGATGTCTGACCTGGGTCTTCTTAACCCATTGGCTCCCACGATCCCATATATGGGACGTAGGCAAACAGTGTAGACCCTGACCAGAGGCCGCATAATGCGGCGTCTGATCAGTGTCTACACTGTTTGCTGATAGGAATTTCAATATAAAACAAAACTAAATGTTAAGTTCATGTTAAGGATATTTCTGCAAAAACTATTTTGCAACCGTGGCATATAGATAACAATTTGTGCAAACAGTGTATACCTGGATCAGAGAGATCCTTCAAGGTATTTTTGATTTGAATATTCACTGATTGCCTATGACCCTGTGCAAATGCACCAAGCAAAATGGCTAAACCATTTACCTCATGACTAGTCATGGTACAAGTAATGACATCATGAATATTAATTAGCTGAATTATTATAGTGAAACATGCTTACTCTTCATAGTTATTGTTTCTTACATGCATATTCATCAGGTAAAGAGTAAAATGATTCATATATGGAATACAGTAAAACCTCTCTATAACGGCCACTAAATTATGTTAATTAGTTGGCATTTAGGGCAGGTGGCTGCTTAAAGCAAGGTGAAAGTAAAACAGAACGCTCCTACAGGAGCGTTCTGTTTTACTTTCACCTTGATTTAAGCAGCTACCTGCCTTTAGCATAAAATACTTGCTGTAATTTAGTGGCCGTTATAGAGAGGTTTTACTGTAACTCGCTTTGACCCACATCCCGCTGTTAAAAATAAGTCTTCCCAGATTTTGACCAGGTTCATTTTTTTATCGTTTCCGATTCTTTCAAGATTTTAAGAAACTATTGACCGAGTGTCAAACAGCTTGGACCCTGATTAGTGACCGATTTAATCTGATCTGGATCCAAGCTGTTTGCAAATGTACGTTAGTGAAGTCGTGGATAGCGCGATAAGAGTTTAATGTGTTGAAACATACAACGACATGCGTTATCATTTTTCGATATCAGTATCAAGGCAACACCAGTAATTACAAGGCAGATCACACGCACACCTGTTCTTGCACCCACTTGGCAAATGTATCATGCATTAAACAACAAAACCTTCCTTTTGTTCGAGCCTGCAGGCAGAGCATCGGAACTTGAAAAGAAATGTTTTCCGCTATTTTAAACTTTTTATTTTATACCTTTCACAAGTGGTTGAAGAACAGGTGTTTGGCCCGAATGTGCAGCTAGCCCTTTGAGCGCGTGCAATCGAGGGTACTGACATTTGAAAAACAGTGTATATCCTAATGAAGCCATCCGATCAGGGTATGCACTGTTTGTCATTCATACTTCTTTAGTCAATATAAAAACTTTATGGACTTGATTGACTCTGAAAAACCCACAATCATGGGCAATTCTAATTTGAATGTTCAATATGCAAAGGGTGTATGATATGCAATACGAGCATCAAACTACAGTCAACCCCGTAAATCCGAACACACAATTTTTTTTAACCCTTTCCCTGTTCTATGTTTATTTCAAATTCCAATACCTAATGAATATTCATTAACAAAATGGTTATAAAGAAATATGCAAGGTGGAACATTGTAGACATTTTAGAAAGCAAAGAAACAGGTCTTTCAAATTCTATCAGCAAACAGGGTAGGCCCTGATCAGACGGCTCCTCTAGGAGCCGTCTGATCTGGGTCTACTCTGTTTGCAAATGCGCGAAACACGTTTACATGAGGGAAAGGGTTAAATAGTTAATTTTTAATCCTTTCCCTCATATAAACTCCTTTCCACGCCTTTGTAAACAGAGAATACCCAATTAACCCATTACCTCATCGGCTATTTTTAGATACAGCCTCTTTGAATAAATCTACCGAAAAGTAACATTAATAGAGAAAAGGATTTTTGTAGAATTCTGTAGTTTGAAACCATTGTGATAAATACAGCATTTGCTCCTATAGGAGCAAATGCTCTATTTATTACAATGGTTTCACAAAGTGACTTTTACAGAGTCGTCAAAAGTCGTCAATATGAGGGAATGGGTTAAGACTGCTCCCGCAGGAGCCGTCTGATCAAGATCCACTTGTTTATGAAATTATTATCTTCTGATTCTGTAGTTTCTGCCATGAGTAATGCCATTTATGCATACCTCATCGGCTAATAAATATTCATGATGTCATGAGTGAGTTCTTACAAAATAAATCATGAGGGAAAGGGTTAAGATAAAAATATATAGCTTAATGCAGGATGAAATTCTCCAAGAGGAGCTTTCTGTACAATTTTCATTCTGCATGACCCCTTTCTTAATATAAACGCATTTTCAAATCTGTGCAAACAGAGTAGACCCTGATCAGACGGCTTCTGTAGGAGCCGTCTGACCAGTGTCTGCTCTGTTTGCTTATGAACTTACAATATATCTGACTCTACAGTTTCTACAAAGCAGCCACCAGCCTAACATTGCCTAATTCATCTTTACTAAAAGCGCAGATCAGTGAGGGTTTACAGTAGGTTTAGTATCAGCATCAGACAACCAGGACATATCATATGAACTGTTAACGCATACACCAAAAGTAATAAACATACTTTGTACGTATTAAGATGTTGGAATTTCACTTTAGTGTTGTGATAATAAAACACTATACTTGTTTATGGTCTCTTAAAATTCCATTGTTGAAATATAGACTCGAAAACACAGAATAGAAGAAAGTATACGATTTTAGCTCATAAATTTGGAAATTTCATGATTTTTTTATATTTTCTAATCAGATATTTCCAAATACGTATATCAAAATATAGATAAATAAGAATCAAAGTAACGTAGACAAGAGTGTTCGGAGGAACACATGTGTCACCTGCTCGCAGCTGACACAAAAACTTATGGTTAATATAAAAAAGGGGAATAACTCAAAAAATATTGATGCTAGAGTTGCGGCCCTTGTGCATGACACTTCCTTTCATCATGCTTGTTCCATGTGTGAAATTTGAAAGCTGTATAATGATTTAGATATGACAGCCAAAAAAGATAGTGTGACGGACAGACAAACAGACAGACGGATAGACAGACGGACAGACAGACGACGGGAAAGTGATCCCTAAGTGACACACTGCCTCTCTCGGCAGGTGACACAAAAATGAATATTTAAAAAATCAAAAGCCCCAAACTATTCAGTCTCAAACCTTATTTCAAAATAACTGAATATACTCAGCGTCACTAGAAAGTTACCACCCATATGTATGTCCATAATTCCTTTACTACATTACATATACGAGTAGATGCAATTCTTTTTATATTGTACATGGTGAAGTGTTATGAAAATGATAAACATGGTTTGGTACGCATTGTTTCGAAAAAAAAGTGTGACAATTCTTTGCTTTAAGAAGGTCACCGGAAAAACAAAAGTCACAACCCTCAGTAACGGGTATGGCCTCCTTGTGCACGAAGGACTGCGGTAATTCTGCGCCGCATACTCTGTATCAGACGCCGTATACGGTACTGGGGGATAGCCTCCCATTCGTCCATGAGGGCCTGGATGAGCTGCTGACGGTTCCCGATGTGACGTCGACCGTCATACACTGCACGTCCTAACTGATCCCACAGATGCTCTATAGGGCTGAGATCTGGCGAGTAAGCAGGCCAAGCGAGTATTTTGACATTATTGTTTCTCAGGAAACCATGTGTTAACCTTGCAGAATGAGGCCGGGCATTGTCTTGTTGGTGTACGTTAACTTCACCGTGTGTTTGTAGAAAGGGGACAACAACTGGTCTTAAGATGTTGTCAGCATACCGCTGTGCCATCAAATTTCCGTCACCCACGACGAGTGGTGTTTTATGCCTCCAAGAGATGCCTGCCCACATAACTACACTGCGCCCCCCCCCCCCAACACCCCATCGCATAGCCTGTCTAACACAACAGTCCGCATACCGTTCTCCCCGACGCCTCAATACCTTCTTTCGCCCGTCGACCATATCTAAACAAAATCTGGATTCGTCGGTAAAAAGTACACCTTGCCACTTCCGATTAAACAATAGATCTCCGGTGCAACGTACACCAATTTACCCGGTTTTGTCGACGTTCTGGCGTTGAAACGTTATCAGCACGTATCGCTGTCCCCTTTAAGCGACGGCGCACAGTAGATGCGCTTATCCGGCCATTGTGAAGTCCTGGTGTCTCCCGTGCCGTCTTTGTAGCCGACAGGAACCTATTGCGAAGGTGCAAGAGGACAATTTGACGGTCAGTACGTCTTGACGTCACCTTTGTGCGTCCTGAGTGCGGTCTATCAACCACAGACCCTGTCTGATGGTGTCTCTGGGCGAGTTTCATGATCGTTTGATGAGAACACTCCATTCGACCTGCCATGTCTCGATACCGACGGCCTGCTGACGTTGGGCGTCCGCCAAACGTCCCATTTTGAGCAAATCTTTTACGAAATTTAGCGTCTTTATGTTGGCATGAACACCGACTTTCATAAACACAAATGGTTGTGATAAATATCGAGTACATGTCGACTTTGCTCGAAATGTCAATTTGCACGTGCAGTCCGTGGTCGAAAACGAGAGCACCGTGTCGGGACAATATAAGCGCCTGTTATTACACATTTAAATCAAGAACGATATCGAATTTCGAGTGCTGAGTCGTGACTGCACTTTTCCATTTATAGAGGTTGCAACCATTCTAATTTATGGGTAAGTGGACAATGGTTGTCACAAGAAGCTCGTAGTAATCGTGCAGGATTAGTATATATACATGTACAGTAAAACCTCTCTATAACGACCACTAAATTACATCAAGTATTTTGTGGTAAAGGCAGGTGGCTGCTTAAAGCAAGGTGTAAGTATAGGAGCGTTCTGTTTTACTTTGACCTTGCTTTAAGCAATCATGTGCCCTAAATACCAACTAATTAACACAATTTAGTGGCCGTTATAGAGAGGTTTACTGTATATGCTTATTACTTCTCTGTATTACCACAGGTAACTCCGGAACAAATACATGTTTTGTGACGCGTTTTACCTCTACGGGTGGACTGGTCCTAAAGGTCACAGCTCACGGGTCAAAATCGAACAATAGTATTTTGCATATGATACTACTATTTTAAAAGATATAGGGGTTTATAGGGTGGTGATTTTCTAGTTACGCTGAGTATATATTACAAATCAAACATATGCAGAAAGCTTTGGCCCTGCATTAAGGAATCACCTGCCTTATATGCCCATAATTATACCTCCTTTAGATGGTCACTTAAGGTATTTCCATCAATGGCCATTTGTTTACCTCTATTCAATTTGACCTTCATATTAAAATTTGATTAAATCTATATTTTTAACACTTTTTCAGGATTATTTTAATACAGTTATTAAGTAAATGTCCTAGTGTAATTCATAAATGTTAAACAACACTTTTTACGAGTTAAATAATAACAATATTTTTGACCTGAAAATATGTAAAAAAAAAAGTGTCATATAACTCACTTTTCCAGATTTTTTTGAAAAAAATTTATTTCAAAAGAATCATTCCAAATATCTTCTTTAGTCGAGTTAATGCATTAATAAGTCCTTATTATATGATAAATGTTCCAAATTAACTTTTCCCCAACACCACTATATTTCAATCATAGCAAACATACGAGGGCTTTTCAGTATGTAATGAAACTAGCGCTCGATTTTCCTTGCATTGCACGTGGCCGCTAATCCCTTTATATACACGCTCAATTCACTATCTAAACTTTACACTGATACCAAATATGTGGAGGTCGGTTATATAAATATTGCTAAAAGTGTACATTGAACAGTCCTACTCGTATGCACTGCGTTCAAAATGGTTGGGAAACGATCTCAAAATTCGGAATTCATTTGTTTGTTTCTTTAAAAAAAACATCAGTTGCATTGCATACTGAATGTCCCTCGCATGATTTGCTATGATTGAAAAAAGTGGTGCTGGGGAAAAAAGTGAAATTGGAACATTTATCATATAATAAGGACTTATTGATACACCAACAGGACTAAAGAAGATATTTAGAAGGAAACTTTTGATATTTTTTTAAAAAAAAAATATCTGGAAAAGTGAGTTATATGACACCTCTTTTTTGCATATTTTCAGGTAAAAATTAAAGTTTTTATTTAATTCTTAAAAAACTTTGTTTAACATTTATGAACTACACTAGGACCTTTACTTAATAACTGTATTAAAATAATTGCTGAAAAATTGTTAAAAATATAGATTTAATCAATTTTTAATATGGAGGTCAAATTGAAAGAAAGTAAACAAACGGCCATAGCCGTAAGTACCTTTAGACAGGTTCTATTGTAATTAGAGTACAAAATGTAACCCATTTGAATGCCGAAAATTCAAGTTGAATGGCATCAGTGTTCAGTGTATAATATTCCGTATGAAATGCCTAAATTGCTAGAGGAATTTAACGAAAAACTGTGCAGATCTTTATTAAATGACTGCTCTAGGACCAGCCAATATTGCTGATCTTGGTCTACACTGTTTGTTTATAGAGGAGTCCTTGATTTGAGTCTTGTACATGTCTGTGCTCTCGGTTTAATCGCATTGAAAGGATTACCATGCAATTGGTAAAATATTGTAGTCACGTCTTCTTTCAGAAGATATACAATAAAACCTGTCTAAACCGGACGTTGAATTTGTGGCAGCTTAATGTAGGTAGAAAGTCATGCAGAAAGCTCCTCTAGGAGCTTTTTGCATGACTTTCACACTGCATTAAGCCACCACCTGCTTAAAAGTATCTAATTTCTTCTCTACTACACTTCCGGGTTAAGAAGGATTTACTGTACAACATTCTGAAAGAAGAATTACCAAGCATTTATGGTTTTACATAAGAAGTCTTCAACTAAATTTGTGTTAAGCAGACTTTTGAAATGTTCAGGTCGAAAATAAAATAAAAATATAGACGTACAGTGATACCCTACTAAACCGGAAAAATTATGTCGCTTTAGGCAGGTGACTGGTTAATGCAGGGTGAAAGTCATCCAGGAGTTTTCTGCATGACTTTCAATCTGCGTCAAGCTGGCACCTGTCTAAACAACCAGAACTTATATCAATTTAGTGTCCGGTTAAGAGGGGTTTTACTATAAAAATTACTTTGTCTAATGGAAGTTTATTCCTTTCAAAGTATAGGTTACCATAGTTACATGCTTTCTCTGTATTTTCAGATAAAAACGAATGCAATATAAAGAACGGGGGATGCCAACAGGAATGCTGTAATACCATTGGTTCTTACAAGTGCAAATGTAAACAGGGTTATGAGATAGGCAGCGATGGTAGAACGTGCGTAGGTAAGTTACATTGAAGAATTACAAATGTAAACAGGGTTATGAGATAGGCAGTGATGGTATAACATGCGTAGGTAAGTTACATTGAGTAATTGCAAATGTAAACAGGGTTATGAGATAGGCAGCGACGGTAGAACGTGCGTAGGTAAGTTACATTGAGTAATTGCAAATGTAAACAGGGTTATGAGATAGGCAGCGATGGTAGAACGTGCGTAGGTAAGTTACATTGAATAATTGCAAATGTAAACAGGGTTATGAGATAGGCAGAGATGGTAGAACGTGCGTAGGTAATAGAGGATCTTACATGAGCGTTGATCACATGTTTTTCTTGTTATCACATAAGCCTTAAAATACCATAGAAAATAAGACATGTGCAAACGGTGCCAAACAAAGTTTCAAACAGTGTAGATCCTGATCATATTTAATCAGAGCAATAGATACAGATGCATATTCAAATACTAAAATTGCCATTTCTCCACACAAAAAACCTTTGTTGTGACAACTCTTTAAAGACGATTCGAAAGAGTATCCATAACAGAGGGGTTGGATGGAGAAATATAGGAATTATTCTTGAAAATGTTTTTATTTACGTACCTTACATCGGCCACTGCTTAACCATTTCCTTATTGACGCATTTAGACGCCTCTGCAAACCTCTCTTTCTGAAACCATTGTGATAGATAGAGCATTTGCTCCCATAAGGGAAAATGCTCTATTTATCACAATTGTTTACGCACTACACAATTCTAAAACAAATATTTTCTTTCAGTTAATGCTCCTTTTCGGTAGATATATTCAAAGAGGTTGAATCTAAAAATAGCGTTGGCGGGAATGGGTTGATTATGGATTGCTTAATTTTCAGATGTCGACGAATGTAAAATACACAGTGGTGGCTGCCAACACGCCTGTATAAACCTAGAGGGTGGATACCGCTGTGAGTGCCCTAGCCATCAGAAGCTGCATGCGGACGGACGAACATGTATAGGTAAGTGCAGGTGAACTTCGATATCTCGAACTTAAAAGGCCCATACAAACCACTTCGAGATAACAGAGGTTTGAGTGATCCGATTTCTAATCTGAACAAACTTCTCAGGTTCACAGCTAAATGCAGGTCTAAAGTAATGCTGAAAGCTCCTAAAGGAGCTTTCAGCATTACTTTAGACCTGCATTACACTGTCACACGTGTTTCTATATGTTTGTAGAACAATTTGGTATTGTAAATATTGGAAGGATTTGAGATATCCCGAATTTCGAGTTATCAGAGTTCGAGATATTGAATAATGGGAGTGGAATAACCCATTACGGTGTAACTATACAGAGTCTACTTTAGTATGAAATGCTGCAACTTACTAGTGAATTTGAATGGCAAACCATGCAGACCCTGATCAGAGGGCTCCTATAGTTCAATTATACGACGATCGCATCTTCCACTTGTAACTTCCCAGTTGCGATTGTCGTATGTTTGAAGGTACGATAATGTATGTCGTACGAAGTTAACCTGTAAGTTGTAACAACTTACAGGTTAACTTCGTACGACATGCTAGAATGTGATGTGTGACTATCGTGAAATGTGGATTAACGACAAATTTGTTCGTATGGTCTTTCGTAAAATGGGACTCAGTTGCCTGTCTTGATATACCATCTGTGTTGAATCAAAACAATATGGGGTTGTTTATATGAAGAAATACGATACCGAAATTCCCAGCGTCTTATCTGGATCATGCTTGTTTACAAATATCAGTCAAGTCACGTGAAATCATTTACAGTGTTTACAAATACCAGCCTAGTCACGGCTTGTCATTTACAGGTAACATGTACCTCCACTAATTGTTTCTTTAGCACCTAAATCATACAGGAAATGCCGAACATTGACGGAAGTGTTCTTTTAGTTGGACAACTCACATCTGTTCAGAGTTAATAATCTCTATCAGGTTAATGAAAGACGCAGGCAATGTGTCAACAATGAAGACCAAGGCTAGACACAACGTTTCTTGGTTCTGTAGTCTATCAGTAAACCGATCACTTTACCATCTTTCGAAGCAGGTGGTTGCTTACTGCAGTACGGAAATAATGCAAAAAAATGTCCATGGGAGCATTCTGCATAGTTTTTCGTTATGCTGAACCCTTACTCCATAAATACGCCTTTCTACGCCTTTGCAAACAGAGTAGACCCAGATCAGATGGCTCCTATAGGAGCCATCTGATCAGGGTCTGCTCTGTTTGCTCATGGAAATATATAGATCTGATTCTTTACTTTCTGCCATTGTCAAAATGTCTTATGTCGATGTACCTGTATAAAAAAATAATCTAATTGATATTCATGATGTCATTATTTATTACATGAATATTCATGGAGTAAAGGGTTATAAACTCTAGAATCATACCTTGTTTAAATGACCATCATAGATACTCGTTGCTGTATTTGATACATGGGTCCGAGTCGGAGTCGGAGATTATTCTCAAGTATCTGATTGGTCAGATTCTGAGCAAGCTCAGAATCTGACCAATCAGATGCTTGAGAATGATTTCAGACTCAAGCAACAAATTTGATAACCTCGGGGCGACAGACTGCGTGGCTGTCTAGGTCCCATTGTAAATGAATGAAGTTAAATTTGGATCAGGTGCAAGTGTGGCTACTGCAAGCCTTTGAGGCTATTGACAATTTGACAGAGTGTCAAACAGCTCAGAACCTAATGAGATGCCGAGTGACTCGGCGTCTCATCTGGGTCGAAGTTATTTGCAAATGCGATTCAGGGAACGCTTACAATATAGAACGATATGGGTTTGTTTGATTCAATGTTGTTTACACGAAAATAGATTGTTCTTGTTTATCATGTCTCAACTTTCTTGAGTATGATCAAAGCTGTTGTCACTAAAAATACAATCCTTATCACAAACAATAGTATATACCGGTCTGTGTGCATGTTCTGTGTTTACGAGATGACAGCAACATATGCAGCCAGCAGGTGCTTCCATTCAAGGCCCGATGCAGTGTATTTAGTATGTTTTCTCTAATCAATGATGGTGTATCATATTCCACAGGGAAAGACTTAACCAATGTTTATGTTTACGGAACAGCACATAGACACAATATATTGATTCGGGCACTAGTACTTTGCTATTTTCAAGGTACAGGTGCTAACTAATGCATCCCATGCCATGTTGTCATATTTCTTACAGTATACCCAGAAAATGATTAAACTTAAATGTATATAATTTATATAAATACCATTTTACCTACCACGTCACATGTAAATGAAAGTTTGTTTTTAACAGATATTAACTCGACCGAACCACATGCTGACGGCTATCTAGACTCATTACTCACTAACAAAATACCAAGTGTCCCCAGTACTAACAACAACGAAATACCCCAAGATACCCAACTAACACTGCATGCTGACAACGACGCTAGTCATGTGTCTAACGATATAGATCACGAAATAAACACGGCCAGTGATCAACCCGGGGAGAAGATTAGTCTCGGCAATTTGCTGGGAGACTACCCGATAGCTATGAAATTGACAAACCAGAGAAGACCACTGGCCATTGATGAAATGAACGATGGTATAACACGTTGTTGTCTAGTGTCGTGTAGTGATTCCCGCCTTAATTAATGTCGTTGTTTTTTCTCTAGCTCTACATGTACTCTAGCTCTATATGTACTCTAGCTCTACACTGGAAGAGTTACACCCAAGAAGCAGATTGTTTTTGTTTTATATTTTATTTTGGTTTCTTTGCAGGTATTTCATTCACCCATTGCTCCATTTGCAAATAGAATAGACCCAGATCAGACCGCTCCTTTAGGAGCCGCCTGATTAGGGACTACTCGATTTGCATATAGAATTATAAATATCAGGTTCAACAGCTTCTGTCCTGGACAAAAACTGTTGTGTTCTTACATCATCATGGAAATTGAGCTAATAAATAGGCATGTTGCCATTATTTCTTTCATGAATGTGAATGGAGTATAGGCTTAACCCATTCCGTCATATTGACGACTTTTGACGACTCTGTAAAAGTCACTTTGTGAAACCATTGTGATAAATAGAGCATTTGCTCCTACAGGAGCAAATGCTCTATTTATCACATTGGTTTCAAACTACAAAATTCTAAAAGTTTCCTTTTCTATAGTTAATGCTCCTTTTCGGTATATTTATTCAAAGAGGTTGGATCTAAAAATAGCCTATGAGTGAATGAGTTAAGTTGCATGTGTTGTTCATGAGTTTATGTTATTGATGTTTTGTTAGTAATTTACTTAATGATTATTCTTGTAAGAAATAATAATTACCATATCAATATTAATATGATGAAAATTAAAATAAATAAGAAAGAAATTTGGCCATGAAAGAAGCTGTAGAATCAGATCTATATTAGTTTATAATCAAGCAAAACAGACCCTGGTCAGATGACACCTACAGGAGCCGTGTGATCTGGGTCTTCTCTGCTTGTAAGACGTCAAAATGCCAGTCTATCAACTAAAGGTTAAATGCGTTAAACGGCGTATCTGGGTGGGTTAAGGGATTTCCCTTAAATTATACCCTCCTAGACTATTTTTAGACATTTTAGATTTTTAATTAATCTACCGAAAAGGGACATTAACTATAGAAATGGAGAATTTTAGAATTGTGTAGTTTTGAAACCATTGTGATAAATAGAGCATTTGCTCTTATGGAGCAAATGCTCTATTTATCACAATGGTTTCAAACAATGAGTTTTACAGAGACGCAAATAGGCGTCAGTAGGAGAAAATGAGCTTCACGTATGTCCATTTTAAATGAACTAATCCAATAGAATTAATAAAATTTCTAATCGTCAATTGTAAATTGTATTCAATGATGATTGAACTCTTAGAACACATACATGACATATGATTAATTTATCTAGCTAACACACCTATGTCCCTGTCTTCCCAAATCGTGCAATGCACTTGCGCACTTAAACCCTTAACATGCTACCTGTCATTCTGATCTCTCAACTCTCACTCAAACCTCTTGACTCTCATACCTTTATCCTGCTAACACACCCCTGCATTACACATAGCTACATACTGTTTACAAATTTTTACAAAAAATAGTTTTGTTCTAGCCCCCTCGTATTTCGCAAAAAAACTGTAAATAATACCAGTATACTGTTTAAAAGTGTGTTGCTAACAACCAACATCAAAACAAAACAAACAAACAAACAAACACATAAATAGAACATAGATATATAAAATAAAATTACCTGCCTCGTATTTCTTTAAAAATATTGTACAATTTAACTTGGAAAAACAAAAAACGCCTCTTCTATAAACCAATAACTGATTTAAATTTTAAGACGATATTCATTTCCTTGAACCTTGAAATACGTGCCCAGCTGTCAAAGAAACCGAATGCCTCACTTATTCTGAAAGTTGATCACCAATGTGGGCTCTTGGAAACTGATGCTGCAATTATTTCCAAGGGTCTTTTGAGAATTAACCCTTACCTCGCTGTTAGAAAATAATGTCTACTAAAAATGGACCCAGTGCAATTTTGACTGTTTCCGATTCGATCAAAGTTTTCTGAGAAATTATTGATTGAGTGTCAAACAGCTTGGGTCCTGATGAGACGCCGAGGTACTCGGCGTCTCATCTGTATCCAAACTGTTTGGACATGCGAATCCAGCCACGGATGGCGGGATAAGGGTGCATGGCAAAACAGTGTGAATGCTGCATATTCAGCGCGGAATATCTTGTTAGAGTTTTACCCATTCCCTCATATTGACGTCTTTTACTGCATCTGCAAAAGTCACCTTTTGAAACCATTGTGATAAATAGAGCAGAAGCAAATTCTCTATTTATCACAATGGTTTCAAACTACAAAATTCTGAAAAGTTTCCTTTTCTCTAGTTAATGTTCATTTTCAGTAGATTTATTCAGAGGTCGGATCTAAAAATAGCCTATTTGGTAATGGGTTAAGTATAGATTACATTCAGTATAAATGGTTTTAATTTGCTTAATAATTTCGAATGACAAACAGCACAGACCCTGACCGGCAGTCTCCCCTAGGAGATACATAGATGTGTAGTTCAAAACAGAAAAGGAGAAGCACTTTTAGTCTGATTCATACAAAATTCTAAAAAGTTTCCTTTTCTCTAGTTAATGTTCATTTTCGGTAGATTTATTCAAAGAAGTTGGATCTAAAAATAGCCTACGAGGGAATGGGTTAGTATAGATTCCATTCAGTATAAATGGTTTGAATTTGCGTAATACTTTCGAATGACACTTTCGAATGTCGAATGTCTAATTTATAAGAACCTAAATCAGGTATGCATAGGTCCTATTTACTCGTTATCAAAGAAAGGCCCTACGAATAAATTTATCTTTAACCAATATTCATGTAAAAATAATTATTCAGACAGTCCCTTAAGGAGTCATCTGATCTTGATCTATCCTGTATACAAAGGTGTCTATTATATTAGCATTTATTTTCTAAACCTATGCATCTGAGTAAAATTCCGCTTTCAAAATGAAAGTAATATTAAATTTCTCTACAAAATTAACATGTTATCAGACTGTCAAATACCTTTGAACATCGATATCTCGAACTCTGAAAACTCGAACTTCTGGATAACTCGAAGTAAAAATTCGGTGCTTCCAGAATTTACAATACCGAATTGTTTTAAAATGTTGACAGTTTAATGCAGGTCGAAAGTAATGCTGAAAGTTCCAACATTAAGCAACGAACTTGCGAATTTGTCTAGATTAGAAATTGGATGACTCGAACTTGTGTTATCTCGAAGTAATTTGTATGGTCCCTTAATGTTCGAGATATCGAAGTTCAACTGTAGTTTCGATCCTAATGTGACGATGAGTTATATGTCACAACATCTCAAATGTACTGATCTGGATCCAGACTGCATGTCAATGTTTTCACTGATTCGCCTTAGCATGCTTAAGCAATCTAAAGAAAACGTTTAAATATTAATTTGAAGTCCACAACAGTAAAAAAATAGAACCTTGAAAGAAAGAAAATAGAAACCCTAGGTGAAGACAACTGCACGCCAAGTTGCCAATCCAATCTCCCGTAATACAGCTATCCAACAGTCTTTTGGTCTGAAAACAAAGCCAATCTGCACGCTGGCATTTTAGAAAGAATATTTCCACAGTTGGAAGCAGTAAAATAAGATATTAATACATCGAACAGTGGCGGCGGATGTACTTTTGTGCTTAGGCTGAAACGATAATATAGCGTCAAACAGTTCGATCTTGATAAGACGCCGAGTAACTCGGCGTCGCATCAAGATCCAAACTGTTTGACACTCATGTTCTAGTTTTGAAAATAAATTACATGGAGAATTGAAGCAAACGGAAGATTATTTTAATAGAAGACTGCAACTTGATGCGGAGAGGGATAACCTTTCTCTTGCTATATGCGACCTGATTTGCATTTTCAAACAGCTTGGATACAGATGAGACGCCGAGTAACTCGGCGTCTCATCTGTATCCAAGCTGTTTGACGTTTGGTCAGTAGTTTTCTCAACGGCTTAGATGAATCCAAGTCAGTAAAAAAATTCAGCAGATCCGAGATTGTGCAGACATTCGTTTTTTCAGCACGAGAAAAGCGAAGGCTTATACACGCAATTGCCTTGATATTGTTACCTATGCTGTCCCGCGGTGTTAATTACAATCTTCTATACCTTGATTGATTAGGACCCCACGACCCTTCCGCCCCGCTCAGTCTAATGTTTTTGTTTCTATTCAAAGCGGGATAATTTTCCCAGCACGCTTTTCCGGATTTAGACGAGCGAATAGGCAGGTTGTGTTTTAATTGTCAAAGAGTGAAATCCAGTTTGGCTTTTGATTAATTGGAAACCGTCTGAGGGGAAATGGTGTCTTTGACTTGAGAGAGAGTCATGCCAAAACTGGTGACGTGCGTAAAAACATGATTGTGTATTCGTTTGACAACAGACGCATGTACGTATACGATATCAATTAGTTCGCTTCCAAGTTGAATATATTGCCGCCTGATTGCACTTTGAATTGTTCTTCAAAATCAGCCATAGCATACATCAGCGTGGATCTTGATGAGATGCCGAGCCATTCGGCGTCTCATCTGGATCCAAACTGTTTTCAAAAGTAATCTTTTTTTACATTTGGAGTGAAACAGATTTATTTCGGCATATGGTAACACATATAACAATGGTTCACACACATTATACAGAATCAGTTAAAAATAATTATGATATACAGTTGAACATCGATATCTCGAACTCGGATAACTCGAACTTCGGGTTAACTCGAACTGAAAGTTCTGTCCTTCAAAAACTTACAATACATAATTGCTCTTTAATGTATCGCTACGGTTATCCTAAGAAACACACGTGACAGCTTAATGCAGGCGCAAAGTAATGATGAAAGCTCCTGTAGGAGCTTTCAGCATTAATTTACACACACATTAAGCTGTCAACTCGAGAAATTGTCCAGATTAGAAACCCGATAACTCGAACTTCTGTTATCTCGAACAAATTTGTATAGTATTCAGGAGTTCGAGCTATCGAAGTTCATCTGTACTTTAAAATGTACATGTAAACCATGCGATTAACCCTTTCGCTGCCAATGCCGGAGCTGTGATTGCCTATGCAAACAGTTTGGATCCAGGTGAGACGCCGAGTTACTCGGCGTCTCATCTGGATCCAAACTGTTTGCATAAGTATTCACTCATCCTCCATAGCAGGCTAAAGGTTAAGTCTGCAACGTCTCGTCTGGATCCAAACTATTTGCAAATGTTGTCATCTATTCGCTCACGACATATTCAACCCTTTCGGCGCCAAATTTCTAATTGTCGTCTGCAACAAAATTGTGTTATATCATTCGGTAAAATAAAGAAATGAGATAAATAAATACAAATTTCAAAGGAATAAAGCACAGGTATAGAAATAGATTTTGAGACAAAAAGTGAAGTCCCTGATCAGACGCCTCCTGTATACTGGAATCGGGCCATCCACCCGTCTGTATTACCATGGTAACCCGTGCATCCGAGATTGTTATAAGAACCGGACTATTATTACAGGAGTTACTGCCCCTTTTGGGGCATGTTTTTGCTTAAGTCCAATTTACTTTAAAACCTTCGAAGCCTGGAACATTTATTTACCATCAAAGGTTGATTAAGTATTGCAAGTGCCATAACTCTAGTATGTATTTGATAAGAGTTATGATCCCTTGTGAACTTAGAATATTATATTTTCGACGTCAGCCAGTTGGGGGTCTCGGGGATGGGTGTTCGCCAGCCTTTTGCTTACAGAACAGAACATATTTTTATTAAGCTTGTACAAGCATATACATTGTTGTTATGAGTTAATAAACATAGTTTTAGTCATCGTTCCAGGTTTTATGTGCGGTGAAATTTGTACGATTATTTTGTTTTGTTTTTATTATCATGTATCGTTTTATTCTTTCACACTTCTAGATAAAGTTGCAGAACAGTAGAATATATAGCATGGTCAGTTAGTTATCACCCTTTACTTCATGAATATTAATGTAAGAAATAATGACATCGTGAATATTAATTATATATTAATTATATATTATATAATGGGAGCCGTGCGAGCCGTCTGATCTGGGTCTACTACGTTTGCAAAGGCGTAGAAATGCGTATTTAAGGAGTAAATGTTAAATGTTGAATGATACAGTACAACTTCGCTAATCCAAAAAAATACAAGCAACAGTTTTCGTCATAAAGTTGCAAAATTGAAGTGTATTACTTTTACTATTGAAATTATATTCTGAATTCCGTTTTCAATATCTCCAATCTACGCGACATGCCGTTTAGGGTTGTATATTGTACCAGGGTCCGTTATACTAAATATTACCATCAAAAAGTCCTAACTTTCGTTTTTATTCAGTGTTCTTTATGTTTCAGCTTACGCTTCATTTGTCTATTTCAGATTTACTTTAATTACATTGAATTTACTAACATGCTTGCCATTGTGGATTATTTCAATTAACCATTTCCCCATAGGAACGTGTTTTCACGCATTTGCAAACAGAGTAGATCCAGATCAGACGGTTCCTATAGGAGCCGTCTGATCAGGCTCTGCTCTGTTTGCTTATTGAATCTGATAGACCTGCAAACTTTATCTTCAAGTACATTGAGCCAAAAAAGAAAGTACACGCATTTTAATTTAGAACCCCCCCCCCCCCACCACCACCACCCCAGTATTGCAATCGCATAATATAACTAATAGATAATGTACATGTATTCCTAGGAGTATGTGTTGACCAGTTTTTTTTTATCAAGAATCAGCTAAACACTTAGGCTAAAGATCCGTTTATATACAGTGTATTGCACGTGCATCCCGTGAAGCGATGATCGATATGCAGTGGTAGAACTTTACTGATATCTGATTATTGCACGTATTGACCTGATACATGTATATCTCACAAATACAAAACAAATCACACAAAGTCATGTCAAGCCAAGTAGAGTGGGTTGTTGTTTGACTCAGTATATATATTCTAATTCTAATTACTGGTTAGTTTTGTTACCAATGCATATGTTAACCCATTACCTCATATTGACGCCTTTTTACGCCTCTGCAGAATTCATCTGTTGAAACCATTGTGATAATAGAGCATTTACTCCTATAGGAGCAAATGCTCTATTTATCACAATTGTTTAAAACTACAAAATTCTATAATTTTCATTTTCTATAGTTAATGCTCCTTTTCGATAAATTTATTCAAAGAGGTTGGATCTAAAACCAGTCTATGAGGTAATGGGTTAAGCTGGTAAATTTGTTTGTTTGTATGGGTGTTCTACGTCACTTTGCGGTATTTTACGACCAGCTAATTTCAAGAGGAGGAAGGTCCCTGCAGACCAAAGCATATAATATATAACATGACATAATATGATATATTATGATATAATACTGGTATAAAACCATTGGCATCGATTTGTTCAGTAAAATTGTGACGATCCTGATCGGAGGACTCTTTCATGAGCTCATTGATCTGGGTCTACACAGCCCGCCCCTATGGTATCGCGATAGGACATTACATGTACATGTAGTTAGCAAGGCTCTCACATATAGAATCAAACCACTAAAGGAGAGAACCATTGGTGCGGGGCGGGAACCCACAGTGCAGAAACAATGTAACAATTAGTGTCAAACAGAATAGACCTCGACCAACTGTGTCTGGTGTACAGCAAACCCATGTCCTTAGATAAAACAAAGTAATTCGAAGGTTATGTCAATATTTCTCCACTGAACCGTATGTTGTGACCTCTCGATGAGACGATATAACAAGGGGTCAGGGCAAATGGTTTGATAGAGAATTGGGGGGGGGGGTGTTATATACACTATCCTATCTAGGACTATACTTAGTGACTTGTATGAGTTCAGACTTGACACGGTTCTTGAAGAACCCTTTTGCGCGACTCAGCTAACATGAACGTATTCTTACGATGTTTTCAGCGGAACAGGGATGCAGCCGAGCGAACGGAGGATGTGAGCATGTGTGCCGGGACACGTATCATGGAAAGGTCTTCTGCCTCTGCCGAAGCGGCTACAGACTTGGACCAGATGCCAAAAGCTGTATCTGTAAGCTCTAAGATAAAAGCATACAAAGAATATCCAATTAAAACTCATTCAGATTTTTCAAGAAAGTACATAGAGTGTCAAAAACTGCTAGGATCCTCAAGAGAATTCAAATCAGGTCACGCTTCAGGCACGGATTTAGAGGGGCGGAGCCGGCGTACGCCCCCCCCCCCCTCCTTAAAATTGCCAAAACAATATTTTAGTAATATTTTAGATCTATATACAGTAAAACCTCTCTATAACGACCACTAAATTGTGTTAATTAGTTGGTACATGTATTTAGAGCAGGTGGCTGCTTAAAGCATGGTGACAGTAAAACAGAACGCTCCCATAGGAGCTTTAAGCAGGGTATGTGTTTTATATACATGTAATCGCAGTTATACATTAAAGAGCTATTCTATATTGTAAGTTTTTAAAGGACCGAACATTTAGTTCGAGTTATCCCGAAGTTCGAGTTATCCGAGTTCGAGATATCGAAGTTCAGCTGTATTCCATACTTATACGAGTATCGTTTGCCTTCCTTTAAACAGCTCAAGATCCATGCGAGGAAACCAAGAACTGGTGTGAGCATAATTGTATAAACGACATGGGGCGGGCCTCGTGTCGTTGTTACCATGGTTACCGACTTAGATCCGACGGGAGAACATGTGAAGGTACTTGTACATGGTTATAAAACATCTTTTCTTACCGTAAATATCTCTAAAACGATTCTCAACATAGATTTAATGCTAGTTTTCCCCTTTCCATGATGGATATTAATTTAGGGAAATGATGACGTCACGAATACTACGTAGATTATGTTTGTAAAATAACATATGGACACGTAACGCTTAACCTTTTCCCTGTTCTATGTTTATTACAAACTTGAACAAACCAACTTAATATTCATGTACAAAATACATGTAGTTATTATGAAATATAGAAGGTGAACCATTGCAGCCATTTTTGAAAGTAAAGAAACAGATCTTTCAAATTACATTGGCAAACAGAGCAGACCCTGATCAGACGGCTCCTATAGGAGCCGTCTGATCTGGGTCTACTCTGTTTGCAGATGCGCGAAAACACGGTTATATGAGGGAAAGAGTGAAGCAGCCATCGGGATTTTTCAAGACTCTTATGTTAGCAAAAAAGAAAACGAATTTTTTTTAATTTTTTTCGCGAACACCCCTGCTCTATATAATAAGTAACGAAAAGCTTACCCCTCTTAGCCTTCGACTTTTATTCCATTTTGGCCATAATACAATTTTCACCTTTCAGATCGATGTTACGCACGTGCGTAAGTGCGTATCGCTAGATACGCCCCTTGATAATGATATTTATTTGGTAATTCGAATAAACGAGAATTTATTGTATTTTAATAATGTATTTGTAGATATTGACGAATGCAGTGTGAACAAGGGTGGCTGTGCACACGGTTGTCTGAATACGGACGGCTCGTTTACGTGCAAGTGCACACCCGGGTACCAGCTAGGAATGGACAAGCGCTCTTGCTATCGTAAGTCACACATAACAGAGAACTAAACCGCACTTTAAGGTTGAAATTTAAATCATTGCATTTATTGGGTATAAGATAACGAGTCAGCATCATTGTCGGCATGTAAGACAGGTGGTAGCTTAATGCAGAATGAAAGTTATGCAGCGAGTTCACACAGGAGCTTTCTGCATGAGTTTAATTCTGCATGAAGAAGCCACCTGCCTGAAAAGATCTTCTGTACTAAAAGTCCGGAATACATGGGGGTTTACATTCCGATTGACTCATCCATGCCTTTCTCCGAGTTCAAAATCTAAAATGAGTTTTTTTTTCTTGTGTCGAAGTCATTATATAGTATCCCTTTTTATCTCCATGTAAACTCATTCAGGACCCTATGTCCTTAGAGCTCATTGTTTCTTAACCATTTCCTCCATAAATACGCCTTTCTACGTCTCTGTATAAGTCACCTGTTGAAACCATTGTGATAAATAGAGCATTTGCTCCTATAGGAGCAAATGCTCTATTTATCACAATGGTTTCAAACTACACAATTCTAAAATTTTCCTTTTTCTCTAGTTAGTGCTCCTTTTCGGTAGATTTATTCAAAGAGGTTGGATCTAAAAACATAGTCTATGGAGGAAAGGGGCTAAGTGAAGTTTGAAAGCACTGCCTCGCTAAGAACATAGAAAAATACATTTTATAAATCAGTCGTCAATTTTCTTCTTTTTTTTATTTTTGGAATAAAATGAAAATTGATATTTATCAGTCAGACATCGTCGAAATTTTCAGCAAATTTTGACACCCTATAATGGCGAAATTTTTCTCCCTCCGATATCGATATAGATAATGGTGGAACAGGGCCTATAGAGACAGGGATCACTCCATAGCCGCAATAATGTTATTGAAATGGCATTCAAACATCCCTGTTATAACTGACGCTGGTTCCCGCGCCAGCGCGGAAAATTGATTGAAATATAACAATATAATTCACTTTACGGCCGTTAGAGAAATCAGTTACAATCGCAGAAAATATGAGGCCTGTCAGATATGCTCAAAGCTGACTGAGGGGAAAATGAGCAATTACGAAAGAACTGAACAGTCAATAGAGATCTGCTGTAGAGGCACAAAAGAGACACGAGAAATGATTTTCTCCTTTAATATCTGCATTGTTCGAGGGAAATCAATGAATTGGGATGGTTGTGTAAATCGCACTGAGTTTATTTCATTCCTCTTAAATTTTGGATTGGTTATTCAGTGCTGTAGATAACATGTGTACAGAGTTATCAAATCCTCTTATTTCTCCGCCAAATCATAGCTTCCTGCAACTCATTATAATCACCTCAAAGAGACAGTTCTAATGAGTTACAGCAAGATACGGTTTCGTGGAGATATTTTAACCCTTTCGGTGCCAGCATTGTCGTCTGCTGGGTATAGTTTCGTTTATTTTTAGTGTAAGTGTGTGCATTTCTTCCATTTTCTTTATAAAACAGTAAACATGGTGTCAAGCAGTTAGGATCCCGATGAGACGCCGAGTTACTCGGCGTCTCATCTGGATCAAAACTGTTTGCATGTGATATCATAAACCCGTCATTGTGGCACGGAAGGGGTTAATAAGATTTTCTAAATATGCTTCTTATCTATAACCATGGCAATTAATTTCTCCTTGATTTCAATTCTCAAGGCAATATCGGTAATATAATAGAATTAATCATCAATTTCTCTCACAAGAGATGGTGTAACAGTGTCCTAGCAGGTTTGATCCTTGTGACGTGCTGATTTACAGGGAGGTCTCACCTGGATACAGATTTCCGTAAAAAAACCCAAAAGTTCTAAACCAAAGGTTTAACAAGCAAATTCGCTGAATTCAGTATATTAACCCTTTCCCTGTGCAATTTTTATGTAAGAAATAAAGACTTCATGAATATTAATTTTATTGTCCGCATTTTTGTAATGTAAATTTTGAAAGGATATATTTTTGTTTTTACAAAAACTGTAGAATCAGATCTATATCGTGCCAAAAGCAAACAGATCTGACCCTGATCAGGGTCTACTCTGTTTGCATATGCGTGAAAATGCATTTATATGAAGGAAAGGGTTAATTGTGCTATTAACCAGGCAGATAAAAAGGTTTTTGGAAAACAAAGAGCCATTTCTCTGTGGTGATCAAAATGTCAATGTAAGTGACACTTGCAGGACCGCATTGCTTTATAGTACATGTACTAAACATTTACACACAATTTCACAGCAAACCAAACATTGAGATATGATTTCCAACAGACAAAAAGGTTAAGTTTTGTAAATATTCTGCGTCAAAGATGTACACTGCCCACGTTTTCGCCAATTTGCGTAACTAGATAACTACAGAATCGGATTTTGTTAGAAATAATTGTTTGTATCGATTAAGAGAATAGTAAAGAAGTAATAGCCAGTGTTAAAATGTCCAGACGACAACGACAACGATGACGGAGTTATAACAATAGCTCGTTCTTTTTGGCGTGGGAACCAGACAAGATAAAAATGACGATCTGAATTGTATATAGGCACTACAGTAAAACCTCTCTATAACGGCCACAAATTAACACAATTTAGTGGCCGTTATAGAGAGCATAAATACTTGAACTGCTCTGATCTAATATTTCGACCACTGAGGGCCTTTTTCAAAGATTATCATGTCAAAATACACATCACATTTTTAGCTCCACTTTTTCAAAAAGTGGAGGTATTGTCATGACCCTCTCGTCGGCGTCGGCGTCGGCGTCGGTGTCGGTGTCGGCGTCGGCGTCGGCGTCGGCGTCGGCGTTGGTTAACCTTTTTGTTAAGGTCCTTTTCTCAGAAACCATCAAAGATATTTGGTTCATATTTGGTATGTATGTTTACTATCACAAGGGGAACCCATTTCACAAGGGTAGGTAACCCTAAAATTAATTTTGCCTTAGTTATGCCCCTTTTTCGACTTAGAATTTCATTGTTGGTTAAGTTTTATGTTCAGGTCCATGTCTCAGAAACTGTCCAAGATATTTGGTTCATCTTTGGTATACATATTAACTATCACAAGGGGAACCCATTTCACAAGGGTAGGTAACCCTAAAATTACTTTTGCCATAGTTATGCCCCTTTTTCGACTTAGAATTTTCATTGTTGGTTAAGTTTTATGTTCAGGTCCATGTCTCAGAAACTGTCCAAGATATTTGGTTTATCTTTGGTATACATATTAACTATTACCAGGGGGACCCATTTCACATGGGTAGGTAACCCTAAAATTTATTTTGCTGTTGTTATCTCCCCTTTCTGACTTAGACTTCCACTACACTATCCAGCACTAAAGAAAGTGGAGCGCGCTGTCTGCGGACAGCTCTTGTTGTTACATGCATTCAGCCATAAAATCAAAAAGACTAATGTAGGACCGCATTGCTTTATATGAAGGAAAGGGTTAAATGTGAATATTTAGGGATTTTGTCATGTTCTCTTTGATTTTATGGCTGAATGCATGTAACAAAAATGTGATGTGTATTTTGACATGATAATCTTTGAAAAGGGCCCTTAGTGGTCGAAATATTAGATCAGAGCAGTTCAAGTATTTATGTATTATATCAATTCCCTATTTTGGAATAGTTTCTTCAGTGCGTTATAGAGAGCTTTTACTGTATATGTTTTAACTCCTTATGTCATTGACCGGTACAGTTCTGGACACGGGTCACTAACACCTTTGCAAGAGTGCAGACCCAGATGAAAGGGCTCCCAGATTAGTCCGTTCATCAGGGTCTGCACTGTTTGTCATGTTTCACGTTTCTTTAGAAAACTCCCTAAATATTCACCATAAGCTTGATCTGTTTGAATTTTGGAACAGTCCATTTGAAAATTCAGCGTTGTAAGGGTTAACACATATATGCAATACTTCCAACAGTATTAACAATAATTAATCCCTACAATGAATATGCATAGTTTCAGTAACATCATAAAACTTGGTACAGTAAAACCTCTCTATAACGGCCACTAAATTACATCATGTATTTTGTGTTAAAGCAGGTGGCTGCTTAAAGCAAGGTGAAAGTAAAGCAGAACGCTCCTATAGGCTACTTAAAGCAAGGTAAAAGTAAAGCAGAACGCTCCTATAGGAGCGTTCTGTTTTACTTTCACCTTGCTTTAAGCAGCCACCTGTTTCAAATACCAAATAATTAACACATTTTAGTGGCCGTTATAAAGAGGTTTTACTGTATTTGTTATGTTCAGTCATTATTATCAATATTGTCAATTTGAACTTATATCGAAAAATGCCCCTGTAATATAAAGTAAACCGTTTTCTTTTAATATTTATAATTTTTGTTCGGCATTGGTCAAACAGTTATCGAAACTCAAACGTGAGCATAATTATTATAATTGCCGAATATATCAAACACGTGAGAGTTGTGTCTTCTTCGATGTTTATTCGACCGGTTTTCTTGCGATATACTTCTTTTCAGAGTACATATAAACAAATGATTTCTGTAATTGTTAGGCATTTTTAAAACACGTTGCAAGTATAGACTATCACTTCATTTTAACTCTTGTTCTATAATTATATACATTTTTAATAAGGGATATTAACCCTTTCGCTGCCAAACTCTGTCGTCTGCTAACTTTGTCGTCTGCTACAAATTTTCATTCTTTTGATTTTCTTCATTTTTGTTTCAAAAACATAGTAACAGTAACAAACAGTTTGGATCCTGATGAGACGACGAGTTACTCGGCGTCTCATCTGGATCCAAACTGTTTGCATAGGTAATCCCAAATCCGGCATTGGCAGCGCAAGGGTTAATATCGCGAAACAAAGCAGAGCATCAGCAACATGAACACAAAAGATTGGACCCTGATCAGACAACTCGTACAGGAGATGTCTGATCAGGGTCTGCTCTGTTTGCAGAGGCGTAAAATATGAACTCTTATTGGATAGAGAGTTAAAACATACCTTAACAGCTTAACCCTTTCCTCCATAAATACGCCTTTCTACGCATTTCTTTGTTTGAGTTGTGGATATTGAAATGTATGTAATTGTTTGTCTTTGCCATATTTGATAATTTATTGTGTAAATGGCCAAAGGCATTATTGAATGCTGACTGCCAGTAATAAAACTGAAACTGAAAAACTGTAATAGTCACTTCTTGAAACCATTGTGTTAAATAGAGCATTTGCTCCTGTAGGAGCAAATGCTCTATTTATCACAATGGTTTCAAACTACAAAATTCTCAAATTTTCCTTTTCTCTAGTTATTGCTCCTTTTCGGTAGATTAATTGAAAGAGGTTGGATCTAAAAATAGCCTATGGAGGAAAGGGTTAAACAAACTTCGAATTGTTCAAAATCGTAAGCCTTCTACAAAAATGTAGTATAGAAAATAATCACATGCGTCTTTCTGTAAAAATTAATCCCTTTTCTAAGATTTTAACCCTTATAGTGCTAAAAAATATGTCTGCTGAATCCCTGATCTGTTGCATTTCTTACAAGTTACTCTGATTTGTTCACACGTTTGACAACCTGTTGACCGAGTGTCAAACAGCTTGGGTCCTAATGAGACGCCGAGTTATTTGGCATCTCATCTGGATCCAATCTGTTTGCAAACACGAGTCAGGTCGGGCTTAGATAAGGGATAAGATCCGTTGTTAGAGATATTGATATTGAATGACCTTGGGCATGGTTTGATAAATGGTCGTTACAAAATGAAATACCGCTTGAAGTTAAAACAGACGGTCCTTTTTGAGTGAAATATTGCATCTCGGCACGAAGACGTAATGACAATTCCACAACATATGCCCAGCATTTGTCTGTTACTTGTATTGTTTAGCTACCGAATTCCGTCGTCTGCAAACTTTCTCATCAGCTATAATTTTCATTTTTCACGTTCTTCATTTTTTTTCAAATTGTTTTGTTTAAAAATCCACCCACAGTAACAAACAATTTGGCTCCTGATGCGGGAACCAAGTACAGTAAAAAAAACCTCTAATGCGACCCCCAAAAAGGGGCATAATTCACAGTGGCAAAGGCAGGTGGTAGCTTAATGCAGGACGAAAGTTATGCAGAAAGCTCCTATATCTGTATAACTTTCGTCCTGCATTAAGCAACCACCTGCTTATGAAGACAGCCATGTTTGTTTATTAAGTGGTCGCATTAGAGGGGTTCTACTGTATATAGGATCTTTGCAAATAGTATATACCCATAGCAAAATGGCTCCTGATGGAACCCTTTGATCAGGGTCAATACTGTTTATCATACAAATAAATCATTTCTTCAGTGATAAATTTTGATACAGCTGTTTTGTTTAATTAACATTCAGAATAGGAGAAGTTTCCTATGATTTCCCTTTAATATGTAAATGCCTTTTCGCGCCTTTATAAGCAGAGAATGTCCAGATCAGACGGTTCTTATAGGAGTTGTCTGATCCAGGTCTGCTCTTCTTGTTTTAGACATTTTAATATATCTGACTCTACAGTTTCTACCAATAACAAAATAAAATTAATATTCATGATGTCATTATTTCTTTACATGAATTTTGACGAGTTTGTATTAATCGCTATACAAATTTACCTGATAAATAATCATGTCATTATTTATTAAATTACCCCATTAATACGCTTTTCTACGTATTTGCAAACAGAGTAGACCCAAATCAGACAACTCCTGTAGGAGCTGTCCAACCAAGGTCTGTTCTGTTTGCTTATGACATTTTAGTAGATCTGACACTAGAGTTTCTACTAAAAATTTCACGTGTGCATAATTTACGCAATTATAAAAAATCAGCTGACAAATATTCATGATGTCATTATTTCTTACATGAATATTTATTAGTTAAAGGGTTGAAAATAAAACGCATTCCCTTTTACCAATACAGTTTTGATATATGTACTTGAAAATATAGGGTAATATGTCTATCCTATTGCGACACCAATTGATATTCTTAACCATTTCAAAATACAATGTACTAAAATGTACTGATATTGAAGTGTGATATTGCAATTTTCCCATAAATTATTTCCAAAAGACACATTCTGAAAATATACGTGCTAACGGTTCCGTATAACGACAATGTCTGAGGCATCGATCATTTTAGAAAAAAATACAGAAATAAAATATAACATTTTGAAACAGGGATTTAGTAATATATCTTAACACATACAGTTAAACCAACCTAAAACGACCACTGAATGAATAAACGCGTGCGTCTTTTAACCTTTAGCCTGCTGAGCAAATTATTTTTACAGAATTGTTCACCAACTACATATTCAAAATTCAACCTATAATCAATTTGCCGACCAAAATGCAATCAGGGTGTCAAACAGTTTGGATCTTGATGAGACGCCGAGTATCTGGAGCCAAACTGTTTGCATAGGTATTCACTCATCCGTCCATAGCAGGCTAAAGGTTAAAGCAGGTAGTTGCTTAATGCATGACGAACGTAATGCAGAAAGCTCCCAGAGGAGCTTTCTGCATCACGTTCGTCCTGCATTAAGCTACCACCTGCCTCAGAACGACCCATAGGTAGACCGTTGTTTGACGATCGTTCTAGACGAGTTTTACAGTACCACTTATGACTTCGGATGGGTTTTTATTTCCATGCCGCCAGATGCTGATTAGCATATCAAAACGCCCATAACTATTTTAATTCCATTTATAACGTATTCTCTCCAAGGCATTACTTATAAGCATAAGGTCATATGTCTCATTTGCACAGTACAAAGAAATCACGAAGACTCCCGACTCCCGGGCGTTATCAGATATATATATGAATATTTAGCAAGCTGACCAATCATCTTTTCTTAAAACCTTCGCCCATGTCATTTCCAAAGTATAAGAAATATCCAGCTTATCTACAAATCTGAAACGTTTGAGATAAGGCGCCGGTTTAAGGCACCTGCTCATCTGGAGCCAAAAAGTTTGCAGAAATAATCAAAGAAACCACATACAGCATGCTAAACATTAAAAATCACAGTTTGTTTTTACACATTGGCGGTGCTCATTTTGACAAATGGCTTGATAAGAAGCTTTTGGCACATGTACCAATAGTTTTCGTCTTGCATTGCGTTGGACCGTCGTATCGACCAGTGCCTTAGACGTACACTAACACAATAGTAAATTTTCAAATGGCACCATGGGGAAATTAGAGCTGGGAAAATTTCTAGATCTGCTAGTACATTTGTAATTGATGTTCCATAAAAAGAGAGATTCTCCGTCACTCTCATCTTAATCCTCATATGAAAGCAATGCTAATATAGAAGATTTGCTAGACGTGATGTTTCCATGGATGTCGTATCCATAAGTATTATTAACCCTTTCGCCGCCAATGTCGCAAAAATACACCACGACAAATAGTGCCGTCCCAGATAAGACGCCGCCTTGAAAAGGCGTCGTCTGATCAGGGACTTCACTTTTTGTCTCAATCTCAATATCTATCTAAATCCATGCTTTATTGAAATTTGCATTTATTTATCTCATTTCCTCATTTTACCGAATGATGTAACAAAATTGGATTGCAGACGACAATTAGAAATTTGGCGCCGAAAGGGTTAATCGTCCAGACATATTTACACGACGTCACA
The DNA here is from genome assembly GCA_963576725.1 of Azorinus chamasolen. Taxonomy (NCBI): domain Eukaryota; kingdom Metazoa; phylum Mollusca; class Bivalvia; order Cardiida; family Solecurtidae; genus Azorinus; species Azorinus chamasolen. The sequence continues at coordinate 1,992,744 of OY755249.1, forward strand.
AGAAAATGTGGCACTTCGACATTTGCTAGCACTGTCGACCAATAACATAAGCTGTTATGATAATATGAATATATATTAGCAACATTTGTATGAGGGTATGTGGACACAGAATGTGTCGGCCATAACACAAACTGTGAAATCATATCTATAATTCCATTAGCAAACAAAGTAGACCCAGAACAGACGACTCCTGTAGGAGCCGTCTGATACGTGTCTATTTTGCTGGCGAATGTGTCCAAAGGCGACGATATCAATCGTGGTACATGCCCTCAAATAATATCTGTAAAGTTTAAAGTAGTTCCGGCCAGTAACAATATCGTTTCCAGGAAGTGATATCACTAATGACGCTACCAAATGCGATACATATGACATTTATCTAACTGAGAAATATCTTTCAATCATTGATAAGTATATAATAACAGTACCCAATTTGTCTAAAGAGATGAATATATTAAACTGTATTTATTCTATTTGGAATAGCAGCGTGTTTATATGGTGGGTATAAATTCATAAGGGCAGAGACGAGATCATGATATGTGTTGTGATTGTAGTATCTAGTCCATTGTGTATAAGTTTTAACAGAGCTCCAGATAAAGGTGCGTACACAAATGCTAATTTAATCGTCATATCTCCACCAAACCCTATACTGTGACTACTCTTTAGAATCGTCTCTTCGAGACGATTCTAAAGAGTGGTAACAGTATAGGGTTTGGTGGGGGGGGGGGGGGGGAGATAAGGGAGTTATTCTCGAAAATGTTTAAGCTTACGCATCTTATCTGGACTTCTGAGTTTAGTTATTATATGTGTTAAATTTGGTGTGTATTTTAGACCTTCAACCTTCAAAAAACAAAATTATTTTAACCCTTTCAGTGCTGATTTTTTATAGTGGAATAGCCCACCAGTGGTTAACTGCAGAGTGCATTCAGTATGAAAGGTTTAACACCCTTTCCCTGTTCTATGTTTATTTCAAATTTTAGTACCTACTGAATATTAATGGCCAAAATAGTTCTAATGACATATGGAAGGTGGATCAGTGTATTGTAACATTTTTAGAAAGTAAAGAAACAGATCTTTCAAATTCCATCAGCAAACAGAGCAGACCCTGATCAGACGGTTCCTGCATGAGTCGTCTAGTCTGGGTCTACTCTGTTTGAAAATGCGTCAAAATGTGCATCTACGAGGTAAATAGTTAACGCAGTCACCAACCTACAATTCAAGTACTATATTTGTCTTAAATGTGAATTATTAAAATTTAGAAGGTTCTTGCCGTAATCCATTGAGCCCTTTGCAGAAAAAAACGCAGAAATTGTTCGAGATATTTTAGACTTTGAAAAAGTAATGTCTATCTTTATGGATCGTGTTTTGGTATTCACTAAAAGTACATACAAATCGTACATATTTGACTTATTTTCTAAACTAGGTTCTTTAATTGTTTTGGTGCCAATGTCGCATATGTGATTACCTATGCAAACAGTTTGGATCCTGATGAGACGTCGAGTTACTATGACTATATTGTTAAAGCAAAAACAAAGAATTTAAAAAAATAAAAACTGTAGCAGACGACAAAGTTTGCAGGCGACCAATTAACCTTTTCGGTGCCAACTTTCTAAGTGTCGTCTGTAATCCAATTGTGTTAAATCAGTCGGTAAAATAAGGAAATAAGATACATAAATGCAAATTTCAAAGGAATAAAGCACAGCTATAGAATTAGAGTTTGAGACAAAAAGTGAAGCCCCTGATCAGACGCGGCCTTGAAAAGGCGGCGTCTGATCTGGGACTGCACTATTTGTCGTGTCGCATTTTTACGACATTGGCGGTGAAAGGGTTAAAGGGCTTCAAATGTCGTGTCCGTGTTGTCCTGCATATTTTGTTCAATGTTTACCGTCAAATTAACATCTAAGTTCATATTTATGTAACAGTGTAGGGTTGTTTTATTCGTTTTCAAATATACTAGTTAAAAGACGCAGATTATTGTATATAGTACAGTACTGTACAGTACTGCTTTGTTTTGATAAGTCCATAATCGACAGAGCTACAGATAAAGGTGCGTACCCAAATACATTGTACTAAAATATACAGTAAACCCTATACAGTAAAACCTCTCTATAACGGCCACTAAATTACATCAAATATTTTGTGTTACAGGCATATGGTTGCTTAAAGCAAGGTGAAAGTAAAACTTTCACCTTGCTTTAAGCAGCCACCTGCCATACATACCAACTAATTAACACAACTTAGTGACCGTTATATAGAGAGGTTTTACTGTACTGTGACCACTCTTTAGAAACGTCTCGAAGAGACGGTTCTAAGGAGTGGTCACAGTATAGGGTTTGGTAGAGAAATAAAGGAGCTATTATTGAAAATGTTTTGAATTACGGATCTTATTTGAACCTCTGTTGGATATAATTAAGGATATAATTAAGCGTTCTTTACGACTTCATTCTGCATTAAGCAGTCACTCTCCTAAAACTAAATTCTTATTTATCAAAAGTCCTGTTTAGAGGGGTGTAACTGTAAAAATTGTATAAATTGTCATACTTTTATTACAATGATCAACAGTTCTTGATTTCATAGATGCTTTGTACACAATATTGAACATTGATTTGCTCATGTTTAATTTAAATGTAATTTAACATCATGTGTCGTACAGTATAATTCGCGGGTATCTTTTTTATAAGATTAATATTGGCTGTTGTTTGTTTTAATGCTCTCAGAGGTAATTCACTTGACGCCCCCTGTAACAGAAGTTGTGGAAAACGGTAATGTATATAGACTATGTTCTTCTTCCTGATTTACATGGGTGACGCCCCGGGAAAGGATGTCTTCGGTTCTCTTTACAAAATTGAAACTCTCTGCGTTGTTAGTGGTTATGCTTGTTGAAACAGTTAACCCATTACCTCATATGCTATTTTTAGATACGATATCTTTGAATAAATCTACCGAAAAGGTGCATTAACTAGAGAAAAGGATTTTTTTTAAATTTGTTGTTTGAAACCATTGTGATAAATAAAGCATTTGCTCCTATAGGAGCAAATGCTCTATTTATCACATTTGTTTCACAAAGTAACTTTTACAGAGTCGTCAAAAGTCGTCAAAATGAGGGACCAGTAACAGTTTTATGTCAAACTTCAAAATCAGCACTGTCCTTAACATTGCTGTTAATTAAAGCAGAATAAATGTTATGGAGAATTCTTCGTTAGGAGCTTTCTACATGACTTTCATTCTGCATTAAGCAGCGATCTGCTTTTTAGGCACATATTATTATACTATTAAATTCCCTCATGAATATGCCTATGGAAGCATTTTGTAATTTTAGCAACCATTGTCATAAGTCAGAGACATATGTAGATCTACATACATATGTCTCCGCATAAATAAAGCATACATTGGGTGATTCTTCAAAAATTGGTAATTTTGCCTACAAATTTTTCAAAAACATTTTGCTTATAAAACCGTTTGCTTAACACGTATACCATAACTATGAACTGTCTTTGACTTATAAAGAGTAATGTCCGTGCTGATTGTTCAATAGAAAAAATATTTTTTACATTTTATAAATTGCCAATGACCTGAAAATGTCATTACCGCAACGATGTAAAATTGGACCTCGTTTTATCTAAATATTTAGTTAAAGGGTGTTTATCGTTCAAGATGTGTGTAAATTATGAATATGAATAACGTAATTCTGTTTCTTTTAGTAATACATCTTGCAAAATCAAAAATTGTCTCTTAAGGTGGTGGAAACAGCTAATTTTTAAGATTTTGATGTATCGAAATTGTCTCCAAAGTGTTGCTAAATTTCTTTTAATTACTTTATACTAGCTTTAGGACTAATTTATCGTAAAAGTATACAGTTCTTGATAAACATTTCCATTGCTCAACTTTCACAAAATGGCAAAAAAATGCCAAAAAATGAATGAAAAACGTTTCGGTAATGACGTTTCGGTAATGACGTTGCGGTAATGACAGCAAAAAAAGTAAAGCCAAATGGTACTGAATTTATTCAGAAATATTATTTATTTTGTTTTTGGATGCAAGTTAAAGTCGTATTTTCAAAAAATAGTTGTTCAGATACCAAACTAATTAAGGGTTATGTCAGTACCGAAACACAGGCCGTTTCGGTAATGACCGTTTCGGTAATGACAATTTTGTTTATTTTTCATAATTTCAGGCATTTACCCAGTACATGTTTCAATTATTTTATGCATTTAAGCATCGTGTACACACAGCGTATACAACAAGGTCTGTTAACATGAATTTATAGTTCAGCTTGCCTGGTTTGAGGGCGTTTCGGTGATGACGGCCTAAAACATACTCAATAGAAATTGATGTTTGGGAGGCCATTTCTTATAATAGAACCGGGATTGCTAAATCGAAGTGTACCCTATAATGACTGCATGGGGAAAACCTTCTGATGACGTCAGAAGGGATTTCCCTCAATTTCAAGATAAAATAGGTACAGGCTAAAACACCATACCGTTTCGGTACTGACAGGAAAACGAGGGACGAAAATCAGCAGCTGAAAATAGCCACTAAAGATTAAACTAACAGCTATATTTTGTGTTCATTCATTCTATCATAATATAATGAGATAATCAATAGAGAAAAATTATCAAATTTAAGATGATTTAAGGTCAAGATATCTCATTCTATTATGTGTTGTATGATGAGGGACATGGGAATTTTGCACCCCCTTTCATACTTGAAAGTCGATTCCAAGAAAATTAACATAAATTCTCACTGGTTATCACTATATTCTCACTAAGGTATGTCATATTAACTAGGCAAAGATAAAATATTCTTTTAAAAGTAATTTTTTATGACTTTTAAAGCATGTGAAAGGTGAGGGACAGCATATTACAATTTTTTGAAGAATCACCCATTTTGCTCCATATGAGCAAATGGTATATTTATCACAATGGTTTCAAAACTTAAACAATTCTAAAAACATTCCTTTTGTCTAGTAGATTCTTTAGAAATGCTCCTTTCGGTAGATGTATTCAAAGAGGTTGTGTCTAAAAATAGCCTATGAGGGAATGGATTAGGTGGCCGTTTTAGAGAGGTTCTATTGTTCACTGTTTACGGAAATTGTAAATAAACGCCGAAGACGCCTCTCTCGCAGTGTTACTCAAAATAATGGTGTAGCCTACATGTGTAGGCTACAGTGGTTATTTGAAATCCCTTTCGTAGTAGATCTAGATGGTTTGTTTGATTTACCGTTTTTTCCATCGAATAATGACGGGCACCTTGCTAAAGTGAAGCATGATACGGGTACAGATAAAGAACCAGGGCATCACTGTCACACGCAGTTATCTCCCCTAATCGCTACGCTGATGACCGCACGTAGTGACTAGGGAGATCACTGTGAGGAGTTTGGGTTGACACGGGGACACTTTCAATTAATCGAAACCCCGCTATATATCACACTTGCCGGAATTAGACGAGTATTTCCGATTGACTTTCGGTCATTATCATTGACCTCCGGAAGTGGAGGCGCGCATTTGTTAGCACTCTTAAACAAGGAGGAAATGAGAGATTTTAGAAAACAATGTCAAATGCTCAAGGTTAACCTGCAAAAGATATGAACACGATTGTAGATCTACTGCGAATGGGTGAATTATTGAATAGCCATTGAGCCAGACTGGGACACTCGCGCTTGAAATTTCCTCTGCAATTTTTGAATTTTACAATTCGTTTCGTTCCGTTTCGTTACCAAATAATACAGGTATCTCTATACAACCAATAGACAGTTGCGTGGAGAACAATGGAGGCTGCCAACACAAGTGCAAGCACAACAAGTTCGGTCCAAAGTGTTCCTGTCGACAGGGATATGCCCTACAGGTATGCTATAATACATTACGTTTTATTTCTTACATGAATATTCATGGAGGAAAGGGTTACTAGAAAATGTGAAGAAAAGGGTTTAGTCAAGATCTACTGACCAGTAGTTTGCTTTTTACATTGAAATTATAATTCATTTGTACATGTATCAGCAGTATCACTATACTATTTAGAGTTATTATACAGTAAAACCTCTCTATAACGGCCACTAAATTACAAATATTTTGTGTTAAAGGCAGGTAGTCTCATTAATGACCCGTAAGACAGCATGCTAATTTTGTGACAGGTGAGGGATATCGTTAAAACCGAAAGTAGCTCGATATCACCATTTAGAGTACACAGATGTGAACTAAAAGGCAGGTGGCTGTTTAAAGCAAGGTGAAAGAAAAACAGAACGCTCCTATAGGAGCGTTCTGTTTTACATTCACCTTGCTTTAAGCAGCCACTTGCCCTAAATACCAACTAATTAACTCAATGTAGTGGCCGTTATAGAGAGGTTTTACTGTACCTTCTTTACTAGTAAGCATATACTCCAGTTACCCTAATAACCTGTGATAAATAATTATTCCAGCCGGATAACAAGACATGTGCCGACATTAACGAGTGCAAAACGGGGGAGCATTGCTGTGAAAAGGCAGACTTGTGTACCAACAAGCCTGGTGGCTACCAGTGTGGCTGCAATGAGGGGTCCAGACTTGACGATGAGAGTTGTAAATGTGAAGGTATACTTATTGCCATTTACAGTTAAACTTAGATAACTCGAACTTCAAGGGACCATACCAATTAGTTCGAGAGAACAGAAGTTCGAGTCATCCGATTTCTAATCTGAACAATTTCTCAAGGCCACTGCCTAATACAGGTCAAAAGTAATGCTGAAAATTCTTGTAGGAGCTTCAGCATTACTTTAGACCTGTATTAAGCTGTCACATGTGTTTCTAATTATCTGTAGCGATAGATTTTAAAGCAATTCTGTAGTTTTAATTTTGAAAGGACTGAACGTTTTGTTCGAGTTATCGCAAAGTTCGAGTTATCCGAGTTCGAGATATCGAAGTTCAACTGTAGTTCTATGGGCTACCTCTCTATAATGACTACACAGAAGAAGTGTAAATCTGTGTCCTCATGGATACATCAAAGCCTTAGCAAACAGAGTAGACCCTGTAGGAGGCATCTTATCAGGGTCTGCTCTTGTTGCTTATGAAATGATATTCAGTATATCTCAAACTTGGATAACTCGAACTTCGGGATAACTTGAACTAAAAGTTTGGTCCTTCCAAAATTTACAATACAGAATTCCTCTAAAATGTATCAATACGCATATCTAGAAACACATGTGACGGCTTAATGCAGGGCTAAAATAGACCTGCATTAAGCTGTGAACTAAAAGAAATTGTTCAGATGACTCAAACTTTATGGTTATCTCTATGTAATTTGTCGAAGTTCAACCGTAGATATGATTCTACAATTTCTTCCATCTAGTCAACAATACCAGTGTGTTCATGTGCTATTATAACAACTGATTTAATCAGAGCTCCAGATAAGATGCATACATTAAAATGTTTTCAAGTATTTATACTTATTTTTTCTCCGCCAAACCCTATGTTGTGACCACTCTTTAGAATCGTCTCGAAGAGACAATTCTAAAGATTGGTCACAACATAGGGTTTGACGGAAAAATGGCCATTTTAGTAGGTACGCACCCGTTATCTGTAGCTCTGTTTAATTAATATGCATGAGGTAAGTATGTGTTACATGAATATTCATAGAGTAAATGGTTAACCCTTCGCTTGCTATTCACGTCAATATACCTACCTGTAAATAGTGAAGACCCAGATGAGACAGCTCCTGCAGGAGCTGTCTCATCAGGGTCTGCACTATTTACAAGTTGATTGTGTAACCAGTGCACTCCACAGCAGTGATTGCACAGCGAAATACTTGTACACAGTGAGGATATATGTAATTATACAACAGGGCATGGGTAAAGAAGGAGAAATGTATTTTAAAATTCAGCAAGCGAAGGGTTAAGACAGGTGGCAGCTTAAATCTCGTACCCATGAATATTTATACAAAATATCATGATGTCATGATTCATGAATATTCATTACTTGAATTGTCTATTGGCCAATGAAAATTGGATATTTTTTTGCTATTTCTGAAAATGTAAATCATATCTATATTATTCTATAAGCAAGCAGATCCGACCCTAGCTGATCAGATGCCTCCTACAGAAGCCGTCTGATCTTGGTGTACTCTGTTTACAAAGATGTGAAAAAGTGTTAATATGCAGTTGAGTTCAGGGGTGGCGAAATCTTATTTTGGATGACTTGTCCGTTTTTGTCAAAAGCTATTTTCTACTTGTCCGTATGATGAATTTATAACAAAAACCTATAAAATTTCACTTGTCCGTTATGGCTTTGGGACACTTTTACAGGGACAATACGGACGTTTGATTTGCCACCCCTGCAGTTTATATGAAATATTATAGTGTAGATCCAATACTGGAGTTTTTGTCATGACTAAAACATTCTGTGTTGATATGCTATTATAAAAAGTAATCTAATTAATATTCATGATGATCTTTACATGAATATTCATCAGGTGTAGTATTAATCATATATCATACATGTTTATGATACAGATATCGACGAATGTAAAGCCAATAACGGAGGCTGCGAACAATTATGTGTCAACTCTGACGGAGGTTATAACTGCACCTGTGAGGAAGGTTTCTATTTGAATCCAGACCGAAAAGGATGCAAAGGTAAGTTTATCCTTATGGTGTTGTAAGGGCTACCTGGTCTTCTTTTATTGTCTCTCTACAGAGCTACAGATAAAGATACATAACCAAATACTAAAATCGTCATTTCTCCACCAAATCCTATACCGTGACCACTCTTCAGAATCGTCTCTTCGAGATGATTCTAAAGAGTGGTCACAGTATAGGGTTTCGTGGAGAAATAAAGGATTCAAATTCTAAAAAATCTGTAAATTTACGCATCTTTTTTTTTCTCTCTGTATGTAGCTACACAGTTGTAAATAGATGTTGTACTCCTGTTTGTATAGGTGTTTATTTCGTGTAAAGTGTTTCGTGTTATCATTTGTTAATTGAAGATCTTGTCGTAATTTTTGATTTTAATTGTTTGCAAATGCGTGAAAACACATTTATATGAGGGAAAGGGTTAATGCAAGTCATACAGAAATATCCCAAAGTTGATTCAGTCAATTTTAAAGTTTTGATAAGATTACATAGTAAAGAATAGTGTAGACGCTGATCAAACTGCTCCTTTAAGAGCAGTTTGGTCGGGGTCTGCACTATTTAGCTAGGTTTGTCCGAATAAATACTAATAAGAGTAAATAGATAACATATGAGCTGAAATTCATTTTTGGCCCATGATAGAGGTTAATTATCGGATAATTCAGAGTTGTAATTAGAATAAAGTACTTTACAAACAGTTTAAGATTATTGTTGGCTGATCCTATTGGCATCCATAAAAGTAGAGAAGACTCAGGCGAGACAGCTCCATCTGGGCAGGGTCTGCACTGGTTCCTTATACAATAAGATCAAATTCTACAGTTTATACTATAGCCAACAGAGGTAAATGAAATACATTTCAAGGGAAACAACTCTAATAACATCAGAACATTGAACCATTATATTTGTCTCCCTTTCATAGAACTTTTTAAATTTAAGCATTGTCTGGTATTGTATACTTATTTAACCATTGTCATTACTTGTAGGAAGTTAGATCAATTAATTAGCCATAGATTTTCAAGACCTAACCTTTCCCTGATAGAAAAGCAGTTTCATACAATTGCAAACAGGGTTGACCAATATATTAAGATGGCTTGTGTAAAAACTTTCTGATTAGGGTATGTTCTATTTGCTTATGAATTATGAGATATATATTTGATTCTTAAGTTCTTGCCTTGATCAAAAAGACTGCGTTAATCTGCCATTAACCCTGCATTCCTAAAATATGCCTTTCTAATTGCCTCTACAAACAGAGTAGACCCCGATCGGACAGCTAAAGGAGCCGTCTGATCTGAGAATGCTCTGTTTGCTTATGATATGATATACATATGATTCTACATTTTCTGCCATGTGCTATTATAACAATTACTCTAATTGATTTTTATTAATATTCATGATGTAATTTTTCAAACATGAATATTCATAGAGTAAAGGGTCAATACAATTCCAGCTAATTGATAGTCTTAACCCATTACCTTATAGGCTCTTTTTAGACCCAACCTCTTTGAATAAATCTACCGAAAAGGAACATTTAGTAGAGAAAAGGAAACTTCTAGATGAACTTTATAAATATAGTTTTGAAACCATTGTGATAAATAGAGCATTTGCTCCTTAGGAGCAAATGCTCTATTTATCACAATGGTTTTAAAATTATGACTTACATAGGTGTCAAAAGGTGTCAATATGAAGGAATGGGTAAACCCTTCCTTATGTAAGCGCATTTGGACGCATCTGCAGAGTAGACCCAGATCAGACAGCTCCTATAGGAGCCGTCTGATCAAGGTCTGTTCTGTTTGCTTATGATATAATATAGGTCTGATTCTACAGCTTCTTCCTGAGCCAAAATGTCATGTGTTCATAAGCCATTATAAAATAATAATCTTATTAATATTTATGACGTCATTATTCCCTGTATGAATATTCATCAGGGAAAGGGTTAAAGTCACTAATTATTACATGAATATTCATCAGGTAAAGGGTTAGATCTTGGTGGATTTTAATGTGTTTGCTGTTGTATTTCAGTCTTATCAGTATTAGATCTGTCGATATTTTTTGTTTAAACCTTTACTCCATAAATACACCTTTCCACACCTTTGCAAACAGAGCAGACCTAGATCAGACAGCTCCTATAGGAGCCGTCTGATCAGGGTCTGCTCTGTTTGTTTGTGATATAATATAGATATGAATTCTACAGTTTCTACTATACTAAAAATTCATTTGTTCATGTGCTGTTATAACAAATTAATCTAATTAGTATTCATGATGGTATCATTTCATACATGAATATTCATGGAGGAAAGGGTTATGTTTCAGAATTTTAATTTTTTTTTCTTTGATGTTGTACATGTATCTTTTTGTTTTGTTCATTCCAAACAGCTGACGAAAAGCGTAAAGCATACACTTCAGATCCAAAACGCGGTGATCTCCCTATACTTCAATATGACACCACGCCTATTCCTATAATCCCCATCGAAGAGGTAGACATCCGGTTACCCCAAGAACAGAAAGAGAAAATTGCTTATGGTGAGGCTTTGAACGAATGTCTGACCTACTAACAAAATAACACCCAATTGAGTGAAAGCTTTCACTAACTGTCTACTGATAATTGTCTTACATAGTAATTATTAAAAAAATAAGTTGTTTGCTGTAGTTCTCAGCGAAAAAAATTGTGCACAGTTCTCAGCCCTTTACTCCATATACAGGGTTTTCCCTTGACCCCTTAAAAAAGACCAATTTGAGGGTCTTCTTGACCCCCTCTCTATAAAGTAAAGAACAGACCCTCTTAATTTTGAGGGTCATTTGTAAAATTTAAGGGACATTTCAATAGAAAAAGGGGGTCAGGGAAAACCTACATATATATACCTTTTAACATCTTTGCTAACAGAGTAGACTCAGATAAGACAGCTACTGTTACTGTAGGTGACCTGTCAGAAAAGAGTCTGCTGTTGTCTTCTGGGTTAACCCAATACCTCATAGGCTATTTTTAGATACAACCTCTTTGAATAAATCTACCGAAAAGGAGCATTAACTAGAGAAAAGGAAACTTTTAGAATTTAGTAGTTTGAAACCATTGTGATAAATAGAGCATTTGCCCCCCCCCCCCCCCCCCCCCCCACAATTGTCTCTTTGAGAAGATTCTAAAGAGTGGTCACAACACAAGGTTTGGTAGAGTAATAAAGAAGTTATTCTTGAAAATGTTTTTATTTACGCATCTTATCTGGACCTCTGCTAATGACACAAACACAGGTAAAGTGGCAAATAACTTGGACTGTTATGAGATGCTGAGTGAATCTGCACAAGGCTACAGATAAGGATGCATACTCATACTAAAATCTTCATTTCTCCACCAAACCCTATGTTGTGACCACTCTTTAGAATCGTCTCAACATAGGCTTTGTTTGAGAAATGAAGAAGTTATTCCTGAAAAAAAATGTTTTAATTTACGCATCTTATCTGTAGCTTTGTATCTCTACATAAAACCCAACACTTGGGTTAAGCATTATGATCCACAAATGATTCGTTCAGGTATCAAATATTGTACTACTATTGCCTGAATGCAGATATCTAGAGTGGCACTTTACTAAATGACTAACAATTTACAATTTGTTTTCCATACAGTGACCTATTCCAAATTATCAGGTCTTGCAATATGAATATAATTACCATTTTACATACTCCATTTTCCTCCCTATAAGTGTTCCACTGTTTTTTTTAATGAACAACTCAATTTCCATTGAGGCAGCTAGTCATTCTGATTTGATGAGAGAAGTTTATTTCAATCTTTGTTCCATTTTATGCCCCTACATGGAGTCATATACCGGTAGTAATCGCTGCGTGACTGTCCTTCCAGTCTGTTAGTCAATCAATCTGTTAGTCCCACATCCTGTCCTCTCATACATGAGTGGATTTCGAAATAACTTGTTGCAAATGTACACCCCCCTAGAGACAATGTGTCGAGAAACAGAACTGGGTTCCTATCAAAGGTCAAGGTCACAATTGTGGTTGAAGTTAAAAAATGGGGACATTTGTTGTTTCCGCTCTGTAACTCATACATACATAAGTTGATTTCAAAATAACCTGGAGCAAATGTGCACCACCTTTATACAATGTGTCACGAAAAAGAACCAGGTTCCTATCTCAAAGGTCAAGGTCACAATTGGGGTCAAAGTTAAAAAAAGTGGAACATTTTACCTTGTGTGCGCCCTTGTATTGATGCATTATGAAATAATGTGGCACATTTGTTCTCCAAGATAAAATTCTGTGTCTGTTGTCTGGCGAAAACCCCAAAACTAAGGGTCACAAAGAGAGGTCAGGGCTTCAATAGTGTCTAGGCTCTTCACCCTTGTAACAAAACCGACTTTTCAAATGGACTATTCCAAATTCAAACAAGTCAAGATTATGGTTCATATTTAGGGATTCTTCTAAAGAAAAGTGTAACATGGCAAACTGCAGACCCTGATGAGAGGGCTCTTCTAGAAGCCCTCTCATCTGTTTCTACACTGTTTGCAGAGGACATTTGTGACTTGTGTCCAACACAGTAAGGGTTAAGTATTGTTTTATATACAATTTAACGATTTCGAAATAGCTTGACACAATTAGGTTTCAACAAAATGTGTTATGGTCCAGGCATACACATGACCCGACTTTAATGTCGCTGATATCCTTTGTGCGCGTTTGTCACTTGATTGACAGCTCTTGTTATTATATTTAAACTATCTCTTTACTGGTTCTTTTTCATGTAAAATACATTCTATCATAAACAATGCATGTCGCATGTAATTTGCATTTATTTGTTTTACCAATATAGACTCTAGTGTGTGGCAAACAGGTAAGACTCAGTGCAGCCAATACCAGGAAAATTTATAGAAAGAATTGCACACAGGATAAATGGCATGCATGTTTAGCTATATGTCTAGTCTCCAAACACCCTTAGTGCATGACTATAGAAAAATCACTAAGCTGGTATTTTAGTAAAGATTTTAGATGAGGCTGCTAAACACAGGGTGATAATCATGTAGAAAGCTCCTTTTGGAGCTTTCTGCATGGCTTTCAACCTGTATTCAGCAGCCACCGCTCTTAACCCTTTCCCTCATATTGACGCCTCTGTAAAAGTCACTTTTTGAAACCATTGTGATAAATAGAGCAAATGCTCTATTTATCGCAATGGTTTCTAAACTACACATTTATAAGATTTCCATTTTGTGTAGTAAATGCTCCTTTTCAGTAGATCTGTTCGAAGCAGTTTGGTCTAAAAATAGCATATGAGGTAATGGGTTAACCCTTTCCCCGTTCAATATTCATGTAAGAAATATTCCACATCATGAATATTTATTAGCTGAATTTTAATGATGAAAATTGTACACAAGACATTTTAGTATTGATAGAATCTGTAGTCAGGTCTTTTATAATCTCATATTAAACAAACTGAGTAGACCCTGATCAGACGACTCCTACAGAAGCAGTACGATCTCTGTCTGCTCTATTTGCAATGGTGTGAAAAAGCATTAATTTTATATGAAGGAAACATTTGAAGATCAGCATTAATACCAATTTTGAATATCTGCCTTTTCGAGCCTTTGCAAATAGAGTAGACCCAAAATTAATGACATCATGAGTGATCAACTGATTTTATCTTATCTGGTTCTACTCTGTTTGCATTTTTAGGCGTATTTATGGAGAAAAGGGTTAACCCTTTCCCTGTTCTATATTTAGCCCAAATTCCAATACCTACTGAATATTCATTAACAAAATCGTTATAAATAAATATGAAAGGTGGAGCATTGTAGATATTTTAGAAAGCAAAGAAACAGATATTTCAAATTCTATTAGCAAACAGAGTAGACCCTGATCAGACGGCTCCTCTAGGAGCCGTCTGATCTGGGTCTAGTCTGTTTGCAGATGCGTGAAAACATGTGAAAACATGCGTGAAAACATGTTTATATGAGGGAAATTGTTAAACAGGTGACTGCTTAATGCAGAGAGGAGCTTTCTGATTGACTTTCACTAAGCATTAAGCTGTCACCTGTCTTAACCCTTTACTCCATAAATATACCTTTCTACGCCTTTGCAAACAGAGTAGACCCAGAACAGACCGCTCCTATAAGGAGCTGTCTGATCAGGTTCTGCTCCGTTTGCTTATGATATAAGATAGATATGATTCTACAGTTTCTGCCAGAAAATTCCTGTGTCCTTGTGCTAATATAACCCATTAATCTTATTAATATTCATGACGTCATTATTTCTTACATGGATATTCATGGATTAAAGGGTTAAAGAACAGTATGGGTACTTATTCCAGTGTTCAGATTATCGAGGTCTTACTCAAAGTCGTTTTTATAGAGATTGTAACGTAAGTATGTCTCATGAATGCACATTTAATCCTTTTCTCCATAAATACGTCTTTCTACGCCTTTGCAAATAGAGTAGACCCAGATCAGATGGCTCCTGTAGGAGCCATCTGATCAGGGTCTGCTCTGTTTGCTTTTGATATAATATAGAAATGGTTCTATAGTTTCTGACATGGCCAAAAGTTGCTGTATCCCTAGGCAATCATCTATTATAAAAATTAATCTAATTGATATTCATGATGTCATTATTTCTTACATGAATATTCATGGAGTAAAGGATTAATAACTTAACCCATTCCTCCATGGACTATTTTTAGATCCATCCACTTTGAATAAATCTACCCAAAAGGAGCATTAACTAGAGAAAATGAATATTTTAGAATTTTGTAGTTCGAAACCATTGTGATAAATAGAGCATTTGCTCCTATAGGAGCAAATGCTCTATTTATCACAATGATTTCAGAAAGTGACTTTTACAGAGGCATAGAAAGGCATAGTTATGGAAGAAAGGGTTAATATACAACCGCACTACCTGTACTTTGGACATCTTAGTTAATGAATTAAGAAATAGCTAGTAATGGTGACAGTAATTAACATGTACATGTATCTTGAGTTATGATGTCATGTGTTTACAGGGCAGCAATTAACCCTTTCCCTGTTCTGTATTTATTTCCAAATTTCAAAACCTACGGAATATTCATGGACAAAATAGTTATAATGAAATATGGAAGGTGGAACATTGTAGCCAGTTTAGAAAGTAAATAAACAGATCTGTCGATTTCCATTAGCAAACAGAGCAGACCCTGATCAGATGGCTCCTATAGGAGCCATCTGATCTGGGTCTTTTCTGTTTGCAAATGCGTGAAAAGACGTTTATATGAAGGAAAGGGTTAAAAAGAAAAGTGCTTGAAATTACCCAGTTTGTTTCATACTCTGCTTCTATGTTTGACACTTTACGCCATGTATATTTTTTTTGTAAAAGATAATGATGTCATGCATATTAATTAGCTGAATTAATTTAATGACACCTGAACACAGGAATGTTTGGCCATGGCAGAATGTAGACAGACTCAGATGTATATCATCTCAAAAAGCGAACAAAGTAGATCCTGATCGGACAGCTCAGACAAGAGCTGTCTGATCAGGGTCTACTCTGTTTGCGAAGGTGTATTTATGGAGTAAATGGTTAATATTCTTTGTCCGTTTTGTGCCCAGGGTTAGTATAAAGTAAAAGAGACAAAGGCAGAGCTGCAGATAAGATGCGTAAATCAAAATATTTTGAAAAATTTACTTCTATATTTCTCGATCAAATCCTATGTTGCGACCACTCTTTAGAATCGTCTCTTTTTGAGATGAATCTAAAGACTGGTCACAACGTAGGGTTTGGTGGAGAAATGACGATTTTAGTACTCGAGTATCATGTTTATCTAGCTCTGCAAAGGCAATCAGTGTAGAGCAAGATTAGAAGACTCCTCAAGGACCATCTGATTAGTGTATTGGCTGCTAAGCAATGTCTTTTCCAAAGACCACATCAGTTAACCTTTTACTCCATAGAGAAGCCTAGATTTATACCATTGCAAACAGAGAAGACCCAGGTCAGGTAGCTCCTGTAGGGGCTGTCTGATCAGGGTCTGTTCTGTTTGTATATGATATAAATAGGAATGATTCTACAGATTCTGTCAGGGCTAAAATTACCCGTGTTCACATGGCTTTATAAAATAAAAAACAACCATGTAATTAACATTCATAATGGCATTATTTCTGACATGAATAGTCATAGAGTTAAGGGTTAATAATATGAAGCAGAAACTTAGTTTGAAACCATTGTGATAAATAGAGCATTTGCTCCTATGGAGCAAATGCTCTGTTTATCACAATGGTTTCTAGAAGTGACCATTACAGAGGCGTAGAAAGGCGTATTTATTGAGGAAAAGGTTAATCTGAATATCGTCAAATATGTTTCTTCGTTGTCCTTTTTTTGCCAGACTGGGGACAAGGAAGCTACGTTGAGATTAGTAATTTCCCTGTTGAATATTCATGTAAGAAATATTAACATCATGAATATTTATTAGCTGTAATTACTTTAACCCATAACCTCATGGGCTATTTTTAGATACAACCACTTTGAATAAATCTACAAAAAAGGAGCATTAACTAGAGAAAATGACAATTTTAGCATTCTGTAGTTTGAAACCATTGTGATAAATAGAGCATTTGCTCCTAAAGGAGCAAATGCTCTATTTATCACAATGGTTTCAATAGGTAACTTTTGCAGAGGCATCAAAAGGCGTCAATATGGGGGAATGGGTCAAGGACATGATTGTTATGTACACTGGATGTTTTGGTAATGGTAGAAATTGTCAAGTCAGATCTATTGTGATATATATATATAAGCAAAGAGAGTAGATCCAGATCAAACAGCTCCTATAGACTGTCTGATCAGGGTCTGCTCTGTTTGCTTATGAAATAAAATAGATATATGATTCTACAGTTTCTGCCATGACCAAACATTCTTATAATAATGTGCCATTATAAAAATTAATCTTAATAAATATTCATAATGTTATTATTTCGTACACAAATATTCATGGAGTGAAGGGGTTAGCATTAAGTCAGAAGCTGGAGCGTGTGCTGGTGTTTTCAAGTCCTGTTTATGGTATTAATTTTAGAATGCATACCGGGTCGCTTCGGCCAGGAGTGTTTCTACACTTGCACGGACTGTATGAATGGTGGCTACTGCAACGAGGAGAAGAACGGATGCATTTGTGAGGCCGGCTGGAGGGGAACAATTTGCAACGAAACATGTCAGGAGGTATATACAAGTTATATTCGCCATTTTGTGCAATCAGGAGGAATATACATGCTATATTAAACCCTTAACCCTTTCCTCCATAAATACACTTTTCTACGCCTCTGTAATAGTCACTTTATGACACCAGTGTGATAAATAGAGCATTTGCTCATATAGGAGCAAAATGCTCTATTTATCACAATGGTTTCAAACTACAATTTTTTTTAAAATTTTCATTTTCTCTAGTTAATGCTCCTTTTTGGTAGATTTATTCAAATTGGATGGATCTAAAAATAGCCTATGCAGGAAAGGGTTAAATGTGGGAAAGGAGTAAGCTGTCATTTGCAAACAACTTGTAGACCCAGATCAGAGCACTAATAGAAGAGCCCACTGATTCAGGGTCTGCTGCTTGTTATTCAAAATCCTCTTGCAGATTATACTTTTTCATGCTAAACCTTTCCCTATTTAATTTTCACAAAGGGTGTGTGTGTGTGGGGGGGGAATATTGTTTTTGCTCTGTCTGTTGGTTGGTAGGTTTGGCCCAAACTTTACGTTGGCGATGATTTTGTCGCGATTGCACATACTTCAAACTTGGCATGCAATGTGTGCAACTTATGGAGCCGAACATACTTAGGGGTGACTTATTAAGGTCAAGGTCATACATCAAGGTCAAAGGTCATATCGGAGGCATGGTGTTTTACAAACACAACTTGTTGATATTGGTAGAAACTATAGAATCAGTTCTATCATAGTTTCATAATCAAATAGAGCAGTCTGTTCTAGATCTACCCTGTTTGCAAAGACATTAAAAAGTGTTTACAGTGCTCCCTCTCTACAACGACACCCTTTGGGGATACGAATTTTGTATGTGTTGTTCAGAGGGAGTTGTTATAGGGAGGGAAAATCAAACATAATTAACTTGTGCGCAGATCCCCAGATAAGGTGTATTTCGAGAACTAAAACCGTTATGCCTCCATCAAACCCTATGTTGTGACCACTCTTTAGAATCGTCACTCTGTGACGATTCTAAAGAGTGGTCACAACATAGGGTTTGATGGAGGCATAAAGAAAATACGATGGAAAAAAGTTGTTTCTGGAGCCTTGTTGTTTCGGAAACAGTGACATGCATTGTTGTAAGGAGGGAATCGTTATTGAGAGGGTCGTTGTAGGGAGGGAGCACTGTATATGAGGGAAAGTGTTAACCCCTAAATGCAGTCAGAGGAAAATAAAAACCATCAAATGCGTTTCATTTACACTAAGACAGGGTTGCCATGCGTCGGGGAAAAGTCAGGGGAATTTTTTTTTTCCAAGGTCAGGGAATTGTCAGGGAAATTTGAGATCTGTCAGGGAAATTTGAAAATATAGGCAAATGTCGGAATTTTGGGGAAAAAAGAGATTAAGTGCTATATATTTTGTACTTCCTCAAAAAAAAAGGAGACAGTAAGACAAATGTCGCATTGTTACCTGTCAGGGAAATTTGAAATTATGTCAGGGAAATGTCAGGGAATTTTGTTTCCTCTGGTTTGTTGCAACCCTGTAAGAAGGGATAAATGCTATAAAATCCATTTATACAGTTGGTGAAAGCACTTTATATATACTTCAACCATTGTTTGTACAATCAGGAGGTATATTTAACCCTTTCCTCCATAAATACGCCTTTCTATACGCCTCTGTAAAAACCACCTATTGAAACCATTGTGATAAATAGAGCATTTGCTCCTATAGGAGCAAATGCTCTATTTATTACAATGGTTTCAAACTACAAAATTTTAAACTTTAACTTTTCTCTAGTAAATGCTCCTTTTTGGTAGATTCATTCAAAGAGGTTTGGTCTAAAAATAACCTATGGAAAAGGTACTGCAGCAATTGTTCTTAACACAGTCTTTTTACATTTCAGGGGTTCTATGGGCAAGACTGCAATTCGATATGCCGTTGCCAAAATGGAGGAAGTTGTCATCACGTGACTGGAAAGTGTATTTGCCCGTTTGATGTGAAGGGGGAGTTTTGTGAAGATGGTTGCCCGGCAGGCAGGTATGGTGTAAACTGTGATAAAATGTGCAAGAAAATATGCAAAGACTACCGCTGTGATAGAGAACTCGGATTATGTGAATGCCCACCTGGCTTTTTCGGAGGTCTGTGTGAACGTCAGTGTCCAGAATTCACGTACGGGAATTGCCGAACCAACTGCGAATGTAAACGAAGAAACAGCTTGCGATGTGATGCGGCGGTAAGTTCAGTGTTTTTTCATGAGAATGTAGTGTATTTCTCAATTTTTGATAATGATTAGTTTTATGATGACGGGAACTCTTGAACCTGTAATGAAAACGTACATCTAAGTCAGATTCATACGGTTGCAAATCTAAAGCTATGATGTAATTGAGTCTGAAACTTTTTTATGTTCTATATTTATTACAAATTTCAATACCTAATGAATAATAGCAGAATATTCATGGACAAAATAGTTATAATGAAATATGGAAGCTGGAATATTGTAGCCATTTTAGAATGTAAAGAAACAGATCTATCAAATTCCATTAGCAAACAGAGCAGACCCTGACCAGACGGCTCCCATAAGAGCCGTCTGATCTGGGTCTCTGTTTGCAGATGCGTGAAAACATGTTTATATGAGGGAAAGGGTAAAATAGCTTATCTTTTTAACACATGTATGTATTTTATGCACACTGAGGAGTCTTCAAAAAAAAATCATCTCCCCTATCCAACAAGTGTAAACGAATGAAAAGACAGAATAACAGTTGAAGGTGAAATACTAAAATCATTTCTATGACAACCATATGTTGTGATCACTCTTTGAGATGTTTCAAAGGAGAGGTCGCAATACAAGGTTTTGTGTAGAAATAAAGGAGCTATTCTTGAAAAGGTTTTAATTTAAGCATGGATGCCCCTACACCCTAGCGACATTGTCATGAATAAGCACTTTTTACTATATATTATATAGTTAAGAAAATTACTTTTCACATCAACATTGTTCATCTGTGAAAGTTTGAACTAAATCCTCCCATTGGTGTACAGGGTTTTCCCATGACCCCTTAAAAATACCAATTTGAGGGTCTTCTTGACCCCTTTCTCTGTAAAGTAAAGAACAGACCCTCCAAATTTTGAGTGTCATTTGTAAAATTTAAGGGACATTTCAATAGAAAAAGGGGGTCAGGGAAAACCCTGGGTGTATGAGGAGTTGGACACATAAGATTTGCAGGATGTACATATGGAAATGGCCAGACTGATGGATATACAAAGCCGTGCTAAACCTTCCCACCTTGTAGGGGCATAAACAGTGCAGACCCTAATCAGAGGGCTCCTAGAGGATGTACAGTACACTCATTGCCTGCATTCAAAGGGGTTAAATAATGCCCATCAATATTTCACTGCAAAACGTATAACTTTTATAAACCGATTTTGTTTCCATAGACTGGAGAGTGCATCTGCAAACCGGGCTACCACGGGAAGCGGTGCGAGGATGAATGCCCTAGTGGTTACTTTGGCATTAACTGTGCCACGCCCTGCAACTGTGAGGAGAACATGGAATGCGACAGGATCACAGGTTTCTGTACTCACAATTGTCCCGCAGGCACTATGGGTCCTGCCTGTAATAAGCGTGAGTATTAGCCATGTACTCCATGAATATTCGTGTAAGAAATGATGACATCATGGATATTAGTTGGATTAACCCTTTCCCTGTTCTATATATGTTTGCTTCAAATTTCAATACCTATTGAATATTCATTAATAAAATAGAAATAAAGAAATATGGAAGTAGGAACAATGTAGACATTTTAGAAAGCAAAGAAACAGATCTATCAAATTCTATTAGCAAACAGAGCAGACCCTGATCGGACGGCTCCTATAGGAGCCGTCTGATCTAGGTCTACTCTGTATGCAAATGCCTGAAAATATGTTTATATGAGGGAAAGGGTTAAATCTTATAATGACACCTGAACACAGGATTTTTTTTGCCATAGCCTAAACTGTAGAATCATATCTATATAATTTCATAAGCAAACAGATCAGCCTGGTCTACTCTCTTTGTTTCTGAAAATTTACAGATCTGATATCCTACAGTTTTTGTCCAAGTCAACAATTCCTTTGAAAATGTTACTGTATAGAGATTAAGTTTATAATGAATATTCATGATGTTATTATTTCTTACATGAATATACAACAAGAAAAGGTTTTAACTTTTAAAGAAACCTAAACTTGAAAAGCAGCTGCATGTTAGTAGTATAATTGTTTCTGACTAGGATGTACAATTCATTTGTTTTTGACAAACTCGATGTAAGAATGAGTTATTTTTTTCTTTTGTTTATAAACCCTTTACTCCAAAGATACGCTTTTATGTGCCTTTATGCTAACAGTGTAGACCCAGATCAGGCAGCTCCTATAGGAGCTGTGTGATCTGGGTCTGCACTGTTTGCACTCCGGATCTTTAAGGCATGAGTTTATCCTTAATTGCCAATACAGTAAAACCCGGCTAATGTGACCACCCAAAAGAGGTATAATTCTGGGTGCTAGATGCAGGTGGTAGCTTAATGCAGGACAAAAGTAATGCAGATAGCTCCTCTAGGAGCTTTCTGCATTACTTTTGCCCTGCATTAAGCAACCACCTGCTTATAAAGACAGCCATGTTTATTCATTAAATAGAGGGGTTCTACTGTATATGCATACAACATTAGAGCTACAGAAAAGGGTGCGTACCCAAATACTAAAATCGTCATTTCTCCATCGAACCCTATACTGTGACCACTCTTTAAAATCGTCTCGTCGAGACGATTTTAAAGAGTGGTCACAGTATAGGGTTTGGTGGAGAAATAAAGGAGTTATTCTTGAAAATATTTTAATCTATATTGCATCTTATCTGGAGCACTGAACACACTATTTGAGATAATGAATATGCAAGGAGGGTGGAGCCTCAAATCAGAAGAATTCATTTGAGTGAAGGGTTAATTGAAAACCTGTTCCAATTACATGTAGTTGTCATATCTTCATTCATTCACCCATTTTCAGTTCATGATTATAGATATTCCTTCATTTAAGCCAAGCTTTGTATTTAGTTTCCCTGTTTTTCTGTTTGTCATTCAGTTCAATTTGTATTTTGTTGAAAGTTTATGTTTAGTTTGTTATGCATTTATATCCCATTTCATTAGCATGCTCCTCGGGTCGGTACGGTTTAAATTGTGCCCAGACCTGTCAGTGTGGGGACTACGAGTGCGATCCCGTGACAGGGCAATGCATCTGTGCGGCCGGCTGGATGGGTGTACTGTGTGCTGAGAGTGAGTTATGTCCCTTTGTAGCAATATATATACATTTATATATTTCCTCAAATTATCAAATATATTCGGAACTTCCTTAAAGCAATCGCTCAGTAAAAATCTAGATATCTGAAACTGAAGAATCATTATGTATATTATTTCAGTAATTAGCAAACATAGCAGACCCTGATCAGAGGCTCTTACTCTGTATGCGAAGGCATGAAAAGGTGTTTATACGTAGAAAAGGGTTAATTTAGATGTATTACTAACCTTAACCCTTTCCCTGTTCTGTGTTCATTCCAAATTTCAATACCTACTGAATATTCATAGATAAAATGATTATAACGAAATATGGAAGATGGAAAACTGTAGCCATTTTAGAAAGTAAAGACACCGATCTTTGAAATTCTATTAGCAAACAGAGTAGACCCTGATCAGACGGCTCCTCTAGGAGCCGTCTGATCTGGGTCTACTCTGTTTGCAAATGCGTGAAAACACGTTTATATGAGGGAAAGGGTTAAAGAGAACAGACTAGAATTCAAAGTTCTATATTCTGTACAAAAATGTTCTAATAAAAAGAAAAAAAATGACGTAGGAACATAGTTCTTTCATTATTTTGGTTTAGATTTAATACAAAAGAAATATGTGTCGATGTAAACCTTTTTCATGAATATGTATCGCAAACCATGCAGCTCCTGATCAGAGTGCCCTATGCTATGTTTGCCTGCCTGTGTCCTGTTAGCCCATTCCCGCATAGCCTATTTTTAGATCCAACCTCTTTAATTAAATCTACCAAAAAGGAGCATTTACTAGAGAAAAGGAATTTTCAGAATTGTGTACCTTTGAAACCATTGTGATGAAAAGAGCATTTGCTCCTGTGGATCAAATGCTCTATTTATCACAATGGTTTCACAAAGTGACTTTTACAGAGGCGCCAAAAGGCGTCAATATGCGGGAATGGGTTAATTGAATTATGTGACTGATGGGTTAGATATTTATATACCGTGATACAGCAGAACTTAAGTGATAATTGAAAAGGTGTCTAAATCTGAGTATTAAAGACAGATGGTAGCTTAATGCAGGTCAAAAGTAATGCAGAAAGCTCATAATGGACCTTTCTGCATTACTGTTGTCCTGCATTAAGCAAGCACCTGCTTTTTAAGACTCCTATGTTCAATAAATGAATCATGTTTCTAAACCCTTTACTCAATACATACACTATTTGATGTCTTTGCAAACAGAGTAGACCTAGATTGCATAGCTTCTGTAAGAGCCATCTGATCAAGGTCTGCTTTGTTTGCTTTTGAAATTATATAGATCTGATTCCACAGATTTAGCCAGTTTTGTAGTGTTGTTTTTTTTGGGTGTTTTTTTTTTTTTATAAAAATTCAGTTAATTAATATTCATGATGTAATTTCTTACATGAATAAAGGCAGGTTGTACAGTAAAACCTCTATATAACGGCCACTAAATTACATCAATTATTTTGTGTCAAAGGCAGGTGGCTGCTTAAAGCAAGGTGAAAGCAAAACAGAACGCTCCTATGGGAGCGTTCTGTTTTACTTTCACCTTGCTTTAAGCAGCGACCTGCCCTAAATACCAACTAATTAACGCAATTTAGCGGTCGTTATAGAGAGGTTTTTACTGTACTGTATATGTTACTGTTTTGTAGAGTGCCCCAGAGGTCAATATGGAGTCAGCTGTAGACATGAATGTGACTGTAAGGAAGGTACAGACTGTGATACAATCACCGGCGAGTGTATATGTTTGGCCGGCTGGCATGGCCCACGATGTGACAAAGGTACAAAAGAATGAGTGAATAAGAGTCTTTTTTCATATTAACGCTTTCCTCCATAAATACGTCTTTTTATGCCTCTATAAAAATCACTTATTGAAACCATTGTGATAAATAGAGCATTTGCTCCTAAGGAGCAAATGCTTTATTTATCAAAATGGTTTCAGAACTACAGAATTCTAAAAAATTTCCTTTTCTCTATTTAATGCTCCTTTTTGGTAGATTTATCCAGAGGCTGGTTCTAACAATAGCCTATGAGGTAATGGCTTAAGCGAACAGGGCAGATCCAGATCAGATGTTCTCCTGCAGGAGCTGTCTGATCTGGGTCTACTCTTTTAGCAAAAGGTTTAAAAAGGAGTATCTATGGAGTAAAGTGTTAGCTATATGATATCAAGAAAGACAACTCTTGTCCTGAAAGCAAACCACATTGTTTTGAATGTAATCTCCCTTGGACTGGTAATGAAACATGCATTTATCAGATACTGTATTCATCCTTAGGAATAAATCTAGTTTAATGAGAGAAACAGTAAAAGTTAAGATGATATAAACAACTACAATAGTTGAAAAAGTGAACATACCACATATGCAGTAATGTCTTGGTAATGTGGTCACGTAATTTATTAATATAGGCGTCTGCTAAAACAGATGGTCGCTTAACCCTTTCCCTCATGTAAACATTGTTTCACGCATTTGCAAACAGAGTAGACCCAGATCAGACGGCTCCTAGAGGAGCCGTCTGATCGGGGTCTGCTCTGTTTGCTAGTGGAATTTGAAAGATCTGTTTCTTTACTTTCTAAAATGGCTACATTTTACCACCTTGCATATTTCATTATAACTATTTTGTCCATGAATATTCAGTAGGTATTGAAATTTGAAATAAACATAAAACAGGGAAAGGGTTAATGCAGGGCAAAAGTAATGCAGAAAGCTCCTGTATCTTTGGTCCAACATTAAGCTACCACCTGTTTTAAAAATCCAGAGTTATATACAGTTGAACTTCGATATCTCGAACTCGGATAACACGAACTTCGGGATAACTCGAACAAAAAGTTCAGTCCTTCCAAAACTTATAATACAGAATTGCTCAAAAATGCATCACTACAGATATCTAGAAACACATGTGACAGCTTAATACAGGTCTAAAGTGATGCTGAAAGCTCCTACAGGAGCTTTCAGCATTACTTTAGACCTGTATTAAGCTGTGAGACTCAATAAATTGTTCAGATTAGAATGCGGAAAACTCGAACTGTTAATCTCAAACTATTTTGTATGGTCCCTTGAAGTTTGAGATATCGAAGTTCAACTGTACTTCTTATGAGTGGTCGTATTAGAGATACATCTTGACATGTTTGGAAAAAGTAATGTTTTCAATCTATACTGTAAATCCCCTCTGAAATGGACTTAACCCTTTCCCTGTTCTTTGTTTATTACACATTTCAGTACCTAATGAATATTAATTAACAAAATAGTTATAAAGAAATATGGAAGGTGGAATATTGTAGACATTTTAGAAAGCAAAGAAACAGAGTTATCAAATTCCTATAGGAGCCGTCTGATCTGGGTCTACTCTGTTTGCAGATGCGTGAAAACACGTTTACATGAGGGAAAGGGTTAATGCCTGTCTATAACCTCCCTGATGAATATTCATGTGTGAATTTGTCACTTCTTGAATATTCATTAACCGTAATTTTATAATGTTAATATTTTCAAGGAAAATTTTGTTTTTGACAAAAATTGTAGGATTAGATCTGTATAAATCAATAAGCAAATAGAGTAGAGCCTCATCACTCCTGTAGGAGCCGTCCGATCAGGGTCTACTCTGTTTGCAATTAGGCATGAAAAAGCATGCATATGAGGGAATGGCCTTAAGACAGGTTTTAGCTTCATGTATTTTGAAAGTCATGCAGAAACTCCTCTAAAAAAAAATAAAAAATTAAAATATAATAATAAAAAGATAAACAGCTAAAAACAGTTGTAAACATGTAATAAATGCATTAATAATAGAGAATCATAAAGATTTTTACAGAAACTGATTGTGTTAAACTCTTACAAATTTGTAACCATGGTTTATATTTCAACATTTAACTTTTAACCCATTCCCTCGTAAGCTATTTTTGATCCGACCTCTTTGAATGAATCTACCGAAACGGAGCATTTACTAGAGAAAAGGATTTTTTTTAGCATTCTGTAGTTTTGAAACCATTGTGATAAATAGAGTATTTGCTCCTATGGAGCAAATGCTCTGTTTATCACAATATTTTCAAAAAGTGGCTTTTAAAGAGGCGTAGAAAGGCGTCAATATGGAGGAAAGGTTTATTTTTTTTTAGGGATATGAATAAAGAAAGGTTTTGGCCCTGGTAAAAACTGTAGCATCGGATATAGAACTCCTTAACCCATTACCTCATAGGCTATTTTTAGGTCCAACCACTTTCAATTAATCTACTGAAAAGGAGAATTAACTAGAGAAAAGGCAAATTTTAGAATCTTGTATTTTGAAACCATTGTGCTAAATAGAGCTATTTATCACAATAGTAGGTGGCGGTGGTCTAGTGGTAACGTGCTTGACTATCAGTCCGGGGTTCAAATCCCGGTCCCACCCGAGAATTTCAGAGACGCTTTTCCGTGTCTCCCACCCGCACATACTCTCCACCCAGGGGTTAATATGGGTACCTGTGAGGGTCACTCGCCGGAACTGCGGCTGCATGATTGCGCCATATGTTAGCAGTGCTCAATATTGTAGGCCAATGACTCAATGACCAGGGGAGTAAATGTACAGTCGGCTGAGCGGTCATTCGGACTGAAAGTAGACTATAACTAGGTACTTTACTTTTTTTTTTTTACAATGGTTTCAAAAAGTAAATTTTACAGAGGCGTAGAAAGGAGGATTTATGGAGGAAAGGGTTAAGCAAATTCCTTTTAAGCAAACAGAGCAGACGCTGATAAAACGGTTTGCAGGAGCCGTCTGATCTGGGTCTACTCTGTTTGCAAACATGTAGAAAGGCATATTTATGGAGTAAGGATTAAGCATCTAATTTTTTGTCTTGCTAAAAGTCCAGTTTATACTGGTTTTGCTGTACATCTATGACTTGAAATTCACCAGTGTAATTTGCTGATTTGCATAATTATGTGACCATGGTAATAGAAACCATTCTACTGGAGTTCCTGCCTGTGGTAAGTGCCATTAGAAAGTTTTTGTCAACCCATTTCCGATAAGCCTTTCTATAACTCTATTTCTATCATTTTTTCGAAACCATATAAATCATCTATCTATCAAAATCTTTCTATTACTCTCAGTCTGTCATTTCTTGGAAACCATATAAAACATCTATCAAAATCTGTCTATTTCTCTATTATTTCTTTGAAACCATATAAGTCATCTGTCTATCATTTTCTAGTTTGTTCTGAGGGCACCTACGGAGACAGATGTCAAAAGACGTGCAGTTGTGAGAATGACGCACACTGTGACCCTCAGCATGGGCACTGCACGTGCAGAATGGGCTACGTTGGACAATTTTGTGACAGAGGTAAACAGGACATTATCATTTCTGATATTATATCTGATAGTCCAACAGCCAAGTGGACATATTCATACCCCCAGGGGGGACTTTAATGTTGGCGATAATTTCGTAGCCATTGCACATACATACTTAAAATTTGGCATGCATGTGCAATTATGGAGGCGAACATATTTTGGGGTGACTTATTAAGGTCAAGGTCATACATCAAGGTCAAATAGGGGGGCATAGTGTTTCACAAACACATCTTGTTAACTCTTTATCTTATAATTTTAGCTCGTCTGTTTCGAAGCTATTGTCGTATTACTCCAGCGTCTGCGTCATCGTTGTCATCGTCGTTGTCGTCCGAAATGCACTATTTATCACAATGGTTTAAAAAAGTGATTTTTACGAAGGCGTTAAAAGGCGTCGATATCAAACAGCTTTGATCCTGATGAGGTGCACTGTTACTTAGCGACTCATCTAGATCCAAGTTATTTGTAAATACCCGCACGGTCACGTTTAGCAGGCAAAGGAATAACACCTTTGCTAACAAGGTAGACCCAGATTAGACAGCTCCTGTTTTACAGCACTGCGATACTGAACAGGTCATATAGCGCCGATGTCCGCTTTTGGAATGATATAGATCTCAGATTGTGTTGTGCCTGTTACAGCATAATAATGAATACATGGATTAGCCCTTTACTGTATGACTATTCATGTAAGAAATGACGTATGTATGAACATTTATTAGCGTAATGTTAATTATGAACATTACAAGAAACTTTTTGGCATTGGTAAAACCTGTAGAGTCAGATCTAAATAAGTCCTTAACCCTTTACTCCATGAATACCTCTCTGTAATATCCACTTCTTGAAACCATTGTGATAAATAGGGCATTTGCTATATAGGAGCAAATGCTCTATTTGTTACAATGGTTTTAAACTACAAAATTCTAAAACTTTACTTTTCTCTAGTAAATGCTCATTTTGGGTAGATACATCCAAAGAGGTTGGGTCTAAAAGTAGCCTATGGAGGAAAGGGTTCCTCCATGAATATTTCTGATATAATGAATGTATCTATTAATATTAATTTCCTTAATATTTAATATGACTAAGGCACTGCCTCTAACGGGAATCGACAATCAACATTTTTTACACGTGAGCACAGAAATTCGTACTGTCTGAGATGAAGTAGAAGAAAAAATAGATAAAGAATTTAAAGAAAGTATGTGTATTTCAAGTCTTACTTAGTACAGGAAACACTAAAGAAATGGGAGATAATTCAAAACATAACTTAGAATCTCGTACATGTATGGTACAACAGTCTACACGTGCTTAAGAGGTGTGTCAAATTAACCCTTTTCTTCATAAAAACGTGTTTTCAAGCATCTGAAAACAGAGTAGACCAAGACCAGATGGTTCCTACATAAAAATAATGATGATAATGATAATAACAATAGTGCCCAGTATCGTTAGAGTCATTATACATACATATGTATATGTCTCTGGTATCGTTCATCAAAGACAATAGGTCATGAGGTCTAAACGTAAGAACATACATTTATGTATGTCAAATTATTGTTTAAAATATAGAATAGATCTGATTCTACAGCTTCTGCCTGAGCCAAGATGTCATGTGTTCATATGCCATTATAAAAAATAATATCTTATTAATATTCATGACGTCATTTTTTCCTACATAAATTTTCATCAGGAAAAGGGTTAAACATGGCACTGAGTATTCCTACAAAAATTACACTATCTACTAGCAACTAATTAAGCCATCCATCAAAAACAATGTTGGCACAGTGAATGAACAAATTTAAATCAAGGATACATTTCAAAATGTGTGATTCTAGAGATAAGGCCCATGTACCTGGTACACTGAGTGTGTCTACTCATGATATGGGCCAAATTATATGGAGATTGGCTAATGCAAAATATATTGGTATGCCTGTGACAAAATCAAATAGACCAACAGACAGACATATGAATGCACATACACAGTTGCCAAAAGCAGGCTAGACAAAAATCAGGACACTCGCTGTAATAAAGTAAATTAACAATACAATTGAAAACTCATACATATTGTTTATGTGTGCAATTTTGAATTTGACAGGATGAGTTGAGAATGGTTGGAACTGAAATGTTGATACTGTATACAAAGTAAACTCATTTAGCTACATAAACCCTTGTACTGATGATGAATCAAGATCCAGTTTGAAGTAGTTAATATTTTATCATTTTTGAGATACACATGGGCAAGAAAGTGAGAAATATGACAGGAATATTTACAACAGAAGCATTGAAAGGATCATGTGTCACCTGTCAGCAGAAATGTGACCCCAAAAAAGATGCCATACTAAACATAATCCCTACCTGTCATCCTGCTAAAGCAATTGACACAAAAAGTGCACATAGTATCATAAATTTTGTTTGGGACAATTATTTTTTCTGTTTAAAGTTTGTCTATAGCACTTACTGACTCCAAAAAGCATTTCCAATAGGCAGTGCTAGGATTTGAACCTAGACTCCCTCTATGGCTAAGCCAAGGAGGTGTTCTTCCATTAAACTACACTGACAGCATTTATGGAAATTGCCAGTTTGGAGCACAAGCTAACTTAGATTTTGATATTCATAACTATTTTTCAGCTCAGCATGTAATTTGTTAAGAGGTTTTTAGACAGGAATCATTTCGGAAAAGGAGAGAATTACAGATTTCTTTTTAAAACCAGGGAATATGGAGACGGTTCAAGCGAGTACAACTCCTTCCAAATACACTGAATATACTTCACAATCAGATGTTCACATTGTTCAGAGTTCTGTAGCTCTCAATTCTGAACAAACATAAATACAAAAGTTGGCCATGGCCCTTCAATTTTATTTTACAAAATAATCATTCCGGTGTTTTTTACTTTACTCTGTGAAGTATGTATTTTCTCTTCGATATTGTGTCAGCCCCCCCCACCCCCCACCCACCCACCCACCCCACACACACACTCTCCGATTTTTTTTTAAAAATCCCCCTTTTTTGGACAGGGGCAAACCCCATCGCCAACCCCACCTCCGCCCAAATTCACATTTGTGTACTCTAAATGGTGACATCAAGCTACTTTCGGTTTTAACATATCCAAGCAGAGTACACCGTGAGAAGGCAACCATTGTAAAATTAGCATGCTGTCTTACAGTTTATTGATGAGACTACCGTCATCCCTATTTTCCAATTTCTAGAATAAACACTGTATTTTTATCAAAGGGTCAACTATCACTCAATTTTTAGCATTGTTTTGAAAGGTTTAACTCATATCCGCGGATATGAATCTCATATCCGGTGTTTAGTCATATCGGTATAGCGATTATTTTTGGTTGCATGACAACCAGTTCTAGATGGATCCAGATTCTTTGAACAATTTTGACAGAGCTCAGCATGGTACAAATATCATGTATGTGGAGTTTGATTACATTCTGCCACGTAATATCAGAGACTGAGGATCTATCCGAGATGTTGCTGACGGACGGTCAGGACTCCGACGACCACAAAAGCTCATCTGAGCATATTCAGAGTTAAAATTCAGTGTATTCCTTGCAATCTGCTTGCAGATTGCTCGTTATAACAAAGAACCGTCATATAATGTAACATAACCCTACCTGTTACGTCCCTGCACAATCAAACCTCAATCATTGCATGTTTTCAGCGGCACTGACATGCAAGTCGAAATCAGAAAAATATGTACATTTATACTTCTCGCAAGCCGCTTCGCGGCTTGCTCGTAATTTCATTAGTCCAATCACTTACAATAAATATTGTTTAATGTACCTTCTTGTGTGTATTAAAAGGCGTTATATTCAATGTCTGTTTGATGTAGACACCCTTTATGCACTGTAATTTGTCGATTCGAGTCAATTTCAATATGGCGGCATCTGTCAGAAAAAAAAGAAGACTGTCCGAGATGTAGCGATGAAAGAAATTCTAAAAGATTGACTGTACCACGATTTGTTACCCGATTTACGGCGTCGCCGATTCAATTGCATTTCTCAGAAAATTACATGTCGATTTCGGATTTTCGGCGCTGGTCAATGCTTTTCAATGAAAACTCCCGAAATAGCCGAATGGATTTTGTCACACACTTTTTACAGGGTTAACCTTTTGTACCGTAGAGGGAATCGACGGCGCCTTCGGCGCCCGGTCGATTCCCTATTACAGCATAAGAACAAGAACAGTTTTGACCTTGACAGAAACTGTAGAATTAGATTTATATAATCCCATAAGCAAACTGAGCAGACCCTGATCAGGCGGCTCCTATAGAAGCTATCTGATCTTGGTCTACTCTGTTTGCAAAGGTGTATTTATGGAGTACAGGGTTAAGCAATAGATCAGATCCTGATCAGATTCCTCTTATAGGAGTTGTCTATCTGGGTCTACTCTGTTTGCAATTTAGGCATATGGAGGAAAGGGTTAATTGTCTGCAACACTTTAGTTGTATTTGTAAATTTGGACAGTCTTATTGGTGTCTTGCTCTATCCTATTCGTGTACAGTGTAATAGAAACACCTTGCTTAACCTTTAAGTAAGGAGGAAATGAAAATGTTTTAGACACGTGGCTGCTTAACCCTTTCCCTCATATAAGCGCCTTTTCACGCATTGGCTAACAAAGTAGATCCAGATCAGACGGCTCCTACAGGAGCTGTCTGATCAGGGTCTGCTGTATTTGCTTATGACATGATATAGATATTATTCTACAGTACTTGTCAAAGTAAAAAATTGCCTTGAAATTTTTTATATCATAATTAATGTTCATTTCTCGCTTCTCAGACGTGCTAGATAAGCCAAGTTACTAAAAATAGCCGTACTAGAAATCCTTATCTGGAACACCCCTTGTCTGGTGTATTCATACGCGCGATTGGGTAAAATCAATACAAGGGAAGGAACAGAGTTATATCAACATTTCTATAGGCAACAACCTTATGAACTAGTAACTAGCACGAATATGAAATTATATTTATCATATAAACACTTTAAAAGCCTATTTAATTAACCGAAGACGTCGTTTTGTAGTCACTCAGTCATTTATATTTTACGCCAAAACGTAATGTGGTTGTCATAACAAATGATGTCATTTTGGTGTCACGCCTAAACTTATGCTGCAGTTTATTTGAAGTCGTATTAAGCAATGTAAAGTAGTACTTCACAAAATCCGTTAAATTACTTGGTTTTAGGGCATATTTCAGCGAGGAAAATAATCAAGCAGAACCTATAAGCGAGTTTCCGATAGGAACAGACCAACCGAGGGTATAGAAACCCCGGCTTTAAACAAAACCCATGCTTGATTGTTTTTATCTCTTACATCAACATTGAACAAGAAATGGGTTAATGCAGGGTAAAAGCCATGCAGAAAGCTTTTCTTCATGACTTCTCAACCTGCATTAAGCTTCCACCTGTCTTAAAATCCAATAATGATTATAATTATAATAATGATAATAGTACTTATTCGAATTTGCCAGGCTTTACCTGATGCTGTTCTATTTTTAGCCTGTCCTGCTGGATGGTACGGTATAAACTGTGCAGAGATGTGCCAATGTATAAACAACGCTGAATGCAATCACGTGTCTGGAGAATGTTTATGTACACCAGGATGGCAGGGTGAACGTTGTGAACAAAGTGAGTGCTTCCCCACCCCTCCCCCTCTCCGTCCCCTGTCCCTCTCCCTAATGCGACCAATGATACAAAGTTAAATGGTGGATCTAAGCAATTAACCTTTCCCCTGTTAATTCCAAATTTCAATACATACTGAATATTCATGGGCATCATAGCTATAATGAAATTATGAACATTATAGCCATTTTAGAAAGTAAAGAAACAGATCTATCAAATTCCATTAGCAAACAGAGCAGACCCTGATCAGACGGCTCCTATAGGAGCCGTCTGATCTGGGTCTACTCTGTTTGCAAATGCACGGACAACACCAAAACTGATTATCTCCCCGTCTTTGGGGATAATGATACAAGGCAAAACAAACTGCAAATATTTTATGAAATATCTCTGAGTCTCTTGCTGATACCTTAATTAACCCCATTACCTCCTGGGCTATTTTTAGATCCAATCTTTTAGAATAAATCTACCGAAAAGGGGCATTTACTAGAGAAAAGTAAAAGTTTAGAAATGTGTAGTTTTGAAACCATTGTGATAAATAGAGCATTATTTTTTATACGCCCACCTAATAAAGGTGGTCGTATATTGTCGTGGCCCTGTCCGTCCGTCCGTTCGTTCGTTCGTTCGTTCGTTCGTTCGTCCGTCAACATTTTGCTTGTCCGCTGTTTTCTGGGAAAACTATTTGAGAGATATTAATGAGCCTTCACACAAATGTTTAATGCATCAAGATCTGAAGCTGAGTCGATTCTGAGGTTCATTTGATTTTTCATTTCAGAGTTATGGCCCATGTCCTTAAAAAATATGCAAATAGTTTGTCGGCCGTTTTCTGGGAAAACTGTTTGACAGATATTAATGAAACTTCACAAAAATGTTTAATGCATCAAGATCTGATGCTGAGTCGATTCTGAGGTTCATTTGATTAGTCGTTTTGGAGTTATGGTCCTTTTACTTAAAAAAAATGCAAATATATGGAAATAGTTTGTCCGCTGTTTTCTGGCAAAACTGTTTGACAGAAATTAATGAAACTTCATACACAAGTTTAATGCATCAAGACCTGAAGCTAAGTTGATTCTGGGGATCATTTGATTTGTTGTTTCGGAGTTATGGCCCTTGCACTTAAAAAATAATGCAAATTTATGCAAATATGAGGATGTCCATAACTTTTTCATTTGAAATGATATTTACTTCAATTTTTTTTATATGGTTAAACCTTAATGTGATTTTTCACAGATATATTGGGGGGTTTGATGTGTCATTTTATTCTAAAGTTATGGTCCTTGAACTTAGTGTGTTCGTTGCTTTGTTAGTCGGTCAACTTTTAGTTTGTGTTTTGTTTTCTGGGAAAACTATTAAAATGATATAAATGAAACTTAACACAAATGCTTTAAGCAACAAAATTTGAAGCTGAGTATATTTTGAGGTTCATTCAATTTGTCTTTACAGAGTTATGGCCGTTGCACTTTACAAAAATCTGCAAAAATGAGGATTAGCTGTAACTTTTTTATTTAATAAGATATTCACTTCATTTTTTAAAAAAATAGTATCACCTTAATATGGAAATCTAATTCTGAAGCACAGATTAGAAAATGTCAACACTTATAAGGCATGTTGAATCAGAGAAATTTGCAAGTGGGCGTATTATGTACCGTATGCGGTACTCTTGTTCTCCTCAGTAGGGGAAAATGCTCTATTTTTCACAGTGGTTTCAGAAAGTGAGTTTTACAGAGGTATCAAAAGGCGTCAATATGAGGGAATGGGTTAATCTCATTGCAGCAATGGTTTGAAAGAAATTTTTGGTGCTATGTGACCTATTCAGTGTCGCAGTGCCATAAAACCAAACTCACTCAAATATTAAAACAACATCAAGTTCTCTACATTTATTGTCTCTGTTTTGTAATCCTATCATCAATGTAAGCTCTCTCTATATATATAATAGACATTTGTGTCTTTGATAGATGTTGATTTAATACTGTGTGGGTTGTTTCCAAGGCAATCATTCTTCCACTAAAATCTAAACATTTTGTCTCATACAGTAAATACTCTCTAATCTGAACTTTTAGTAAAAACTAAGAACTTTTTTAGGCAGGTACATGTATGCAGCTTAATGCATAGTGAAAATTATGCAGATAGGTCGTAGAGGAGATTTTCTGTTTGAATTTTACCCACCTTTCACCTGTGTTGATTATCTATACGATGTAGTCCCAGATCAGTGAGATCTTTTAGGAGCCCTTTGTTCAGGGTCTGCTCTGTTTGTCATTCAAAGTCTTCTAGCAAGTTTAACCCTTTCCCTCATATAAACATGTTTTAACGAATTTGCAAACAGAGTAGACCCAGATCAGACGGCTCCTAGAGGAGCCGTCTGATCAGGGTCTGCTCTGTTTGCTAATAGAATTTGATAGATATGTTTCTTTTCTTTCTAAAATGTCTACAATGTTCCGCCTTCCATATTTCTTTATACCTATTTTGTTAATGAATATTCAGTAGGTATTGAAATTTGGCCTAAATACAGAACAGGGAAAGGGTTAAGCCTGTCACCCTGAATGGACTCTGTAGTTAAGCTCTAATGGGAAAGTCCACTCTGAAACGTCGGTGTTGAATGGGTTAACCCTAATTTCCCTGTTCAGTATTCATGTTAAGAAATGATGACATCATGAATATTTATTAGCTGGAGTTTTATAATGTAAATATTTCAAGGAAAGTGTTCACTTTGACAAAAACTGTAGAATTCGATCTATATCATGTCAAAAGCAAACAGAGCAGACCCTGATCAGACGGCTCCTATAGGAGCCGTCTGATCTGGGTCTACTCTGTTTGCAAATATGTGAAAACCCTTTTAAATGAGGGAAAGGGTTAAGTCAAGAATATCATGTGCAGAATATACACAAAAGCAATCAAAAGACTGATTCAGACTTGACTGTGTGAAAGCTGTGCTGCTTCATTCTTAATATTGAAGACACTCACTGTGATGGCAGGAATATATCAACTCTTCCCCTGTTGCATTATTTATATAAGAAAGCAGGGTTCCCACGGACAGGGAAAAGTCAGGGAAAAAAGGTTTTTTTTCAAGGTCAGGGAAAAGTCAGGGAATTTTTTAATTGGTCAGGGAAATTTGAAATTTGGCAAAAGTCAGGGAAATTTGGAACCAAAGGATGAGGGTTGAGGAAATATGTCAAAAAGGAGAAAGAATGAAAATAAAAGGCTAAGGCAGTTTCTTCAATTTTGACCAAACCAAATATCTTTATACATCTTTGATTAGCTTTGTATATTTCACATCCAAATTTTATAGTATATCTGTCATGAAGTCTGTTAAAACAAAATCATTGGAGAATTCTGCACCTCTGCAAGACTCCAGCATCCATTTTGACAGCAGTGCTAGAATAGGGCAGCAATGCTAGATATTGGACATTCTACTGTAGTGTCTCAGGCTGGGCAGCTGCTAGATATTGGACATTCTACTGTACTGTCTTCACTTGTTATGGCAGGCTGGGCAGCAGTGCTAGATATTGGACATTCTACTGTACTGTCTTCACTTGTAAGGGCAGCAATATTTGGTCTGCTATTATGAAAACAGTGAAAATGCACTTTTCTGGCGTCTACAGAGACCCGTTAAAAGGACCTATTTTTCCCAATTTGGGAAAAACATCCCAAGTGATGCAAAATTTTGATTAAATTGCAAAACAAGAGGGCCTGAAAGGCCCTAATATCGCTCACCAGAAAATCAGAGGAGAAGATTTTCAAAGTTTTCACCATGTGTTTCTATAGAAAACTAGCTGGCCCTGGCAGGGTTCCCACGGACAGGGAAAAGTCAGGGAAAAAAGATTTTTTTTCAAGGTCAGGGAAAAGTCAGGGAATTTTTTAATTGGTCAGGGAAATTTGAAATTTGGCAAAAGTCAGGGAAAAGTCAGGGAATTTTGGAACCAAAGGATGATCGCTGAGGAAATGCATGTATGTCAAAAAGGAGAAAGAATGAAAATAAAAGGCTAAGGCAGTTTCTTCAATTTTGACTAAACCAAACATCTTTATACATAAATACTTGAATTGATCTGATCTAATATTTTGACCATTAAGGGCCTTTTTCAAAGATTATCATGTCAAAATACACGTCACATTTTTGTTACATGCATTCAGCCATAAAATCACAGAGAACATCTTTATACATCTTTGATTAGCTTTGTATATTTCACATCCAAATTTTATAGTATATCTGTCATGAAGTCTGTTAAAACAAAATCATTGGATAATTCTGGCACCTCTGCAAGACTCCAGCATCCATTTTGACAGCAGTGCTAGAATAGGGCAGCAATGCTAGATATTGGACAGTCTACTGTAGTGTCTTCACTTGTTAGGACAGGCTGGGCAGCGGTGCTAGATATTCGACATTCTACTGTACTGTCTTCATTTGTAAGGGCAGGAATATATGGTCTGCTATTATGAAAACAGTGAAAATGTAGACCCTTTTCTGGCATATACATAGACCCATTAAAAGGACCTATTTTTCCCAATTTGGGAAAAACATCCCAAGTGATGCAAAATTTTGATTAAATTGCAAAACAAGAGGGCCTGAAAGGCCCTTAGATATCGCTCACCAGAAAATTAGAGGAGAATATTTTCAAAGTTTTCACCATGTGTTTCTATAGAAAACTAGCCAGCCCTGGGGCGGGGCCAATTTTGACCCCATTTTAATGGCATGCTGTATCAGTGTCTTACAGACTGTATGACGTACTATTTTAAAATTCAGCTTACACAGAAAAACTGAAAGATTAACCATTTCTACCATAGATACACATTTTATCACCTTTGCAAACAGAATAGACCCATATCAGGCAGCTCCTGTAGGAGCTGCCTGATCAGGGTCTACTCTGTTTGCTTAGAAAAATATCATAAATCTGAGTTTTTACTGTAGTCTACTGCCAAAATATTTCTTAACTTTGCTTTAAAAAAATAAAATTTTACTTAATTATGTATTCATAGTAGATGGAGTCTCTAATAAAAAATCATGGAGGAAAGGGTTAAGAGAGGTAGAAAATATTCAAGATACTTTATACTTTGGGTGCATATTAGGACCTGTTTGGCATCCTGCATGTAACATTCAATATTGAGCAATTAAAAATGAAAAAGTCAGAAACATTTTTTTTTAAAATGATCAAAACACTACTGCTGTATATATAGTTGTCATAAAGAGAGAGGTGGTAAGGATTTGCTGATGGGGAGGACGGAGGCCAACATTTATTGATCATGCTCATAGATGACCAATTAAACTTAATCTGTTAACATGGGGTCAGGGAAAATTGAAATTCGGTCAGGGAAAAGTCAGTGAAAAGTCAGGGAATTTTATCTTTTCTGTTTTGTGGGAACCCTGACAGGGGCGGGGCCAATTTTGACCCCATTTTAATAGCATGCTATATCAGTGTCTTACACACTATGTACTATTTTAAAATTCAGCTTACACAGAAAAACTGAAAGATTAACCCTTTCCACCATAGATACACATTTTATCACCTTTGCAAACAGAATAGACCCATATCAGGCAGCTCCTGTAGGAGAGCTGCCTGATCAGGGTCTTCTCTGTTTGCTTAGAAAAATATCATAAATCTGAATTTTTACTTTATTCTACTGCCAAAATATTTCTTAACTTTGCTTAAAAATAATTTTTTAATATTTTTACTTAATTATATATTCATAGTAGATGGAGTCTCTAATAAAAATCCATGGAGTCATGGGTTAAGAAAGGTAGAAAAGATTCAAGAGACTTTATACTTAAGGTGCATATTAGGACATGTTTGGCATCATGCATTTTACATTCAGTATTGAGCAATTAAGAATGAAAAAGTCAAAAACATTTTTAAAATGATCAAAACACTACTGCTGTATATATAGTTGTCATAAAGAGAGGGGTGGTAAGGATAGGCTGATGGGGAGGACGGAGGCCAACATTTATTGATCATGCTCATAGATGACCAATTAAACTTCTGTTAACATGGGGTCAGGGAAAATTGAAATTCGGTCAGTGAAAAGTCAGGGAATTTTATTTTTTCTGTTTTGTGGAAACCCTGGAAATGGTTTCATGAGCAAACTGGGTCTGCTTTGTTTGCAAGTCATGAAAAAGTATTCATATGAAGAAAAGGATTAATACAGTAAAATGCTTCTAAACCGGAAATTTCAGGTCTTTTTAACCCATTCCCTCATATTGACGACTTTTGACGACTCTGTAAAAGTGAC
This sequence comes from Azorinus chamasolen, assembly GCA_963576725.1. NCBI lineage: Eukaryota > Metazoa > Mollusca > Bivalvia > Cardiida > Solecurtidae > Azorinus > Azorinus chamasolen. Next base: position 2,032,895 of record OY755249.1, read on the forward strand.
ACTTTGTGAAACCATTGTGATAAATAGAGCATTTGCTCCTATAGGAGCAAATGCTCTATTTATCACAATGGTTTCAAACTACAAAATTCTAAAATTTTACTTTTCTCTAGTTAATGCTCCTTTTCGGTAGGTTTATTCAAAGAGGTTGTATCTAAAAATAGCCTATGAGGTAAAGGGTTAAGTAGAAGGCAGCTTAACCCTTTCCTCCATAGATACACCTTTCTACGCCTCTGTAAAAGTCACTTCTTGAAACCATTGTGATAAATAGAGCATTTGCTCCACAGGAGCAAATGCTCTATTTATCACAGTGGTTTCAAAATTAAACAATTCTAACATTTTTCTTTTCTCTAGTAAATGCTCCTTTCCGGTAGATTTATCCAAAGAGGTTGGGTCTGAAAATAGCATATGGGCCCGGGGAATGGGTTAATACTGGGTCTACTCTGTTTGGAAAGGCGTAAAAAGTCCTTTGCATGAATGAAAGCATTAAACTGGGTTATATGTTGGTTTTCAGACAAGCATACTTTCAAGACAGACAAGGATATCTATTTCTTGTTAGTCTGAGAAATATAATAAAAAGCTTATATAATGAAACATCAAAGAGGTTTCGACTGTAAAAATAAGATGAAACGGATCACACTGTACTTTTCCGTTTTTCAATTATGACTTGATTTCAATCCTAAATATTTTACCGTAATGATCTGTCGCATTGTTTGCGTACATTCGATTATCTAAAAAACTTAAACAAGAGTGTTCAGAGGAACACATGTGTCACCTGCTCGCAGCTGACACAAAAAACTGTTAATATGCTGGAGTGCAAAAATCAGAACAAAGGTGAATAAGGGGAATACAAAAAGTATTGCATGCAAGGTGATGAACCTTCATACAGTACAAGCCCCGCGGACTTTTTGTTTTCCGCGGCCCATCGCAATTTTATCCAACGCGGACACGGGTATTTTTGTCCGCGCTGATATGCGGTCTTCCGCAATCGAGCGCGGGTTGTGATGGGTCCGCGCTGGTCCCTCCGTAGGGGCACTCGTCGCCGGGCGCGATCGTTATCACCGCAGGTCGCGGTGGTATCATCGTGGACCACTGTGTACTACTGCGGATCGCGCTTGACCTTACCTGGATTGATATTTATATCCTTTTCATCCTTTTATATCCATTTTCACGGCTCATCTTTCTCTTTACATGTATATACATCCACATTTTGCAAAATTGATATGAAATGTATGAAATAAAACACTCGAGAAATGGTTCGTTTAGACTAATTCCAAACCGAAACTGTTCTGCATTCGGCAAACACAAATTAATTCATCCATTATTTTTGGCGCGTTTGTATGTACTGGAATATAACCTGTCCGTGAATTGTCTGATTCGTTTCTGCATGATATGGGTGCGATATTCTAGTATGCTTTCTATTTCAATTAGTTGTTGTTCAATACGTAAGATGTTTTATATAGAAACACGGAACACCCGTTAAACACAAAACACACACACAATAAGTTACTAGGTTGTATAACTTGTATCAGGTTTGCATACGTTTGTGCACATTGTTAGTGAATTCATCTTCATTTCGACTCTATCTTTTAGGTTCCAATTCTAATTCCCAATCGATTTTGTTTTCAGTTTCACATCAGTGTAAATTTTAATTATCAGAAATCTACTGGAAACGACCAACAAAACCTATTGATTCTGTTATGAGAATAGTCCTGCCTGGTCTTCTTATGATTTCTGTATAGATCTACATGTATATAAATATTGTTCTGGCAGACGAAAGAATTGAGGGATTTTATTTACTAATACATCTAATATCAATTCAGCCAGGTGAGTTGTAAAGTTAGAAGTTTTCTCCATTATTTAGTCTTGGTTCGGCAGCTTAAATGTACGTTTTAACCAGTTTCAATAGCCATTCGAATAATACTTGTATGGTTGTTTTATTACCCTTGTGCTTAATATTTTACTGTGTACAAATGTACCTGTGTACATGTTTTGTCTTTCTGCTTGATGTACATGTACTGCATGTTTAGATTCTGCTCAATCGATTCACTGCCATGATGTACCTGCATCCTATGGATTAAAAAAGATAATCCATTTTTTTCTAAAAACGTAGATATAGATGTAAACCAGTTTTTGGTTCTGGTTTGATAATGAGATATTGGACGTCTGGTCTAGATCTAAAGTGTTGTTAATGTCATGGCAACCGAATTCTGGGAGTGAAGGGGCATAATTAAATTAATCAATGTTATTAAAGAAGCGTATACAGTATGTACATGGTTTATCAAACCACGGACCTCGTACACCCACATTCTTTCGTTAAACGGATATGTCTAAACCAACGTGTCGCCTGCTTAAATTCCATGACGTATTCCTTATCTAGAAATAGATCACAATTTCCCCATTGTAAGTTGTATTTACTATTAAACCCTTCCATGTCAAACTTGAAAACTCTAATGTTTGCAAACAGTTTGGATCCTGATCAGACGCCGCGTCTGATAAGGATCCAAACCATTTGACACTTATATTAAAGTTTCTAAGACCCATTCCTCCATACATGTAGGCTCAATTTGGATCCAACTTCTTTGAATAAATCTACCGAAAAGGAGCATTAAGTAGATAAAATTATTGTTTTTAGAATTTTGTAATTTGAAACCATTGTGTTAAATAGAGCATATACTCCTATACGTGTAGGAGCAAATGCTCTTTTTATCACATTGGTTTCAACAGGTGACTTTTACAGAGGCGTAGAAAGGAGTATTTATGGAGGAAAGAATTAAGTAAAAACTATCATAATTTTTTTTAAAAGAAAAGTAGATGAAACATGTAAGCAGACAATGATTTGACAGTGACTATTTTAGTGGATTATTACGTCATAATGACAGTGAAGGGGTTTATAGCATACAGTACAGATTACAGCAAACACCTCCTTTCAACAACACTTTAAATGAATCCCCAAAACTTACAGTGGAACCTCTCTACATCGATACATGTACAAATAAAATGTCTGTTATAAGACAGGTGGCAGATTAATGCAGGATAAAAGTATTTTTGTCCTGCATTAAGCGGCCACTTGTATTCAAAAGATCCCATGTATTCCTTACTGGGTTGTCTCTTGAGAGAGATTTGCCATGTAACTCCGATGAGCAACAACCTCTCTACAACGACAATACAGAAGTTTATATCCCCCAGAGTGTTGCTTTGCAGAGGTAATACTGTAGTTATCATTTATTAATATATACGTACAGCAAAATATATCTCTCATACATGTACGCCAACTTTCTTTCTTTTTAAAAGCATATTTCTTAATTTAAATGCCAATTTCTAGTTTTAAAGTAAGCCGGTGGTCTAATATTCGATGCGTTTAAAATGTAACTGCCCCTGATAATAACAAAATTACTGCAAAACCTTATAAAACGAACCCTGTGACCATACCGAGAAAATGACCTGATTAGAGAGGTTCTCAAACCGGTGTAGCGAAGTAAAATAACAATTCAAAACAGTTGAATTGGCTGTCATTTAAAAAAGGTGGTAACTAAACACAGGATACATGTAGCTCCAATATCGGTTTAGAAAGATTATCGGTTAAGGGGCGGCGATTGTAAACAACCATTCTTAAAAATGTTGATTTGACGATCGTTTAAAACAGATGACAGCTAATTGCAGAATTGAAGTAATTTGAAAAGCTCCGTACTCTTTCTGCATTACCGATTTCCTGTGTAATCAACCGTCCGTTTTTAGAACAATGTAGGTATTTTCTTTTTTATCCTTTGCGAGCAAGTAGAGCAAGTAAAATAAAATAAAGTTTGAAGGGGACAAATGTCAGCCATATCCTCCCATGCCCAAATAGGAGAACAAATGTCCTAGAGAGAAAATGTCCGTATACCGAAGGGTAGATACAATGTACAACAAGAAGCTGGAATGAATCGGCCTTCAGGAACGCCCTATACATTACCAGCTGAACTTTGGAAAAAAGATCCCATGATCTGGCCTTTCTTTGAAATGGAAGACATTCTTATTTATGTGTTGGACATGCCTCATATGTCGAATAGGGGTACACTCAAAAGCCCTTTACTACAAAAGCTCCTCATCTAAAAGCCCCTCACTACAGAAGCCCCTCGATCAAAAGCCCCTCACTAAAATGGCCAAGGCTTACAAAAGCCCCCCACTATTTTTGTTAATTAATCATTATACTTCAAATATTTGGACAAAGTGGACCAAAATCAAAATTACAGCTATCTGGATCTACCCTGTTTGCTGAATGACCAGTTTATAAAGAGTCATTAAGTAAGGTAATTAGCACACTCTATACTTATAAAAGTAAACATTGTAGATCACAAGGAGGAGATTCCTTATATTTATTTCAAACAGGGTAGACCCAAATCAAATCTAAAGCTATATGATCTAGTTCAACCATGTTTGCTTTGTGACAGTTAATATAGATCCAATAGCTATGGATGATGTAATATTAGCCATATTATTTATAAATTATTATAATATTACCCCAATTAACTTAAACACAAACTTTTTCCATTTTCTAATTCCTTAACTTTCTTAAATTTCAAACAGAGTAGACCAAAATCAAAATACTGAGCAATCTGATCTGGATCTACCCTGTTTGCTCAATGACAAGCTTATAAAGATTCGTTAAGTAAGGTTATTAGAACACTCCTTTTAAAAGTACACTTAACAAAGCACTTAAAGTTCAATTAATGTTAGTATTGTTTTTTGTGAGGGGCTTTTGTAAACCTTGACCATTTTGGTGAGGGGCTTTTGCAAGAGGGGCTTTTGTAGTGAGGGGCTATTGTGATACACGCGTTGAATAATTTAGATCAACAGTATTTAGAATTTTAAATCTCGTTTTGTTTTAATAAGATCTAGATATTAAGATATACATGTACAGTCTCACGGCGTTCATTTATGTGTTGTAAAATGTCTTCTTTCTGGCTACTGTAAAGTACCATATCAGATCTAGTAAAAGTATTTTAGTATAGATCTAGATCATATCAATCTAAACTGTCTTTAGAACTAGAATTCGCAATAATCTAACTGGTTTTAATCGGTAGGGTTTAATTATGCTTAGCCATAGATCTAATTAGTCAAAGCATAGTTATCTTCTATTTTTCGGGAAACTGTTTAACAAATCATAACTTTAGACAATTGGCACATTGTTAGGTAGTTCGGTTTCATTACACGCTTTCCTGTTGCGTAATAATTCATAACTTTGTTGACAGTGGGTGATAGATGGCAGATGTGTGACACTGACCCTTGTCCCCTGCTGAGAAATTAGGGGATTTAGTGACCATCTTGCACCTTTGATCGTTACTATTTTCTTATGTCTAGCTAGTAAATTACAGCATACATGTATTTAGGCTGAGTAAGTAATATAATAATATAGTCTCCAACTGCCTAACACAAATCATTTTCAGTATATAAAACAAACAGTTTGTATTGTTAAATGCGGGAAATAAAACTACTGACATTTGAACACTGTAGAACCAGACAAGTTGGCTCAAAAAGCAACCATCTGACCAGGGTCTTCACTGTGTATTATTCAAAATCAAATAGCTAAGTTAGGTCTTATATAATGAATGGAATCTACAGTTAAACAATGACGGGCCATTCCACCTTAAGATACAAACCTTCTCTAATATAAACGTGTTTTCAAGCATTTGCAAACAGCGTAGTCCCAGATCATACGCATGATCTGGGCCTACTCAGTTTATTTATGGAATTGTAATAGGCCCGACTCTACAATTTCTACCAACATCAAAACAATCTTGTCTACAAATGCCATTCAAAACATTAGCTTATAAATATTAATGATATCATTATTTCTTACATGAATACTGAACAGGGAAAGGGTTAATCAGCAAAAGTAACAGAATTACAAGAATGTTTTCATAGTTATACAATTCATAAAACTATGTTTATTAATTTAAAACTCTTAAATGATAAGACTCAGATCAGATTTCTTAAATAAAAGCTGTTTGACCAGGAGTCTGTTCTGTTTGCTTATCCCTTTACCATATATAAACAATGTCCATGCCTTTGCAAACAGAGTAGACCAAGATCTGAAGGCGCCTATTGGAGTCGTATGATCGGGACCAGCTCTGTTTACTTGTGAAATTATATAAGATCTGACTCTACATTTTCTACAAGTACCAAGAAAAGTCATGGACCGCGTACCTACACCATTATAAAAATCAACTTATAAATAGCATGATGTCATCTTTTCCGACATAAATATTAAACAGGGAAATGGTTGAAACCCACCGACAACCAAACTTTAGGTTACGCTTCAGCTAGAGATCCGCACGTCTGACATGACCCGGCAACAGAAGTAAAAAATCTGAGAGCATCGACGCTTTTCACGTGCTTGCAAACAGAGTAGACACGGATACGATGGCTCTTATAGAAACCGTCTGATCAGGGTATTCTGTTTGCTTATGAATTTATGTTGAATCTAACTCTATAGTTTTGTTCCAACACCAAATCAGCCTCAGTACATAAGCTATTTTAAAAATAAATTTAATAAATATTCATGATATCGGCATTTCGATTTACGGACATTTGACCCCCGGACACTTGCCCCCGGACCTTTGCCCCCTATTTGGGGCCTTAAAAAAAGGATAAAATATAATTTTGAAAAAAGGGTGGCATTTCTTCCAGTGGCATATATTCCAATGGCATTTTTCCAAATCAGGGTGGCATTTTTTCCAGTGGCATTTTTTCCGGTGGCAGTTTTTTTTCCAGTTGCATTTTTCCGCACACCGCATTAAGCAGTCACTTGCCTTTGAAAATGATACACTAACACTAATTCGATGTTTTACGCGGAAACAAAATTTAGTCGATTTTTATTTTAAAAGAAGACAGAAGGAAACCCGGTAAGAAAACATAAAACATTTTTAAAAGCAAATTATTTCAGCATAATAAATGTAGGTAACTTGGACATTCTCTATAGGACCCTGAAAGTTTAAAAAAAAAATATGCAGATCAACCCTTAGCCCGCCGAGCGTGGCTTCCTTAATATTTACAAACAGTTTGTATACTGAACAGATGATGAGTTCCCTAGAGTGTTACTAGGGTCAAATATGTCTGACTCTCATTTTTCTGTTTGTTTTCAACGAACTAAAGCAATGCTTATTTCATTTATTTTGCAGACTACATTTTTTAAGCGGACGATAATTCAGTATAATAAGGGTCAAATGTTTTGGTCATACATTAAAACAATGATCGCTTTGCGTGCTCTACAATGTACGGAAACTACCTTGGTGTTTCAGCGCAGGGGGTCATTGATTTATTGGTCATCATTGTGTTAATTATTTGGTCATCAATAAAGTTCCGACAACTTTAAAGAAAGACTATCGGGTATTTCCGCTCTTTTGCTACTATCAAGATGTCACAGCTCATTGGTTCAGTATCTTTAAGACCCACCCATTGAAAAGACATAATCCAATCAACTGTCACCTATAGGCGTGTCAATCACCAATAATTGATATTGCTTTTCATAATTGATGAGCGGCCATCTATATTTCCCACAATATTAAATATAGAATGAATGGGTATTATGTATTCAAAATTTCTTCATATTGTACTTTAACCCTTTCCCTCATATGAACGTGTTTTCACGCAATTGCAAACAGAGAAGGGTCTTCTCTGACCTCTTAGAGGAGCCGTCTGATCAGGGTCTACTCTGTTTGCTAATAGAATTTGATAGATATATTTCTTTGCTTTGTTAAATAGCTGCAATGCCCCCCCCCCCTTTCCATATTTCATTTATAACTATTTTTGTCCATGAATATTCAGTAAGTATTGAAATTTTGAATAAACATAGAACAGGGAAATGTTAAATAAAACAATTTCTATAAGCTTGAAATTGATGTTGGTGAGGGTTTGACGTTAGGTTTAAAACCAGTCAATGTTATTTTACATGTAAGTATTATTTTAAGAAATTGTTAATACAAGATATCCATCCATGCTATCAGATCGAACAAGGCCTTATAGACCAGTTATATTGAATTTGTCTGTTGTTGTCGTGGATACATAGCATGCTACGAGCACCTGTGAATCAATACAGGGGCACTGTATGAAAATGAAATATTTATCATGTTTTAGACTTGGTTATTGTCTGATACATAATTAATAAGCCCATAATATATTTCCTCACCGTCCCTGTCCCTCTCTCTGTGTACAATTGTTGTTGTTTCTAAGAAGTCCTCTCCCCAAATAAACATTTACAATGATACGCAATCACAAGGCCAGAAGGGACGTCAAAATCTCTCTCACCCCCGTCTCTCTCTCTCTCTCTCTCTCTCTCTCTCTCTCTCTCTCTCTCTCTCCCCCCTCTCTCTCTGTCCGTCTCTTCCACCTCTTACTCTCCCTCTCTGTCTGTCTGTCTGTATGTCTGTCTGTCCCTATCTATCTGTCTCTCTGTGTGTCTCTCTTTCTGTCTCTGTCTCTGTGTGTGTGTGTCTCTCTCTCCCCCATCCTCTCTCTCTCTCTCTCTCTCTCTCTCTCTCTCTCTCTCTCTCTCTCTCTCTCTTCCCGCAGATATGAATGGATTACGTATGACTATCTATCATTTCAACTTTTATATTGGTATTGGAGTAATAATTTCCCCAGGACGAATGGCAATTTATGCTTGACAGATCCTATAAGAAACCAATGCACACCCTGATCATACAGCCTCTAAGAGCTGTCTGATCTGGGTCTGCACTGTTTTTATAGTGCGTCAATATATGCTACTAGCATGAAAAGGGTTAATATGACTTAAATGAATAACATTACGATCGCAGCTTTGAACTCATCTGAAAGACAACGACATACCAATATTTGGCTATCTGTTATTTCAGGTGGCTCATTTATACAGAGTAATGATTTATGCAGGCGACTTCTTTGCGCCGTTTCAAAATAAATTATAATACAATAAGCTACAATAGTTTTCATCTTATTCTGATATCAAATTAAATCTTGTAGCTGCACTACATGGTCGGTCAAACAGGAATAGCTGTAACAGTATAGATTATTAGTGTAGATGCGGTGTATCAGTGTATTAGTGTAGATGCGTTTGGAACTTTATAATTATTTAATCAACTGTTTGCATCTCTTCGTCGAATGATACCCAGTTCAACCCTTTACTCCATAGGTACTCATTATAGTGCGTTAATCCATTCCTCCACTCAAAAATAGTTCCACTTGATACATTCATGAATATGCGCCATAAGAAATATTTCTATATCACAGTAGACGGCAGGCTGAGAAAAACGCAAAATGGTCCCATTCAGCCTGTTTTAATCAAACATCTGTCTTCAATACTGAACACAAACTATGGAGTAAAGTGTTAAGGTTTCAAAAAAAAGTATTTCAACAAATAATGGTTGGATACAACTCTCCACCCCTTTACCCTTTCCCTCATATAAACCTGTTTTCACGCATTTGTCAAGAGAATAGACCTAGATCAGACCGCTCCTAGAGGAACCGTCTGATCAGGGTCTACTCACTTTGCTAATAGAATTTAATAGATCTGTTTATTTGCTTTCCTAAAATGTATACAATGCTCCACCTTCCGTAATTCATTATAACTATGTTGTCCATGAATATTCAGTAGGTACATGTACATTTGTATTTAAATTTGGAACACATGTAGAACAGGGAAAGGGTTAATACGCGCGTGGGGTCGAAAAAAATATGACCGAGTGCTCCTGATATCTATAATCTCTGCGCTACGCATTTTCTGAAAATCAGATTGTGAAAACAATTGCTGCTGATATTTTGTATCTATTTCTTTTTTCTCGAGCATTTACAGTCTGGTAATCGTTAAAATCTGACTATAAATTGTAGTTTTAGCAGAAAGAAACCGTTTCAGTGTCGGGTTTTGGGTGAAGGCTATCTATATACGTATGCTATCTAATTTCATTTTGAATTCTAGATCTGACAGTATATTCAATATGCGTTTCTTCAGTTGAAAAAAAATGCACATGTGTGTTTATATGTACATGTAAGCTTTTGTATATATCTTATCTAAATAATTTATACCTAAATCGATTAAACGACTGCCAGTCATAAAGGTAGTGTCCGCGGTGATGCCCCGCAATCCATGCTGATATCAGCACGGACAGCGATGGCTCGGCGGCGATAATATCCCGTAGGGTAAATTTCGGTCCGCGGTGGACACAGAATTTGTCCGCGGTGATCCATAAAAATTGTCCGTGCTGGAAACCCGCTCTCAAATAATTTTGTCCGCGCTGGTAAAACGGAAAACAAAAAGTCCGCGGGGCTTGTACTGTAGTTACAAAGAGAGGAAGACACATGTGAAATTTGAAAGCTCTATAATGATTAGTTTAGAAATGACAGCCAAAAAAAGAAAGTGTGACGGACAGACAGTCAGACAGATAGATGACGTAAAAGTGATCCTCTGAGCAGGTGACACTAAAGCTACAGACTGAGTGTCATGAACGTACAGTAAAACCCCGCTAATGCGACCACCTAAAAGAGGTATAATTCTGAGTGCTAGATGCAGGTGGTAGCTTAATGCAGGACAAAAGTAATGCAGAAAGCTCCTAGAGGAGCTTTCTGCATTACTTTTGCCCTGCAGTAAGCAACCACCTGCTTATAAAGACAACCATGTGTATTTATTAAGTGGTCGCATTAGAGGGGTTCTACTGTACATCCGATTATCTAAAAAAAATTAAAAAACTACAGACCGAGTGTCAATCAGGCAGCATGGATTCTGATAAGAGACTGATTGAATCAGGATTCAAGCTGTTTTGCAAATGCATTTAGTCAGGTCGCCCTTTGCAAGATAAAGACAAATGAACACACATAAAACATTAAAGTTAACAATAATGAATTGTAGAGATCAAAAGCCTTAGGTTTCTTTTCTTTGTATATACAGTAGAACCTGTCTTAAATGGCCATCAAAAAGAGGTCGAATTATGGGTCTGTAAGGCAGGTGGTGTGGCCTAATTAATGTAGGTCAACTCAAAAGTAATGCAGAAAGCTCCTATAGGAGCTATCTGCATTACTTTTGACCTGCATTAACCCTATCCCTCATATAAACGTGTTTTCACGCATTTGCAAACAGAGTAGACCCAGATCAGACGGCTCCTAGAGGAGCCGTCTGATCAGGCTCTGCTCTGTTTGCTAATAGAATTTAATAGATATATTTCTTTACTTTCTATGGCTAATGGCTAGAATGTTCCATAATCCATATTTCTTAAATATAACTATTTTGTCCATGAATATTCATATTGAAATTTGGAATGAACATAGAACAGGGAAAGGGTTAAGCAACCACCTGCTAATTTTAACACTGACCTATGTTCAATAAATGAATGGCGGCTGACTTGTTCTACTGCACATACTAACAGACATATGTAAGTTATCTGTCTGTCCTTACATATATATATATATAGTTCGACAAAATTCACCTGACCTTGACCTTTATGCTAGAATAAATTAAAATGAGATGATGCAGTATATATCAATAATCGCCAGTACTTGGTATATAATAAAATGCACGGGAGACACGATATAATCCATCGGAGCTATAGTCTTGATGATACATTTATCAATGGTGAATGGTATTTAATCCGGTATTCCTGGATATATCATGTGCACGGTCTTAAAAATAACTCACGGAGGCCACTGAAGATATACAGTATAACGGCGTTATTTCGACTCTCGTTTTTCCGAGATACCCGCTTAATCCGAGGGAATGTTGAGGTCCCGGCTCAAATTCTATCAAATCTCATTGAAAATACCTGCATTAATCCGAATAGCGATAATCCGAAAATTCGAGCATGTGTGCTGGTCCCGCGGATCATTCTGGTTCCCTTTAGTGGTTGTTTAATTCGAGCACGGTGTTTTCCCACCTCCGAGGTAATTATTCACACCTTCTCGATACGTTGTCGTGACCTTTTGAAAGATCCGTCTATGGGACATTAGATCTTCCAAATGTGTGAATAACACATTCATTGAATACAGACTTTAATTTGGTGTAAATAATGATGAGAATTTAATAGACTGAAGTCTTAATAAACAAAGAGTCACGATCATAATTTGCATACGTTCGCAAACGTTAGTGATTTTTCGGTACCGCTGAAAGTGTGCCATATAACGTCTTTCTGCTTTAAATTCTGAATTAGTACACAGCTTTTCGTGTAGTGCTTTGAAATTCGCAATATTTTTGTTACTTTTAGACAGTCTCGTTCATGCAGACTCTTGCTACGAGAGACGAACGAGAATAACTATGTCAGACGAAAAAGCCGAGTGTTCCGATTATTAATTAATTTGGTCTATCGCCCTGATTTTCCTCACTATGAAACAGCACGGGAACGAAACAAAAATGTTTGTTTTTGCACCCAACTCAGCACCAACAACTAGATTAATGTCGACAAATGGAAAAACATGCAAAATAAATGACATAGCGCTGTACGCTACGACTGTTCTAGGGATATGTCAAAATGGTTTGAAACAAGTTTTGAGTTTATTGTGAAGGGTCCGTTGAACGGACCCATATAAATTATACTGCAACTTCGGTCGCCGATGTGAATGGTGTTTTCTGTTATCACTTATATAAGGAAAGAATCGATGGATTATATATGTATTGAAGATTATGATAATGTTTACTGTGAAGAAATATGCTTCCTCTCGTCGTCAAACAATGCTCTTAGGAAATGACATAAAATGCTCTCGGTTCTTTCGAGCATCGCGATAATCCGGGGTTTTTGCTGATTCCCGATGGTGCTCGAAATATCGCCAATATACTGTATATAGAAACCCAGCGTAGTGTGAAATTATGATAATAGAGGTTAGCAATGTCAGGTGAATTTTGCTGGACTATACACATGTACATATTTATAGTAAATGCCATTAGTGTTTGGACATACAAACTTCTAGGCAAATAGAGCAGACCCTGGTCCTGAAGGAATAGTTTGTGAAGGGGTCTTCACTACTTTGAAATTGATTGACCTCATCATAACCCCATTTTAGATTTGTATAAATCTACTGAAAAGGAGCATTAACTAGAAAAATGGAAACTTTTACAATTATGTAGCTTTGAAACCATTGCGATAAATAGAGCATTTGCTCCTGTGGAGCAAATGCTCTATTTATCACAATGGTTTCAAAAAAATGACTTTTCCAGAGGCGTCAAAAGTAGGTGTCAATGCGAGGGATTGGATTAAATATAAATACATGTATGTAGTAGTTTTCTTCCTAATTAGGTGCACACTTGCTACTTCTGTAACGTTCGTAGAACGTTGGTAATTATGCAAATGAAGCTGACCAGATCATTGTATCTTGGGAAGTGGAGGTATATATATAGCGCAACAAACATCTCTTGATGTGAGCTTAAGCTTTGCACCGACAGGGTTTGTTGTTGATGGGTCTCTCGGTTTGCACGTTACACTCCCATCAATAATTCCAACCTTGGCTTGCAATTTATAATATTACCACTACTTATTAAAATGTTTCATTAAATTATTTTGGTACACAAGTGTTCTTAATGAGTCTGCATCTGTGTTGTCCATTGACAGGGAGTAAATTTATGGATGTCCACACCCCAGCTTTAGATTAGACTGGCAAGATAATCAAAATAGTACTAAATATACGAATTAAGATGTACAAACCGGTCCAAAGGGGAGATACTGTGTGGAAATAAATGTGGCACAATGCTGACAGAATCAAACTTCTCTATCCATTTAACCCATTACCTCATAGGCTATTTTTAGATCCTACCTCTTCGAATAAATCTACCGAAAAAGGAGCATTAACTGGAGAAAAGGAAATTTAATTCTGAAATCATTGTGATAAATAGAACATTTGCTCCTATGGAGCAAATGCTCTATTTATCACAATCGTTTCGGAAAGTGACTTTTACAGAGGCGTCAAAAGGCGTCAATATGAGGGAATGGGTTATGTTTTAACTTTAACTCTTTCAACCTAAGACATGCATGTACTATCATTTGCAGTGTAGATCCAGATCAGTCTAAGGGCTGCTTTAGGAACCCTCTCATCAGAGACTGCACTGTTTGTTATTCAGTATCTCCTAACAAGTGCAAACCTTTCATACCGAATGGGCTCCATGGTGAAACACTAATTGGCTATTCCATCCTGACAATTCAGGGTCGAAAGGTGTCCTATCATATTTTTAGAAAGGCATATTTATGAAGCAAAGGGTTAACCCTTTCCTCCATAAATAAGCCTTTCTATGCCTTTTCAAACAGAGCAGACCCAGATCAGACAGCTCCTATAGGAGTCGTCTGATCAGAGTCTGCTCTGTTTGCTTATGATATAATAGAGATATGATTCTACAGTTTGTGCCATGACCAATTTCCCTTGAGCGCAGTGCTGCTATAACAATTAATCTTATCAATATTCATGACGTCATTATTTCTGACATGAATATTCATGGAGTACGGGGTTAAGGGCTTGCATTTTCTGTTTTGTATTGTGATGGACCACACTATAATGACATCATTATTGTTTAGAATGTTCCAACGACAGCTATGGACCTGGTTGTGCCCAGACTTGCCTCTGTAGAAACAATGCGTCCTGCGATCACGTGACTGGTGTTTGTGAATGTAAGCCGGGCTGGCGAGGGAGATACTGCAGTAAAGGTAAAATCATATTGTCAGAGGTCCAGATAAGATGCGTAAATTAAAACATTTTCAACAATAACTTCTGTATTTTTCCACCTAACCCTATGTTATCAAATACTAAAACTGTCATATCTCCACCAAAGTCTATGTTGTGACCACTCTTTAGAATCGTCTCGAACATAGGGTTTGGTGGAGAAATGACGATTTTAGTCTTTGAGTACACACCTTTATCTATAGCTCTGTGTTGTTGTTATGCCCCTACAATACCTACTGAATATTCATGAACAAAAAAGTTATAATAAAATATGGAAGGTGGAACATTGTAGCCATTTTAGAATTTAGTAAAGAAACAGATCTATCAAATTCCAATAGCAAACAGAGCAGACCCTGATCAGACGGCTCCTCTAGGAGCCGTCTGATCTGGGTCTACTCTGTTTGCAAACGCGTGAGAACACGTTTATATGAGGGAAAGGGTTAATGCAGAGTGAAAGTTTGAGCTTTCATTCTACATTAAGAAACCGCCTGTGTATGAAATGCATGAAACTCCTGTTAAAATATGATGCAGTACCCGGCAGTGTTAATTAGAGGTACGGTATAGAATAATGCAAACTCATAGACCTGTTCAGATAAAATGCGTAAATTTAAAATTTTCAAGAATAGCTCGATCATTTCTCCACCAAACCTACACTGTGACCACTCTTCAGAATTGTCTCTATGAGACTGTTAAAAAGAGTGGTCACAGTATAGGGTTGGGTGGAGGAATGAGGATTGTAGTATTTGGGTATACACCTTTATCTGAAACACATAATAAACTATTACATTGGTTATATTTTGTTTAATCTGTATCCCATGACTTTTCAGGTTGTCCAGTTGGATTCTTTGGTCAAGATTGTCATAGAACATGCGCATGTGCAAATAATGCCTTTTGCAATCATGTAACAGGCGAGTGTAAATGTCCATCTGGTTATTATGGGACAAACTGCTCCGAGAAATGTCCTGAGGTACGTCAGTTTGTATTTTCCTGTTGAGTATTCATGTAAGAAATAATGACATCATAAATCGTTTTAGCTGAATATATATTTCTTTTAATTCATGTAAGCTGAGTTTAAAATGTCATACTGATAAAGACGTTTTGACCTTGGCAAAAGATGTAAGAATCAGATCTATATAATTATGTCTCCCCCCATATTTATATGGGGGAGACATATTGTTTTCGTGAGAGTTGTCTGTCTGTCCGTCTGTCCATCCGTCTGTCCGTCACACTTTTTGTCCGGACGATAACTTCAATATGCCTGATGCCAGTTGATTGAAACTTCATATATGGAAAGAGCATAATGAGAGGAAGTGTCATGCACAAGGTCCATAACTCTGGCTTCACTAATATTGGAGTTATTGCCCTTTGTAAAAAAAATCACACTTTTTTGTCCGGACGATAACTCCTATATGGCTCATGCCATTGGATTGAAACTTCATATATGGAAAGATCATGACGAGAGGAAGTGTCATGCACAAGGTCCATAACTCTGGCTTCACTAATATTGGAGTTATTGCCCTTTGTAAAAAATATCATAATTTTTTGTCCGGACAATAACTTCAATATGCCTGATGCCAGTTGATTGAAACTTCATATATGGAAAGAGCATAATGAGAGGGAGTGTCATGCAGAAGGTACATAACTCTGGCTTCACTAATATAGGAGTTATTGCCCTTTGTAAAAAAAATCACACTTTTTTGTCCAGACGATAACTTCTATATGGCTCATGCCATTGGATTGAAACTTCATATATGGAAAGATCATAACGAGTGGAAGTGTCATGCACAAGGTCCATAACTCTGGCTTCACTAATATTGGAGTTATTGCCCTTTGTAAAAAAAATCACAATTTTTTGTCCGGATGATTATTCCTATGTGACACATGCCATTGGAGTGAAACTTCATATATGGAACGATCATGATAAGAGAAAGTGTCATGCATAAGATCCTTAACTCGAGCTTCAATAAATTTAGAGTTATTGCCCCTTGTACATTTGTTTTTATTAGAGGGGAGACATCCGTTTTTGTGACAAAAACCTCTAGTTCTTTAACCCTTTTCCTGTTCTATGTTTGTTTAAAATTTCAATACCTAGTGAATATTCATTAACAAAATAGCTATAAAGAAATATGGAAGTGGAACATTGTAGACATTTTAGAAAGCAAAGAAACAGATATATCAAATTCTACTAGCAAACAGAGCAGACCCTGATCAGACGGCTCCCCTAGGAGCCGTCTGATCTGGGTCTACTCTGTTTACAAATGCTTGAAAACACGTTTATATGAGGGAAAGGGTTAAGCAAACAAAGGTAACCCTGACCAGATGGCTCCAGCATGAGCCATCCGATCTGGGTCTAATCTGTTTGCAAAGGCATTCTCCTCATATAAACGTGTTTTCAAGCATTTGCAAACAGAGTAGAACCAGATCAGACAGCTCCTGGAGGAGCTGTCTGATCAGGATCTGCTCTGTTTGCAAATAGAATTTGATATATTCACATGTATGCTTCTTTGCTTTCTTAAATGACTACAATGCTCCAACTTCCATATTTCTTTATAATTTTTTTGTTTTCAGTATTGAATGTTTGAATTAATATATATAGAACAGAGAAAGGTCTAAAAGATGTTTTCATGAGATAAAGGGTTAATTAATCTGACACTAGTCAATATAAATATAACTTTTTTGAGTGTTTTTTTTCCAGAGGCATAACCCATTACCTCATAGGCTATTTTTACATCCAACCTCTTTGAATAAATCTACCCAAAACTGCAGAAAAGGAAAAATTTTAGAATTTTGAAGGTCTGAAACTATTGTGATAAATATAGCATTTGCTCCTTTGGAGCAAATGCTCTATTTATTACAATGATTTCAAGAAGTGACTGTTACAGAGACGTAGAAAGGCGTATTTATGGAGGAAAGGGTTAACTGTATATTTTTATAACAGGGTCGATATGGAAAAGAATGTGAGCGAGTATGTGGGTGCTTAAATGGAGGAACATGTGACCAGGTGACAGGCGTCTGCATTTGTCCAGCAGGGTTAAAAGGCAACCTATGTGAAGAAGGTAAGTGAGCTTATAGGTAGTATTAGCCGTTAGGTCTGACATGTCATTTTTATTTATAGATGACCCGTAGATTGGGATAATACCACTTTTGTATTAGGTGAGCTCAGCATTGCACCGACTTATAATTTCAACTTATACTATTTACTTCAATCACTACTATGTATAGGCAGTCAGACTTTCGAGTCTTATTTTAAACCAGCTGCACGTGCTTCACGAGAAATTCGTTCGTCAATTTAAGCAAAGCCCTTTTGTATAGAATGGAGTGAGTGAGTTGGAATAGGTTGGTAAAAACCAAATCTATTAATAAAAACGACAGGTCACTCCTACTTGATAAAACATGTGGTTTATTAGTTAATAACCATTTCCCTGTTTGATGTTTATGTCAGGAATAAAGATATGCTGATTTTTTATGGTGGTGTATGTACACACGATGTTTTGGCTCAGGCTAACAATTTCCCTCATATAAACACACTTTTTCATACCTCATACAAAATGAGTAGACAAAGAAAATAATAGTGATAAACACTGGATTTCAATTTCAAAATCAAAGGCAAAATAATATATATATATATGTTTATTTTTTCAGCTATCAAGACATTGTCTATTTCTAATTTGATTTACTTTTCTTCAGAATGTCCCAAGAGCCAGTACGGCACAAACTGTCTATACCGATGCTATTGTAATGGTCACGCATGTGACCGAATTACCGGCAAGTGCAACTGTTCAGCGGGATTCAACGGAGACGCCTGCGAAAAACGTGAGAAATATTAATATTGGTGGTTTAAAACACTATATCTGCTTTATGTAGAGCAAACATATGTAGATAGTTCATGTTCTGCATTAACCCATTCCCTCATATTGACGGCTTTTGATGACTCTGTGAAACTTTGTGAAACCATTGAGATAAATAGAGCATTTGCTCCTGTAGGAGCAAATGCTCTATTTTTCACAATGGTTTCTAACTACAAAATTCTAAAAATTTTCCTTTTCTCTAGTTCATGCTCCTTTTCGGTAGATTTATTCAAAGAGGTTGGATCTAAACATAGCCTATGATGGAATGGGTTAACCTTTTCAACTCGGAAGACCATGCACTGTTATTTGCATAATTTGTCACATAAACTCATTTATAAGCATTCATAGTAGATCCCATAGTTACAGTGTTCAACATTTTGCTCCAAATTACATATTACGTTCCTGCGTTACATGTTAACCCATTCTCGCATATTGACGCCTTTTGACACCTCTGTAAAAGTCACTTTGTGAAACCATTGTGATAAATAGAGCATTTGCTCCTCAGGAGCAAATGCTCTATTTATCACAATGGTTTCAATACTACACAATTCTGAAAATTTCCTTTTCTCAAGTTAATGCTCCTTTTTGGTAGATTAAATCAAAGAGGTTAGGTCTAAAAATAGCCTAAGTGGGAATGGGTTAAGATAATTTTTCACCTCACGGATTTTATTCTATTGTTAAATCCTTTCTTTATTCTACAGGTTTACAAAAATGATTTTTTTTTTATATATGACTGGATGTTCAACCCATAGAAAAGTCAGTCCATGGATTTTTCTACAATGCTAAAATAATTTTTCCTTTCATTAGGACTGAACATTTTGAGTAAAAACATTATAGAAAGCAGCACATTTTTTTTCTAAAAATTGCCTCAAGTCAACTCCTAGCTTGCACACCAAGTACTTTCAGGGTCGAAAGGTGTAAAGTGCTTCATTTCTTAAAATAAGATTTCTCTCATTTTTTGTCAAAAATATGGTTCAATTGTCAAGCAGTTTGAATCCTGATGAGATGCCACACCATTATACCATGCCTCATCTGGATCCAAACTGTTAGCATTGGTAATCACGGTTTTGCCACTAGAGTGCAAAGATTGAATGCAATTGGATTGTCATTATCCTAAGGTCATTAATTTAATTTTTTTATAACCTTTGAAAAAATGGAAAATACGATCGATTGAACCAAACCAAATGTTGGCCCATTAAATTTTTTATAACCTAATTGGAAAAGGAGAATGCAATCAATTTTAATTTAATTTTTGACAAGGAAAATATTTTTCAAGGAAATGTTTTGCTTTGAAAAGAATCTGCAGAATCAGATCCATATCATATCGTAATCAAACAGCAGATCCTGCAGGAGCCCTATTGGAATCACATTTTCTGTCCATCCGTCCATCTGTCTGTCTGTCTGTCCGTCAACACTCTTGATGTGACTTGATAACGCAAACAGTACAATGTACTTAACATATTAGTTCATATTAAGCGCATATGTTTAGTATCATCAGAGGAAGACACCTATAGTTTTTGGGTTGAATCAGATCACTATGTCGAGTTATCTGCCCTTGATTACAGCACCCTCTCTGACTAAATCAGTTTTCTAGTTCCATAAGCAAACAGAGTAGACCCTGATAAGTTTACTTTTTATAGGAATCTATATAAGAAATAAAAGAGAAGACTTCATATAGACTGGTTATCACTAATTTATCTATGGTCTGCTGCTGTGCAGTACATGCATTGTTCTATTAGTGTTTTGGTTGGTTTTTTTAGAGTATGATCAGACTGTTTAACCATTTCCTCATAGGCTATTTTTAGAAAGACTTCTTTGAATAAATCTACCGAATAGGAACATTTACTAGAGGAAAGGAAAATTATAGGATTGTGTAATTTTGAAACCATTGTGATAAATAGAGCATTTGCTCCATATAGGCGAAAAAAAGTGATTGTTACAGAGGCGTCAAAAGGCATCAATATGGGAGAAATTTGTTTAAAAGGTACATGTATATTTATGAAATAAAAGAGTAGGCATCTCATTTGGGTCATTAATGGACACTTTAACTCATTCCTTCATATTGACGCCTTTTGACACCTCTGTAAAAGTCACTTTCTAAAACCATTGTGATAAATAGAGCATTTGCTCCTATTTAGCAAATGCTCTATTTATCACAATGTTTTCAAAACTACACATTTCTAAAGTTTTCCTTTTCTTTAATAACTGCTCCTTTTCGGTAGATTTATTCAAAGAGATTGATTCTAAAAATAGCCTATGAGGTATTAGGTTCAAGTTTGGTTTACTGCGACTTTTTTTTTATATTTTCAGCCTGTCAAGAAGGGTCATATGGTCGAAACTGTGCACACAAGTGCATGTGTACCAACAGTATATCGTGCGACAAGGCGACGGGACATTGCCATTGTATGCCAGGCTACAAGGGAGATGAGTGCGAAGATGGTAAGAATGCAGTTGAACTTCTTATTCCTTTCCCTCATATAAATGCCTTTCATGCAAACAGATAGATATAGACCATATGGCTCCTGTAGGAGTTGTCTTAATACTGCAGTGTATGTAAAATGTTGTTTACATTATCATATAATATAATCTATTCCCCTAAATTCTGTTGAACTTTTTATCCGTTGAATATTTATGTAAGAAAATGATGACATCATGGTTGTAATTTCATAAACAATCAGAACTGACCTTGATCAGACAGCTCCTGTAGGGAGTTGTCTGATCTTGGTCTACACTGTATGCAATGGTTTGAAAAAGTGTTAAACTAATTCTATCAATATGTGCTCTATACATTACTGTATATGTAAATTACTTTATCTTAATTCAAGTACTAAAACTTCTGATAAATGTTATATGTATATGTTATTCTTGCAGTTTGTGAGCCAGGCTTTTTTGGCAGTGATTGCTTACAGAAGTGTGACTGTGACAACAATGGAACATGCAAAGCAGACACAGGCGAATGCATGTGCAAACCAGGCTGGGAAGGGAAACGATGCCAGAAACGTACAATATATCAGTTCATACATATTACAGTAAAACATCTCTAAACCAGATTTTCTAAATATTAAAGTATCAATTCCAGACTTAATGAAGGATGAAAGTCAAAGGAATTGTCTGCGTGACTTTCACTCCTCATCTCATTAAGCATTGATCTAAAATCTTCTGTATTCACCCTTTCCTCCATAAATACGCTTTTCTACGCCCTTGCATGTTTATTCATGGAGGAAAGGGTTAATGAAGATATCTTGTTGCTTATATTTTGTGACACTCCAAGAATAGCCCCTTGTCTTTAACTCGTTACTCCATAAGTATGTCTTTCTACGCCTTTGTGAACAGAGAAGATCCAGATCAGATGGCTGACCTGAAGGAGCTGTCTGATCAGGATCTGCTCTGTTGCCTTATGACATGATATAAATCTGATTTTACAGTTTAGTCAAATAAGATAAATTCAACTAATTAATATTCATGAGGTTATTAACCCTTTCCTCCATAAGTACGCCTTTCTAAGCCTCTGTAAAAATCACCTGTTGAAACCATTGTGATAAATAGAGCATTTGCTCCTATAGGAGCAAATGCTCTATTTATCACAATGGTTTCAGGACTACAATTTTTAAAAAAAAAATCCTTTTCTCTAGTAAATGCTCCTTTTCGGTAGATTTATTCAAAGTGGTTGGATCTAAAAAGAGCCTATGAGGGAATGGGTTAATTCTTGCATGAATATTCAAGGAGTAATTACCGGGGTTTACTATAAATGAAGTGTAGCATTGGCAAACAGTATAGATGAATAACTTGGAAGTTTATTTCAAACCATTGACACTTTCCCTGTTCAACGTTTATTTCAAAATTTCAATACCTACTGAGTACTGATTTTTTATGGAAATTATAGGTACAACAAAATAATGGAAGGTGGAACATTGTAGCCATTTTATAAAGTAAAGAAACATCTTTCAAATTCCATTAGCAAACAGAGCAGACCCTGATCAGACAGCTCCTATAGGAGCTGTCTGATCTGGGTCTACTCTGTTTGCAAATGTGTGAAAACACGTTTATATGAATGAACGGGTTAACTCTTACCAACATTAATATTTATGAAGTAAAACATGGTTGCTGGCATCATGAATATTTATTAGCTAAAATTTAATAATATATATCAGGGCTTTTTTTCGGTCGATTTTATAGCCGTTTATAGGCTATATTCCCAATGGCAAAAAGTATGTTTTTTTCCCAATTTGAAGGAAAAAATTCCCAATCAAAAGACTAAAATGTAATAAAGAGGCAAAAAGTATTCATGTCATCTAATTGCCCATTTTTGAGGTCCACAAGGTATTTGTGCATTCTTTGAGTGGAACAGAACATCATTTAATGGTGTAAAATGCTAAAAGATTTGTTGCAAAACTTATTTTGATATGGTCTATTTTCCCAATTTTGTTAAAACGATGCAAAAAATTCCCAATGCTAGGGGTAAGGGTCATGTTCCCAGAATGGTCAGAAAAAGCCCTGTATATACAGTAAAACCCCGCTAATGCGACCACTTAATAAACAGCCACTGGCGCCGTTTAAAGCAGGTGGTTGCTTAATGCAGGACGAAAGTTATGCAGAAAGCTCCTATAGGAGCTTTCTGCATAACTTTCGTCCTGCATTAAGCTACCACCTGCCTCTGTCACCCAGAATTATGCCCCTTTTTGGTGGTCGCATTAGCGGGGTTTTACTGTATATATGTGATCACAGTGTTGTTTTTACTGTGGCAGAAACTGTAAAATCCAATCTATATTGTATGGCATAAGCACACAGAACAGTCCCTGAATATATATTTTTGATGTCAGTCTAAATTTCATTTTGAGGATGTTTCTGCAATAATTCTGCCGATATGAAAAAAAAAACATGAGGAAAACAGAGCAGATTTGCATCAGATTACTTCCTTACATATATATGGTGTATATAAAATCTTGATTACATATTACCATCAGAAATCTTATATCCATTCTAAATCTTAACCCTTTCAGTGTCAGACACAAGTCACTAATGTCCTTTGCAAAAAGCGTAGAACGAGATGAGAGGGCTCCTTTAGGGTCTTTCAGGGTCTGCACTGTTTGTCATGTTACACTTTTCTTTAGAAAAATCCCTAAATATTCCCCATAAGCTTGACCTGTTTGAATTTTGGAACAGTCCATTTGAAAATACAGCATTGTAAGAGTTAAAGAAAAAAATGCAGCGTTATGTTACAGCATTGTTGTAAACATGATAAAGAGGAAATTAGATAGATGAAAAAGAGTAATCGAAAATTTCAAAACCTTTTTATCCCCATAAACTTTTAAAATGTAATATTATTTCACGTGTTTACCGACTGAATTTTTCAGAAAATATACGCATTAACAATCTCGATCAAATTAGTTTTTGTTCAGATTGCTGTTGATCAATTTTCTCAACTGAATTGTGAACCATATTCTCTCTCTAGTATGCCCCCACTCTAATAAACACCATGTTTACATCTTTGAGGAAACTATTAAAATTTGAAAGTCTACTTTAACATTGCTATAACTTCTTTACTCCATAAATACGCCTTTGCAGACAGAGTAGACCCAGATCAGACGGCTCCTACAGGAGCTGTCTGATCAGGGTCTGCTCTGTTTGCTTATGGAACAATATAGATCTTATACCAGTTTCTGCTTCAGTAAAAATTTCATGTGTTAATATGCCATTTTAAATAGTAACCTAATTAATATTCATGATATCATTATTTCTTACATGAAAATTTGTGGAGGAAAGGGTTAAAGTTCTGTATTTCATGTTACAGCTTGTATGGCGGGGATGTTCGGCGACAGATGTGAACAGGAATGCAAATGCGGTGAGAGCGAACCTTGTTATCACGTGACTGGGGAGTGTAAATGTCCTAAGGGCTATGCGGGGCAAGGCTGTGAGAGAAGTGAGTAGTCTATAAATAGACATTAAAAACTTAGTTTGTAGTTTGTACGGGTAATATATTGGAGGTTGCCTTTAATATTTCCTCATTGTATGTATTTATATAAGAACAGTAAAAGTGACTTTCTTACACTTAATGAATTGTACACAAACATTTCTAGCTCTTTCCCTCAAGACTATTTTTGTCGATCCCACTTGTGGTGAGCTCAACATAGTCGCCAAAAAATTTGCAAAGTCGTAGAAAGGCGTATTTATGGAGTAAAGGGTTTATACCGGTAGATTACTCTAAGTGTCGATAAGTATTTATAAGGAAGTGTTGTCTCATGGGATTAAACTATGAATGCAGATGTTTCCATGTGTTTCAAGCAGTTAACCCTGCCCCAGTTCTGTATTTAGGCCAAATTTCAATACCTACTGAATATTCACTAACAAAATAGTTATAAAGAAATATGGAAGGTGGAACATTGTAGACATTTTAGAAAGTGAAGAAACTAATCTATCAAATTTTATTAGCAAACAGAGCAGACCCTGATCAGACGGCTCCTCTAGGAGCCGTCTGATCTGGGTCTACTCTGTTTGCAAATGCGTGAAAACAAGTTTATATGAGGGAAAGGGTTAAAATCTCGGAATAGACACTGCAGTTTGCAGTATCAATTCCGAGTCTTAAACGGTAGCCAATGCTATGATGTTATCAGCTGATTATTTGATGTAATTTGACGTTCTCTTTAAATAACATTCATGTGTTTACGCTAACTTCTACAGTTCATTTCATTTCAAGTCTTTATATAACTTTGGCCACTACAACACACACAGAGGGACAATATGTCCCTGTCATATATATATGTTGTTCGAATAAAGTTTGAAAATTTTGGCCCAGAAGATTTTGCACAGGTTTGATTTGAACACCTAGATAACAGTGGATGTTATTGCCATAATAAAGTATAATCACATAATCTGCCGTAACAGAGTGCTGTAAATTGAGAAAATGCACTAGTGCATTTTTTATGCAAATTAGCAATTGTTAGCTGATCGTAGCGCTCATTTAAGCATTAGCCAATCATACACATTTTGGTATTGGTAATGTAGAGTCAAATCTATTACAATTTCAAGAGCAAACAGAACGGACCCTATCAGATGGCCCCTTTAGAAGCTGTCTGATCTGGGTCTATACTCTGTGTAAATGTGTGAAAATGTGTTTGTGTGAAGGAAAGGGTTAAGACAAGGGGCAGCTTAATGCAGGATGAAAGTCATGCAGAAAGCTCCTCTAGGAGCTTTCTGCATGACTTACTCTGCATTAAGCTGCTATCTGCATAACAAGCTCTCTGTTTGTCTTTACTAAAATTTTGGATAATTTGTTCCCATAGACTGTCCGCAGGGATACTTCGGCCCAGACTGCAAAGGAACATGTACATGTGGCAAGAATTTCAACTGCGACCACATTACCGGAAAATGCGTCTGTAAGCCAGGCCTGAAGGGAAAACAGTGTAAAAAAGGTATGTAATTTGGAAAGTTTACATCCATTATGTAAATAAGCTTTACTGCCAATTCAATCATATATTGCTTTAGAATTTTGTATTCCTGACTTGCAATCCAAATTTCCTATATCATAATGGTGTTTTGCCTTCAACCTAGCAACACATTTTTCCCTTGTAAGCATTATAATAAATACCAAGGTCACACTGATTTTGTTTTAATCATCAAGGTGAAAATTCTAGTTCATGTCAACACAGCTTTCAGCTTCTTAAACACAATGCTAAGTTCTATATCCAAAATAAATATATTTTGCTTGTGCGAAGGGAATAAGCCACATCCTAGATCCCTCAAGGTTATTTGTATGAACTTTGTCCTGAGAAGTGGTCAATAAAGATTATACTAAATTTCGAGGGCTTGGTGCAAAACTATTGTAACTCCTTCACAAAGTGAAGGAGTTACAATAGTTTCGCACCAAGCCCTCAACTTTAAATCCTTTACGTGATGAAAGTTTATGTTAGTAATAATGATATCATGAATATTAATTAGACAGTTCGTTGATTTTTTTTGTAAAGCATATGAACACAGGATGTTTTTGTCATTGCAGAAACCGTAGAATCAATTTGATAAGCAAACAGAGCAGACCCTGATCAGATGGCTCCTACAGGAGCCGTCTGATCTGGGTCTTCTTTGTTTGCAAGTCAGCAAAATGTGTTTCAATCAGGGAAAAGGTTAATAAATGCTTTTGCGCTTATATTTGATAAAATAGAAATATGTAGATGCCCCATGTAGTACAGTATAGATGTACAAAGCTTTGGTTATTCAACTTTCGAACAGAGTGCATAATGATTAGCATTTAATAAACCATTTTCTTCATACTGACGCCTTTTGATGCCTCTGTAAAAGTCACTCTTTGAAACCATTGTGATAAATAGAGCATTTGCTCCATAGGAGTTTCAAAACTACAAAGTTCTGAAATTGTCCTTTTATCTAGTTTTATTTAATGACAGTGCTAGTGTCTCTTGGATTGACAGAGTGAATGCTTGTAATGTAATCAAACCATTGATTGCCAAAACAAATATCACCTAAATATCTATCAGTGTCAGGAGAATCCCTGTATTTGGCTCAAATCTGAAAAACAAATCTGTATTTGTTCAGGTTATGTATACAGCAAGACCTCTCTATAACGGCCACTAAATTACATCAAGTATTTTGTGTTAAAGGCAGGTGGGTGCTTAAAGCAAGGTGAAAGTAAAACAGAACACTCCTATAGGAGCGTTCTGTTTTACTTTAACCTTGCTTTAAGCAACCACCTGCCCTAACTACATACTAATTAACACAATTTAGTGGCCGTTATAGAGAGGTTTACTGTACATATAGTATTTAGCAACATACTTGCCATTAAACCAATGATAAACTTCTAAATGTTCTATTGAATTTATTGGTAATGGCTGTTGGTGTTCTATGTTTATTTCAAATTTCAATACCTACTGAATATTTATCGACAAAATAGTTATAATTAAATATGGAAGGTTGGATATTATAGCCCATTTTAGAAACTAAAGAAACATATCTCATATCTATCAAATTCTATTAGCAAACAGAGTAGACCCTGATCAGACGGTTCCTCTAGGACCCGTCTGACCTGCGTCTGCTCTGTTTGCAAATGCGTGGACACACATTTGTATGAGGGAAAGGGTTAAAACCTCGCTAATCCAAACAATCAGATCATTATCTGCGTCTTCAATTAAGACGGATGAAAGTCTCACCCTTTCCACCATGAATATTTGTGTAAGAAATAAAGACGAATATTAATTAGAATAGCTCTGTTTGCTTATGGTATAATATAGATCTGATTCTACCATTTCTACCTGAGAAAAATTGCCCTATGATCATATGCCATTATAAAAAATAATCTGATTAATATTCATGATGTTGTCAGTTCTTACATGAATATTGGATAGGAAAAGGTTAAATCTGGTGGGGGAAAATGGGAAAGAGTTTAATCAGGTGGGGGAAAATGGGAAAGGGTTAAATCAGGTGGGGGGAAAATGGGAAAGAGTTAAATCAGGTGGGGGAAAATGTGAAAGAGTTAAATCAGGTGGGGGAAAATGGTAAAGAGTTTAATTAGGTGGGGGAAAATGGGAAAGAGTTTAATCAGGTGGGGGAAAATGGGAAAGGGTTAAATCAGGTGGGGGGAAAATGGGAAAGAGTTAAATCAGGTGGGGGAAAATGTGAAAGAGTTAAATCAGGTGGGGGAAAATGGTAAAGAGTTTAATTAGGTGGGGGAAAATGGGAAAGAGTTAAATCAGGTGGGGGAAAATGGGAAAGGGTTAAATCAGGTGGGGGAAAATGGGAAAGGGTTAAATCAGGTGGGGGAAAATGGGAAAGAGTTTAATCAGGTGGGGGAAAATGGTAAAGAGTTTAATCAGGTGGGGGGGGGGAAGTATCTGTATATGCTTGCAAAGTATTGACCCTTTCCCTCATCAAAACCTGTTATCACGCATTTGCAAACAGAGTAGACCCAGATCAGACGGCTCCTAGAGGAGACGTCTGATCAGGGTCTGCTTTGTTTTCTAATAGAATTTGATAGATCTGTTTCTTTGCTTGTTAAATGTATATTTCATTATTACTATTTCGTCCTTGAATATTCAGTAGGTAATGAAATTTGGAATAAACATAGAACAGGGAAAGGGTTAAGGTACCATGCGCTTGTTAAGATTCCAATTGTGTATCTAGTAAATGGTCCCTTAAAATAGTTTTCCTGGTTGAGCTGAATTGATATTTAACCTGGGCATGATACTAGGCATGCCATGTGAACATAGAGATCTGCCAGCAATCTGCTTCAATTTCTCATGTGTAAAATGCTTTTGGCTGTGTATGTGCATAATTAATTTAACTGATTGAATCAAGGTTTTTAATACAGAGTAACGCTGCTATTGTGCTTAAGCCTTAGAATGCTGGAAACAAGTGTGTACTGGCATTTGCAAACAGTGCAGACCAGATCAGAGGGCTCCTAGAGGAGCCCTCTGATCAGGGTCTGCACTGTTTGTCATTCAAAATCCTCTTGAAAATTTGATCCTTTCGTATTGAAGGGAACTTTGGTTTGCCATGCCACTTAATACCCAGCATTCAAAGTGTTAAAGCTTTCGTTGTTTTATGAATGATACCTATATTGCACCTTCTACTAACTACGCTTCAGCGAAAGGGAAAAAGGCTAAACTCACGCGCAAGGGAAAAGTTAGGTCTAAGTTTTGGCAAGAAATCCAGGAGAGAGGTCTGGAACTAGGTAAGTAAATAAAGAGTTTGATTTTAAATATATGTCTATTACTTGTACTGTTATTTAACCCGTAACGTGATATAGAAGCCTTTTGATGATTTATGCAAGCAGAGTAGATCCAGATCAGACAGTTCCTATAGGAAACATCTGATCAGGGTCTCCTCTGTTTTCACATGAAATAATATAGATCTGATTCAATAAGTTCTGCCACAGCCAAACACTTCTGTCAGAACTCCAGATAAGATGTGTGAATTTAGACATTTTCAAGCATAACTCCCTCATTTCTCCACCAAACATAACTCCCTTATTTCTTCACAAAACCCTATACTGTGACCACTTTTTAGAATCGTCTTCTTGAGACGATTCTAAAGAGTGGTCACAGCATAGGGTTCGATGAGAAATTACGATTTTATTATTTGGATACACATCGTTATCTGTAGCTCTGCCTCTCACAGTGTTTGTATGCCGTGATAAAAAACACCTCAGCTAATACATATTCATGTTTGTATTATTACTTACATGAATATTCACCAGGTAAATGGTTATTAGAGGTCCAGATATAAGATGCGTAAATTAAAACATTTTCAAGATTAACTCCTTTATTTCTCCACCAAACCCTATGTTGTGACCACTCTTTAGAATCGTCTCTTTGAGACGATTCTAAAGAGTGGTCACAACATAGAATTTGGTGGAGATATGACAGTTTTAGTATTTTACAGGGTTGCCACGCGTCGGGGGAAAAGACAGGCATTTTTTTTTCAAGGTCAGGGAATTGTCAGGGAAGATTGAGATCAGTCAGGGAAATTTGAAATACAAGCAAATGTCAGGGAATTGTCAGGGATTTTTGAAAAACAATGGGGTTCAGTGCTATATATTTTGTACTTCCCCAAAAATCATTACAGAAAGACCAAACATCGCAATGTTACATGTCGGGGAAAATAGAAATTATGTCAGGGAATTATCAGGGAATATTGTTTCCTCTGGTTTGTTGCAACCCTATTTTAGTACGCACCTTTATCTGTTCCTCTGGTTCTCATTATAAATAATACTATAAAATGTAATATCAGTAGGTACTATATGAGAAGTCTATTCCTGAATATATTTCATATGAATATCAAAGCCTTAACCCATTCCCTCTTATAAACATGTTTTCACGCATTTGCAAACAGAGTAGACCCTGATCAGACGGCTCCTATAGGAGCCGTCTGATCAGGGTCTGCTCTGTTTGCTAATGGAATTTAAAAGATTTCTTTCTTTGCTTTCTAAAATGGCTACAATATTCCACCTTAGGTATTGAAATTTATATTTAAACATATAACAGGGAAAAGGTTAAGGTAGGCTAATGAAGCATTTAGAATGATTGTAACTTAACCCTTTCCCTCATATAAACACTTGTTAACACTTTTGCAAACAGAGTAGACTCAGATCATGGTACTGTACGAGCTGTTTGATCAGGCTTTGCTCTGTTTGCTAATGACTTAACCCTTCTCTTGCTGAATTTTAAAATACATTTCTCCTTCTTTACCCAATGCCCTGTTGTATAATTACATATACCTTCACTGGTATATCGTTGTGCAATCACTGCTGTGGAGTGCACTGGTCATAATGCACAACCAACTTGTAAATAGTGCAGACCCTGATGAGACAGCTACTGCAGGAGCTGTCTCATCTTGGTCTTCACTTTTTACAGGTAGGTATATTGACGTGAATAGCAAGCGAAGGGATATTATAGATTTGATTCTACAGCTTTGGCCATGGTCGAAAATTCCCTTGTACACTCTGCTCTGTTTGCTTTTGAAATTAAAATAGATCTACTCAGTAACAGTTTTGTCTAAAGCCAAAATTTCCCTGGAATAATTTACATTATAAAAATTACATTGATCAATATTCATCAACTGATCAATTAGTGCATGACTGTTCATGAGGGGAACGGTTAATTATGTGTTATGTAATTTAACACAAAGCTACAGATAAGGTGCGTACCCAAATACTGAAATCAACATTTCTCCACCCCACCAAACCCTATACTGTGATCACTCGTTAGAATCGTCTCTTCGAGACGTTTCTAAAGAGTGATTACAGTATAGGGTTTAGTGGAGAAATTACGAAGTTATTCAAAATGTTTTAATTTAGGCACCTTATCTGGAGCTCTGTTAATATCAACTAGTATATTTATCAACTAGTAACTTTATCATATTAACTCTTTGCATGCTAAGTAATTTTTCGTCTGCAACAATTGTCGTCTGCTTCAATTCTTAAAATAAAATTTCTCTCATTTCTTTGCAGAAATATGGTCAAGGTGACAAACAGTTTGGATCCTGATGAGACGCCGCATTATGCGACGTCTCATCTGGATCCAAACTGTTTGCATAAGTAATCAGTTTCGCCGCTAGCGTGCGAAGAGTTAACTCTCTCACCACCAAAGTTGCCTGAAAGTAAATCACGGCCAAATCTGTGATATAACCTTTGCAAACAGTTTGGATACAGATATGATACAGATATGATACTGATATGATGCTGAGTAACTCAGCGTCTCATTACAATCCAAACTTTGACAAGCCCATAATGTTTTGAAGATGCCATCGAAGAAAAGCCTACTCTGAAACTCAACCCTTCTCTTGCTGAATTTTAAAATACATTTCTTCCTTCTTTACCCATGTCCTGTTGTATAATTACATATATCTTCACTGTCTGCAGATATTTCTCTGTGCAATTACTGCTGTGGAGTGCACTGGTTGCACAATGAGCTTGTAAATAGTGCAGACCCTGATGAGACAGCTCATGCAGGAGCTGTCTCATCAGGGTCTTCACTATTTACAGGTAGGTATATTGATGTGTGCATCAGGGTCTTCACTATTTTCAAGTAGGTATATTGATGTTTGCATCAGGGTCTTCACTATTTTCAAGTAGGTATATTGATGTGTACATCAGGGTCTTCACTCTTTACAAGTTGGTATATTGCTGTGTACAACAAGAGAAGTATTAGGAACTCTGCTCACATTTTCTATTGTTAATTATTTTCAAGCTGACCTAAGGACAGGTAAAGTGTAGTAAATGTATAATGTGTTATAGTAGTACCGTATCATCTAGGGCTGTAATGAATAGGATTTGTATCACAAATACAGGGTGGCGTATACGAGTATTCATGAATATGAATACGT
The DNA here is from genome assembly GCA_963576725.1 of Azorinus chamasolen. NCBI lineage: Eukaryota > Metazoa > Mollusca > Bivalvia > Cardiida > Solecurtidae > Azorinus > Azorinus chamasolen. The sequence goes on from OY755249.1 coordinate 2,065,204, forward strand.
ATACTATATTGATAACTGCCAATAATGTTACAGTCAGCTCTTCTGAATAGATAATACTTCTTGATTGATACTCGAAACAATGTGGCTTTTTTAAAGGTAAATGTAACGTTAAAGAACTTGGATTCAAATGAGAGAAAAATGTCAACCCTTTGGCAAAAACAATGACTAGACATGACTATAGGTCAGTGGCGAAATACTGGCTAAAACCAAAGGTGCCCGACGCATCCCCCCCCCCCCCCCCCCCCCCCCCCCCCCAAAAAAAAAAAAAAAAAAAAAAAATTGTGATCGAAGTACATGTATGTGAAACTAGACTAAAACTATCTATTTGTACTTTAAACCACTCAGAAAAAACAAGAAAAACACGACCCGGAAAAAAGTCCTATCGGGTCTATGTATATGTATTGAAAGGTACCTAACTACGTCAGATCAGAGGCGGAAAATACAACAGTCATGTTTTTCAAAGTATTACAGCGAAGCCAATTCAACACCGATAGCAAGGTGAAAGTAAAACAGAACTTATTATTATACTGCAAATTAAGTAAAATCCTCACTTCTGATTGGTTAACTAGCCGTGTACATGAGTCCATGTACCCTGTGAGCTGACAGGGTACATAGGAATTCCCCATGACAGACCCCAAATATTTAGTCAGAAACAAAACGGCCGACTTCTCGATTCGGCTAAATAGTAGCAAAATTGACAATAGACAACTACTGAGACGTAAACCAAAAAATGCAGAAATGAATTAAAAACACTCTTGTTTGCTATGATCAATAAAACAGGCCACTAAGATGAGTTATTATAGGGCCTATCATCCAGCCATCTATTAGGCTATAACACGAACCCCGATGAAAACATCGCATATGATACAGACAAAAATCCCCCAGCTTTATGCAGGACAAACGTTCATTCATAAAGATCATCTTGTAGGAGCTTTCTATATTTAATTTTGCCGATAGTAAGCTGTTACCATTACGGCATTATGGTGTTGATACCAGTTACACAGTGTGTTTATTTGAAATTGTTTCATTATCATACATTTATTTGACTGAAATACATTTGCATTATAAAATTTCTGCCGGGACTTGAACCCAGACCTCTCACTCAGTTCTAAGAGTGAGCATTCTTTCATTGAACTACAGAAATTGTTGAATATACAAATGTATTTTCTTTTCATATTCGAATTTTTAATCATTCAAATTCTAAATGCCTAAATTGAAGCGTTTTGACCTTGGGCCATCATTCTATGTACACGTTGACCTTGTATTGCATCTATAGATTATCACTAATATTCATCACATGCAGCACGATGAACCTGATAAATATGAAATATATAATGCTAAAACAACTTACGATTATTTGGGGTTTTAACCCGAATCCTTATTCCTTATAAATATCCGAGCACCCTAAATAAATCACAAGTTTAAAACCATGCGGTGTGTAGAACTTACAATACACACTACTACGGAGAGTATTGGGGCGCTTCAGGGGAATTAGCGTGTTTAGTGTTTCAACATGCCAAAATGGGTTTATATAAATTATTCAGACCGTAAAAACTTTGCAGTATAATAAATTCGTTATACAGTTCTTTCCCAGGGTACATGACGATTTATTCCCGGCTGGAAAAATCATGTAACCCTCGCCTAACGGCTCGGGCATGGTTTTCCTCAGCCGGGAATAAATCATCATGTACCCTGGGGAAAGAACTGTATAACTAATATAGGAGCGTTCTGTTTACTTTCACCTTGCTTTAAGCAGCCACCTGCCTTTAACCCTTTCCCTCATATAGACATGTTTTCACGCATTTGCAAACAGAGTAGACCCAGATCAGATGGCTCCTAGAGGAGCCGTCTGATCAGGGTCTGCTCTGTTTGCTAATAGAATTTGATAGATCAGTTTCTTTGCTTTCTAAAATTGCTACAATGTTCTACCTTTCTTATTTCGTGAATATTCAGTAGGTATTGGAATTTGGGATAAACGTAGAACAGGGAAAGGGTTAACACAAAATATTGATGTAATTTAGTGTCTGTTATAGAGAGGTTTTACTGTATTCTCTTCCACCTCCGCGGCTCTGCTATATCAGTACGTGAGTGATACATGTGGAATTCCGAGTATGTCAGCATTAATGTCATCAAAATTACTACATTTTCCTGATTTAGAGAAGTGAGGTAGATGAAACTCACCTAGTGTCATGTCAAAAAATAATTACTGTCAATTAAAGGGGTATACGAGATATGATTAACCGACTCTACACTTAATTTTTTTTCTTCAAACCCATTATTCAAGAAAATTCATGTTTTAACCCTTTCCCTCATACAAACGTGTTTTCACGCATTTGCAAACAGAGTAGACCCAGATCAGACGGCTCCAAGAAGAGCCGTCTGATCAGGGTCTGCTCTGTTCGCTTATGGAATTTGATAGATCAGTTTCTTTGCTTTCTAAAATGTTAACAATGTTTCACTTTCCATATTTCTTTATAACTATTATGTCCATGAATATTCAGTATGTATTGAAATGTTGAGAAAACAAAGAACAGGGAAAGGGTTAAAGAAATGATGTCTATATGAATATCAATTAGAGTAACTCTCGGATAAAAGGGTTAACTATATACTTCCTATGAGAGTCTTCAATGATAGATAATATGATCCCAAAAGTGCAAGGTAGTTGGTTCCCATTTGTAAGAATCACCTGGGCTTTTTTTCATCAAGTAGGGAAGGGGCCTGGCCTCTACTTTTGGGGAAAAGATAGTACAATATTTTGATATAGGGGAAACAAATTGCCAATGTAAAGTCAGTTTTTGGGGAAAAGTGCATGATTTTAAAGAAATTTTCTGAGGGGAAGGGGCCTTTAAACGGCCCCTACTATAGAAGGAAAAAAAGCTGTGATCACAAAAGTGTAAAGTAGTTAGTTCCCATTTGTATACATTTCGCGTTATCTTGTAAGAATTTATTGGTTTCGTATGTTGAAATACATTGATTCATTTACGAGAAATTCCAAGAAGAATATTGACTGATTTATTAACACGTACAATAAAACCCCTCTAATGCAACCACCTAAAAGAGGTATAATTCTGGGTGTTAGAGGCAGGCGGTAGCTCCTAGGAGCTTTGTGCATTACTTTTGCCCTGCATTAAGCAACCACCTACTTTAAAAGACCACCATGTTTATTCATTAAGTGGTCGCATTAGAGGGGTTCAACTGTATATTGCTATCAGCTTGAATCCAGATGAGACACCAAGTATCTGAAAGAAAATGATATTTATGACAAATAGTACATATCCTGATCAAAGGGCTCCTTTGGAAGGCCTCTGATCTGGGTCTACACTGTTTGCAAAGTCCTAATAGTCTTGGTTCCCACACATGAACCCTTTCCTAGCTTGTTGAATATTTATGTAAAATTAAGGACATCATGAATATTTATTAGTTGAATTTTTACAATGGCATATACATGTACTAATGAGTTTCTGGTATTGGTAGAAACTGTAGAATCAGATTATGAGATAGATCTACAGTACAACCTCTCTATAACGGCCACTAAATTGTGTTACTTAGTTGGTATTTAGGACAGGTGGCTGCTTAAAGCAAAGTGAAAGTGGAACAGAACGCTCCTATAGGAGCCATCTGATCAGGATCTGCTCTGTTTGCCTATAAAATTTGATAGATCTGGTTCTTTAGTTTCTAAAATGGTTACAATATCCAAGCTTCAATATTTCATTATTACTATTATGTCCATGAATATTTAGTAGGTATTGAAATAGGAAATAAACATAGAACAGGGAAAGGGTTAAGGGCATATGCTTAGTATCATCAGAGGAAGATGCCTATAGTTTTTGGTTGAATCAGATCACTATGTCTAGGGTTATCTGCTCTTGATTCATAAAAAATGCCATCAACTTTTGTCAACACTTGTGATGTGACGCGATAACTCAATAGTACTTCACATATTGTTTTCATATTAAGAGCATATGCTTAGTATCATCAGAGGAAGATGCCTATAGTTTTTGGGTTGAATTGGATCACTATATCGAGAGTTATCTGCCCTTGATTCATCCAAAATTCCATTAACTTTTGTCAACACTTTGATGTAACATGATAAGTCAAATAGTACTTCACAGATTTGGTTCATATTAACCCATTACCTCATAGGCTATTTTTAGATACAACCTCTTTGAATTAATCTACCGAAAACGAGCATTAATTAGAGAAAAGGAAAATTTTAGAATTTTGTAGTTTGAAACCATTGTGATAAATAGAGCATTTGCTCCTATAGGAGCAAATGCTCTATTTATCACAATGGTTTCACAAATTGACTTTTACAGAATCGTCAAAAGTCGTCAATATGAGGGAAAGGGTTAAGGGCATATGCTTAGTATTATGAGAGAAAGACACCTTTAGTTTTTTGGTTGAATGAGATCACCATGTCTAGAGTTATCTGCCCTTGATTTATCAAAAATGCCATATTCAACAAAATATCATCTACAGGGCCCTCTCTGAGTCAGTTTTCTAGTTATAGATTTATTACAACATAGTCATGGTTAAAAAACAGTAAAGTTTCCAGCAACATTGCTCTCAGCATTTGAAGTTAAATGAACTAATGGATTCCCGAAAGAGAATTGGAAGGTCATTTTTCTTGATAAACCCATTACTGGACAAGTGTCCTTCAATCTGTATCATGTTTCGGTCTGGTGGGGATTGTTTATCACCAAACGAATGTAGAATAGGAATTAATGAATAGAGTGTGCTGGATTTACTTGTACAAATTGCTTAACCCTTTCCCTGTTATATGTTTATTCATTGGATAGAAGGTAAAGGATTCCGTTACAGACTGGACAAATGATTTTTTAAAACATGCTGAGTTCCAAACAAAACATTAAAAACATTCCCTTGCAAATTTACAATTGTAGATATTTTAGATAAATATTCATGATTTCATTGTTTCTTAACCCTTTCCTCCATAAATACGCTTTTCTACGCCTCTGTAAAAATCACCTGTTGAAACCATTGTGATAAATAGAGCATTTGCTCCTATAGGAGCAAATGCTCTATTTATCACAATGGTTTCAAACTACAAAATTCTAAAAAAAAATCCTTTTTTCAAGTTAATGCTCCTTTTCGGTAGATTTATTCAAAGAGGTTGGATCTATAAATAGCCTATGAGGTAATTTGGGATAAAACATACTGAGTTCTACACAAAAACAATTAAAACATTCCCTTGCAAATTTACAATTGTAGAAATTTTAGATAAATATTCATGATGTCATTGTTTCTTAACCCTTTCCCTCATATAAACGTGTTTTCACGCAAATGCAAACAGATAAGACCCAGATCAGACTGCTCCTAGAGGAGCCGTCTGATCAGGGTCTACTCTGTTTGCTAACAGAATTAGATAGATCTGTTTCTTTGCTTTCTAAAATGTCTACAATGTTCCACCTTTCATATTTCATTGTAACTATTTTGCTCGTGAATATTCAGTAGGTATTAAAATTTAGACTAAATATAGAACAGAGAAAGGGTTAAAAGAATATGCATTCTTATAATTTCATTAGGTAAAGAGTAAGGGATTCCTTTACAGACTGGTCAAATGATTATTTAACCCATTCCATCATAGGCTATTTTTAGATCCAACCACTTTGAATAAATATACCGAAAAGGAGCATTAACTAGAGAAAAGGAAATTTTTAGAATTTGTAGTTTGAAACCATTGTGATAAAATAGAGCATTTGCTCCTATAGGAGCAAATGCTTTATTTATCACAATGGTTTCAACAGGTGATTTTTACAAAGGGGTACAATTGTATTTATGAAGGAAAGGGTTAACACTTAACCAGCTGAGAGCTTCGCCTTTTGACACATTTGAAGGAAGAGACTAGACCAAGATAAGATGGCCCTCTGATTGCACATTGAATAACATGTATACATATATACATGTAGATCCGATTCTACAGTTCATTATAATATTCATAATGTTCGTAATGTCAGAATTTCTTACATGAATATTCATGGAATAATCATTAATTAGATACATGTTGAAATTTGCCTCATCTTTATATTGTATATGTATGCATTGATGTTGTGGACTGATATGTAATATTTGTAGTTTTCCCTTGTTATGACTATTGTATATTTAAACAAATGTTTTTAATCATATTTTTATTCGTAATAAAGCTTACTAGAATATCTCTCCTACAATACACACAGAAACTTTGAGAATCATGTGAAATTCATTTATTAATTAACCCTTTCCTCCTTAAAAACACCTTTATTTGCCTCTGTAAAAATCACCAGTCCTGTTGAAACCATTGTGATAAATAGAGCATAGGAGCAAATGCTCTATTTATCACAACGGTTTCAAATTACAAAATTCTAAAAAAAAATCCTTTTCTCTAGCTACCGTAATGCTCCTTTTTGGTAGGTTCATTCAAAGAGGTTAGGTCTAAAAATAGCCTGAGAGGGAAAGGGTTAATAACCTATGTGTTTTATTAACCCTTTCCCTCATAGAAACGTGTTTTCACGCATTTGCAGAGTAGACCCAGATCAGACGGCTCCTAGAGGAGCCGTCTGATCAGGGTCTGCTCTGTTTGCTATTAGAATTTGATAGATATGTTTCTTTAGTTTCTAAATTGGCTATAATGCTCCAGCTTCCATATTTCATTATAACTATTTTGTTCATAAATATTCAATAGGTATTGAAATTTGAAATAAATGTAGAACAGGGAAAGGGTTAACCAATCCAAATTTTATTTGAAGAGGTGTTTCTACAAGAACTCCTTGGCAGTTTTGACCTCTTGAAATAAAATGCCGACCCTGATCAGAGGGCTTCTCCCGGAGTCCTTTAATCGGGGTTTTCCTAGGCACAAAATTGGGTTAAATGAGTTCAAGAAAATTAAAGCATATTTTTGTATTTGTTAGTGGTTAACTATGTGTGTTTGATATTGCAGGATGCGAAGAAGGGCGTTATGGTCCAAACTGTGAACACGTTTGCCAGTGTGAGCCTGGATCTTTATGCGACCTGGAAACTGGGCAGTGTTATTGCCGTGACGGGCATATAGGTTAGTAGGACTAGGAATGTTCACTCTCCACTCCATAAGTACACTTTTTTATGCTAATTGCGAAAAGTGTAGACCCAGATCAGACAGCTCCTATAGAAGCTGTCTGATCAGGGTCGGCACTATTTGCATTCAGGATCTTAAAGGCCTGAGTTTATTCTGCATTTCATAAAAATAATTGCCAATCTACATGTATACAAACCACAAATAAATACAGTTGGACTTTGATATCTCGAACTTTAAGGGACTATACAAATTAGTTCACAGCTTGATACAGGTCAAAAGTAATGCTGAAAGCTCATGTAGGAGCTTTCAGCATTACTGTAGATCTGTATTAGGCTGTCACATGTGTTTCTAGATATGTGTAGCGATACATTTTAAAGCAATTCTGTATTGTAATTTTCGAAAGGACTGAACCTTTTGTTCGAGTTAACCTGAAGTTCGAGTTATCCAAATGTTTTTCTTTCATTTGAATAATGTCTAGATCTTACATAAGATTATCACTGGTTGTATTATAAATAAAGCTATAACCACAAGGCATATTTGGTCTTGAATTTTCACACATAACTTCCCTAATCTCCGGGTTAGAATAACGGGTTAAGATTCCTTGATCTGTAACACGTGTAAGAACACTTTAGAACATATATGACATCATATATGACGTCAAACCATGGAAACCAATGTTTACATATCATTTAAAAGGCGAAAATACACTTTTTTGTTATGTGAGAAAAAGAATCTGATGCTCGTTGTCTATTAAGATGACATGTTCCTAAACTCACCAAGAAAATGTTATTAAGCTCGCAAAGGCTCGCTTAATGACATTTTCTAAGGCTCGTTTTAAGGAACATGTGATCTTAAAAGACAAATCGCATCAGATCCTCTATATATCTTCCTCCTTATTGATAAACCCATAGCTGCTTTAACTGTTTACATTATCGGTCACTTCATCAATATTCATTAACTTGATATTAAAACGAAATTGTTGGTTTAGAAATTATAGGATCAGATCTATATAATTTTATAATTAACCCTTTCCTCCATAAATACGCCTTTCTATGCCACTGTAATAACCACTTCTTGAAACCATTGTGATAAATAGAGCATTTGCTCCTATAGGAGCAAATGCTCTATTTATCACAATGGTTTCAAATGGCAAAACTCTAAAATTTTACTTTTCTCTAGTAGCTGTTCCTTTTGGGTAGATTCAATCAAAGAGAGATTGGGTCTAAAAATAGCCTATGGAGGAAAGGGTTAAACATAGAGCCTGATCAGATGGCTCCTACAGGCTTATATCGGAAACTTATTTACTATAAGAACTATAAGAAGAATTATGTATTAATTCATCTGCCCATGAAAATGTGTATCTGTTTTCAGTAAAAATCCCTCTAAACTGGATATTAATTTTATAGTATAAATCTTGGAGACAGGTGGCAGCTTAATGCAGGGTGAAAAACTGTCACCTTGCATTAAAGAGGCATCTGCCTAATAGTATCTAAATTCCTCTCTGCTAGAATTCCGGTTCAGAGAGGTTTTATTGTATTCTGTTTGTATGTCAGATGTCTTATAAAATACAATATTGTTTTATAATCTTCAGGGCCAACCTGTTCCCAGGCTTGTACGAATGGTAGATTTGGAGAAAACTGTACAGAAATCTGTGATTGTCAAAACGGTGCAGCATGTGGAAGGGTGCGAGGCAGATGCAAATGCCCACCGGGCTTTAGCGGCGAGAAATGCGAAAAAGGTAGATACTTCAGTATTTATCTATAAGTGCGTCCTGATTTCGGATCTCTTGTTGGCCTGTCTAAGACAGAGATGACTGGCCACAGATTTTTTAATTGTTTTGGTTGGTTGGTTCGTTGCGTTGATTAATGTCCGTCTCTGCCAACTACGGTTAATTGTACACCCTCGAGAGAGGGGAGTCGATACAGAGAAACCCAGGCAAAATGGCCTACTGTGTTTTTGTGTGTTTGGAAGAAGTGCTCAAGTCCAATACAGGACTAGCATATTCAAGTGCACTTGGGCAAATGATATTTCTATTAATGTAAAAGGAAAGTAGCATACTTATGGATTTTTATTTGCGCAAAATTTAACCAACCCCTCATATTGACGCCTCTGTAAAAGTCACTTTTTTGTGTCACCTGCCGAGAGGCAGTGTGTCACTTAGGGATCACTTTTCTGTCGAATAATCAAGATTTTTCTGTGGTTATTATTTCCTACATAAACATTCCGCAGGGAATGAGTTAATTCTTCCTGCGATCATATAAATTTTCACATTTATCTGTTTAATTGCTGACAGTGTCACAATTACTATATTATTATACATATAATAATAACAGTAAAAAACGATTGAAAAATGTAGGCTGCTTTTTCGCATATAAAACAGAGCAGCTCTTCAAATTCTCAAGAATTTACGTGAAATCCTCAGACAAATTCGAAATAGTTAAAGTGTTCCTACAAAAATAAGTCCTCTGTGGATTTTCAGTGGAAACGATTTATCAAACCTGTGAAACAAAATTTGTTCATACATACATCTTTTCACGCATTTGCAAACATATTTTTATAATGACATAAACTGACGTAGGAGCTTTCAGCATTACTTTCGATCTGCATTAAGCTGTCACATGTGTTTCTAGATATGCGTAGCGATACATTTAAGAACAATTCTGTAATGTAAATTTTGGAAGGACCGAACTATTAGTTATTACCCTTTCCCTCATATAAACGTGTTTTCACTCATCTGCAAACAGAGTAGACCCTGATCAGACGGCTCCTAAGGAGCCGTCTGATCAGGGTATGCTCTGTTTGCTAATGGAATTTGAAAGATCTGTTTCTATACTTTCTAAAATGGCTACAATGTTCCACCTTCCATATTTCATTACAACTAATTTGTCCATGAATAATCAGTAGGTAATGGAATTTGTAATAAACATAGAACAGGGAAAGGGTTAAGCAAATAGACCAGAAGCAGCTGGCTCTTACAGAAACTGTTTGATCTTGGTCTACTTTGTTAGGTAAGGTGACTTATCCAGAGCTACAGATTAAGGTACGTACTCAAATACTAAAATCCCCATTTCTCCACCAAACCCTATACTGTGACCATTCTTTAGAATTGTCTCTTCGAGATGATTTTAACCCTTTCCTCCATTAATACGCATTTCTACGCCTCTTTAATAGACACTTTCGGGAACCATTGTGATAAATAGTGGTTTCAAACTACAAAATTCTAAAACATTCCTTTTCTCTAGTTAATGCTCCTTTTCGGTAGATTTATTCAAAGTGGTTGGATCTAAAAATAGCGTATGAGGGAATGGGTTAAAGAGCGGTCACAACTTAGGGTTTGGTGGAGAAATAAAGCAATTAGATGTGAAAATATTTTAATTTACGCATAATTATCTGGAGCTCTGTGACTAGTAATCATCAAAACTAACTAGTCGGCGTCTCTTTTCAAAGCATGTGAGGATGGCTACTACGGGAGCAACTGCGAAGAGGAATGTGACTGCGGAGTCTCTGGTCAGTGTGATCCTTTTACCGGGGAGTGCAAATGCGGTCTCGGGTGGCATGGTGATAATTGCGCAGATGTTTGTCCAGCAGGGAGGTTCGGACCTGGCTGTGCTCATACTTGCATATGTCAGAACGATGCTACTTGCGATCCTGTGACCGGCTGTTGCAGTTGTAACTCTGGTTACTATGGCCAGAGTTGTGAAATGAGTGAGTTATCATAGAGTCCCTATAGTCATCATAGTCATTATAGAGTCACTATATAGTCAGTCACAATAGTCGTAGAGTCATTATAGTCACCATAGAGTCACTATAGAGTAAGTCATTAAAGAGTCATTACAGAGCTACTTAAAGCTTTCCCTGTTCTATGTTTGTTTCAAATTTCAATACCTACTGAATATTCATGAACATTATAGTTATAATGAAATAAGGAAGGTTGGATATTGTAGACATTTTAGAAACAAGAGAACCAGATCTATTAAATTATATTAGCAAACAGAGCAGACCCTGATCAGACGGCTCCTTTAGGAGCCGTCTGATCTGGGTCTTCTCTGTTTGCAGGTGCGTGAAAACACGTTTATATGAGAAAAAGAGTTAATAGAATTCATTATCTATCAAAGCAAAGAAAATGTCACTTGTTTGGCAAAATTCATTCTATTATGTTCCTTTAGATAGTAAAAACAATGGTTTTAACCCTTTCCTCCATACATACGCTTTTCTACGCCTCTGTAAAAGTCGTTTTTTGAAACCACTGTGATAAATAGAGCAAAAATGATCTATTTATCACATTGGTTTCAAAACTACAATTCTATTTTTTTCCTTTTCTCTAGTTAATACTCCTTTTCGGTAGATTTATTCAAAGAGGTTGGATCTAAAAACAGCCTATGCGGGAATTTTTTACCTGTTACTTTATGATAAGTCATGTCTGAAATAAAGACTGTGTGAATAAAACTCAATATTTATTAGCTGAATGTTTGAGCGAGTGGCATCATGAACGATTTATGAATCTTAACCATGGCAAGAAGTGTAGAAATAGATCTTAACCCTTTCCTCCATAAATACGCCTTTCTACGCCTCTGTAAAAGTCACTTTTTGAAACCATTGTGATAATAGAGCAAATGCTCTATTTATCACAATGGTTTCAGAACTACAAAATTCTAAAGTTTTCCTTTTATCTAGTTACTACTCCTTTTCGGTAGATTTATTCAGAGGTTTGATCTAACAATAGACTATGAGGTAATGGGTTAATATTTCATAAGCAAACAGAGCAGATCATGGTTAAATAGTTCCTAGAAGAGCCATTTGATCTGGATCTATTCTCTTTGCAAATGTGCTAAACGTGTGTCTATGGAGTAAAGTGTTTATTTTCTTTGTAATATACATGACATGTGATATTTTTATTTTATTTGTTTCTCCAGCACAGATGATATATATTATAATTATTCAAACTAATTTCTATGGAAGAAAACGGAAAAAAAACTACATGTATTTATTTCATTTCGTCGTGAACATTCCAATATTAATAATGTATTTTTTTTTCAATCTTCTCTTATTGTAAAAATCCAAAGAACATATATTTTGTCTCATTGCATACTTTTTTTTGTATTATAACATACTAAACATTGTAACAATCATTTCTTTGTTCTTCAAATTAACCCAAATTTCAAATTTATATTCTTCAATCTATATTTAATTGTACATTTATATCAAGGTCGACCAATTTCGTGTTTGAACGTACTTTGATATCTACTTGTCTTCACGATTAAAAATATACAGTAGAACCCCTCTAATGCGACAATTTAATGAATAAACATGGGCGTCTTTATAAGCAGGTGGTTGCTTAATGCAGGTCAAAAGTAATGCAGAAAGCTCCTCTAGGAGCTTTCTGCATTACTTTTGTCCTGCATTAAGCTACCACCTGCATCTAGCACCCATAATTATACATCTTTCAGGTGATTGCATTAGCGGGGTTTTACTGTATATATATATATATATACATTGTATATAACAGGTAATAAACTGAACCAATCTCTTGAATATTTCCTAACATAGCAGTCACAGCCCATTCATTCCTGTCTATTATGACACTACACCAGTTCACATAAACTGTGTTAACTCTTTGCCTGTTCCGTGTTCATGTAACAGATATTGACGTTATGAATATTTATTAGCTGCATTTTAATAATAGCATAATTATACGTACACAGTAGTTTTTGGTATTGGTAGAAACTGTAGTCAGATCTTTATATAGACAGAGTAGACCCTGATCAGATGGCTCCTATAGGAGTTCTCTGATCAGACAATGGGTCTTCTCTGTTAGCAAATGCGTCAAAATGCATTTAAATGAAGGAACGGGTTAACTATTTACTTCTTAACCCTTTCCCTCATATAAACGTATTTTCACGCATTTGCAAACAGAGTAGACCCAGATCAGACGGCTCCTTGAGGAGCCGTCTGATCAGGGTCTGCTCTGTTTGCAAATAAAATTCGATAGATCTGATTCTTTACTTTCTATAATATCTACAATGTTTCACCTTCCATATTTCATTATAACTATTTTGTTAATTATTATTCAGTAGGTATTGAAATTTGGCCTAAGTACAGAACAGGGAAAGGTTAAATACGCTTTTCTTCGTCTTTGCATACAGAGTATACCCTGATCAAACGGCTCCATATAGGAGCTGTCTGATCAGGATCTACTCTGTTTACTTATCAACTGATAAAGATAAGATTCTACAGCTTCTGCAATTATTAACCCTTCGCTTGCTATTCACGTCAATATACCTACCTGTAAATAGTGAAGACCCAGATGAGACAGCTCCTGCAGGAGCTGTCTCATCAGGGTCTGCACTATTTACAAATTGATTGTGCAACCAGTGCACTCCACAGCAGTGATTGCACAGAGAAATAATTGTAGACAGTGAAGATATATGTAATTATTATCCCACACGGCATGTGTAAAGAAGGAGAAATGTATTTTAAAATTCAGCAAGAGAAGGGTTAATTAAGATATTGACTCAGTCCATGTTGAATATTCACGTAAGAAATTTTAGGCATCATGAATATCTATTAGCTGAAATTTTATAATGGAATATGTACACATGATGTTTGGACATTGGAAGAAAGAATAGATCTTTTACAATTTCATACACAAACAAAGCAGACTTGGTCAAATGGTCTGCTCTGTGTGCAAAGGTGTGAAAAATCATGAAACTCTTGATTTGCAAGTTGCAAACCTTCATAACCTCCTCTCTAAATTTCCGTCTTCATTTTCTCCTGTTTTTGTTTTTGTCTGGTTTTTGTTTTCCAGTGCATTTTGTCATTTCTTTTAAGCATGGCATGCAGTTACAGCATCCACCCTGTTTTGTGTATATATTGTACACATTCTGTTATATGTTATACTGTGTTGTAAGTTTAGTTAACAAAGATAACTACTTCCACTGAATGCATATACCAAATAAACATTACTACATCCACTGAATGCATATACCAAATAAACATAACTACATCCACTGAATGCATATACCAAACAAACATAAGTTAACTACATCCACTGAATGCATATACCAAATAAACATAACTACATCCACTGAATGCATATACCAAATAAACATTACTACATCCACTGAATGCATATACCAAACAAACATAACTACATCCACTGAATGCATATACCTAACAAACATAACTACATCCACTGAATGTATACACCAAACAAGCATAACTACATCCACTGAATGTATATACCAAACAAACATAACTACATCTACTGAATACATACACCGAACAAACATAACTACATCTACTGAATGCATACACAAAACAAACATAACTACATCCACTGACTGCATACACCAAACAAACATAACTACATCTACTGAATGCATATACTGGTAACATTACAAAGACAAACCGGATAAGCTTTAGCTTTCATTCTAATTCTGGTGAGAATCTCTGAAAATTCAGAATCTCTGAATATTGTGCACAATGTAATATTTCAAACGAATGAATATGGTCATAAACTAGGTTATTATAAGTATGTTTACAAGGATATTCACATAAGAAATGACGACACAGCGAATATTCATTAGATTGATTTTGATAATGGCATATGGACACGGGAATGTTTGGCCATAATAAAAACTGTAGAATTATATCTATACCATTTCATAAGCAAACAGAGCAGACCCTGATAACACGGCTCCTATAAGAGCCATCTGATCTGGGTTTAATCTGTTTGCAAAGGCGTAGAAAGGCGTATTTATGGGGGAAAGGGTTAACCCTTTCTCTGTTCTGTTTTTAGGTCAAATTTCATTATATTCATTGACAAAATAGTTATAAAGAAATATAAAAGGTGGAACATTGTAGACATTTTAAAAAGTAAAGAAACAGATCTATCAAATTTTATTAGCAAACAGAGCAGACCCTGATCAGACGGCTCCTCTAGGAGCCGTCTGAACTGGGTCTACTCTGTTTGCAAATGCGTGATTCATTTAAACTCATTTATATGAGGGAAAGGGTTAAGAATTTGTTACTGCCTTATTATCCATAGACTGAATATTTACACATTTAACAAGGAAAAGGTTTTCTATGACAGAAACTTCAGAATCAGATCTTTTATCATTCCATAAGCAAACAGAGCAGACCTGGATAACTTTTTAACAAATTTTTCTTTCAGGCTGCCCACCTGGAACCCATGGTGATTACTGCAGCGAGAAATGTGATTGTCTTAACGGGGCTTCCTGCGATCCTGTCACGGGTGCCTGTGACTGTAAACCAGGATTCATAGGAGACGTCTGCAATAAATGTAAGATTTATTTATGGCAAATGGTAGATGTTAGATTTCATTAACAAGGTCTTTAAACACTTTTAATTAAAATATATCAGATTTAACCCTTTGCTCCATGAATATTCAGGCAAGAAATGATGACAAATTCATGAATATTACGGTAATTGAATTAGCACTATGAATAAAAGATTGGTTGATCATGACAGAAACGGTAGAATCAGATCTACA
Organism: Azorinus chamasolen; assembly: GCA_963576725.1. Lineage (NCBI taxonomy): Eukaryota > Metazoa > Mollusca > Bivalvia > Cardiida > Solecurtidae > Azorinus > Azorinus chamasolen. The sequence continues at coordinate 2,080,764 of OY755249.1, forward strand.
TGTATATTAGTTCATAAGCAAACAGAGCAGACCTGATCCGAGCTGTCCAATCTGGGTCTACTCCATTTGCAAAGGCTTATTTATGAAGTGAAGGTTAATTAAGGTCTTTTTACAGAAGATATACAGTTTCTCATAAATTGTGAGAAGATTTCAAAAAGCAAACCAGAGCTACAGATAACGATGCATACCCAAATACTAAAATCATCATTTTTCCACCAAACCCTATACTGTGCCCACTCTTTAGAATCATCTCGAAGAGTATAGGGTTTGGTGGAGAAATAAATAAGCTATTCTTGAAAATGTTGAAATGTACGCATCTTATCTAAACTTCTGACAAACAGTTCCGACCCAGATCAGCGGACTCTTCTTGGAGCCAGTATTTTCTTGGTCTACACTGTTTGTAAAAGCCAGCTCATTTGTTTTCTGCATTCAGAGGGGTCTATAATTAACCAGATGTTTAACCCATTACCTCATGCTATTTTTAGATCCAACCTCTTTGAATAAATCTACCGAAAAGGAGCATTAACTAAAGAAAAGGAATATTTATAATTCTGTAGTGTGAAACCATTGTGATAAATAGAGCATTTGCTCCTATAGGAATAAATGCTCTATTTATCACAATGGTTTCAACAGGTTTGTTTGTTTGTGTTGATTTACGTCCGTTTCTGCTCACTATGGGCTTAAATCAGACGCCCCAGAGAGAGGGGAGAGGATACAGAGAAACCCGGGCTCGATGCCCTACTTTTATTATGTCTCCCCCCATATTTATATCAAAAGATCAAAGATCAAAATATCATCTTTAGTATGGGATCAAAAGATCAAAGATCAAAAGATCATCATCTTTAGTAGGGATCAAAAGATCAAAGATCAGAAGATCAACATCTTTAGTAGGGATCAAAAGATCAAAGATCAAAAGATCATCATCTTTAGTTGGAATCAAAAGATCATCATCTTTAGGAGGGATCAAAAGATTAAAAGATCAAAAGATCATCATCTTTAGTAATGGATTGATTCCAAAGGTTAAGTTCGATTCCATGCACAAACTAGGGATCAAAGATCAAAAGATCATCATCTTTAGTAGGGATCAAAAGATCAAAGATCAAAAGATCATCTTTAGTAGGGATCAAAAGATCATCTTCTTTAGTAGGGATCAAAAGATCAAAAGATCATCATCTTTAGTAGGGATCAAAAGATTAAAAGATCAAAAGATCATCATCTTTAGTAGGGATCAAAAGATCAAAGATCAAAAGATCATCATCTTTAGTATGGGATCAAAAGATCAAAGGATCATCATCTTTAGTAGGGATCAAAAGATCATCTTTAGTAGGGATCAAAAGATTAGAAGATCAAAAGATCATCATCTTTAGTAATGGAGTGATTCCAAAGGCGAAGTTCGATTCCATGTACAAACTAGGGATCAAAAGATCAAAGATCAAAAGATCATCATCTTTAGTAATCCCTGAACTCTTTTAGGGTATCATTGATACTTATGTTTTCAAAGGATCGCCTACCTTCAGGATGCATGTACTTAATCACAGCAGCTGCTAAGTGCCTGTGTGGCGGCTGTAAAAAGTCACCCCATACTTCATGCTTGGTTTTCGGCGTCTCATCAGGATCCAAACTGTTTGATTCTCTGGTTGCATTTTGGTAGACAAATTGATTATAGCTTGAAATTTGAAAATGAAGTAGATGAAAAATTCTTTAGAAATAATTAGCTCATGTATGAATATTAATTAGCTGATATTTTGTAATGACATCATGAACAAGGGGGCGTTTCACAATAGCAGAGGCTGTAGCATTGTATATATATTACGTCATTAGCAAACAGAGCAGACCCTTTTCAGATTGTTCCTTCAGGAGCCATCTCATCTGGGTCTATTCTGTTTGCAAATGCATTAAAAGGCACCTCCATGTGGGAAAATGTTAAAGTCCATTTCTGTGAACTTTGGTCATAATGGGACCATGTGTTTTAGAGATGAGTTTGAATAAATGGTTGACCATCACAGACACAGCACTATCACGTGTAATTAGCTCACCTTGAATGAACAAAAAGTGTTCAGGTGAGCTAAAACCTGAAACCATGTTAGCATACAGTAAAATCTCGATTATTCAAGTTGGGTTCATATATATATATATATATATATGAAACTTCATATATGGAAAGATCATGACGAGAGGAAGTGTCATGCACAAGGTCTCATAACTCTGGCTTCACTAATATTGGAGTTATTGCCCTTTGTAAAAAATATCATAATTTTTTGTCCGGTTAATAACTTCTATATGGCTCATGCCATTGGATTGAAACTTCATATATGGAAAGATCATAACGAGAGGAAGTGTCATGCACAAGGTCCATAACTCTGGCTTCACTAATATTGGAGTTATTGCCCTTTGTAAAATAAATCACAATTTTTTGTCCGGATGATTACTCCTATGTGACACGTAATAGATACAGTACGAGTCTTACTACCAAAGTGTCTTCTTACAACCGTTATCAGGACAGTTTGTTCGCATGACCGAAGACGTGTCCGAGGCGTAGACTTTTAATTTTGATTAAAAATGAATATTTCATAAATGAGTACAAAATGTTTTCCCCTTGGTTCACCCAATTCAAATCCTAGGTAGATAGGTTTTAACCACAAGAATCACGTGCGTACAAAAGTGTCCACTTACAACCGTTATCAGGACACTTTTTCAATAGCTTTGCTGGGGGTCTGTCGTACAAATGCCATTGGAGTGAAACTTCATACATGGAACGATCATGATAAGAGAAAGTGTCATGCATAGAGTTATTGCCCCTTGTACATTTGTTTAATTCTTTCTTGTCCGGACGATAACTCCTACATGGCTCTTGCCATCATATTGAAACTTCATACATGGAAAGAGCATGATGAAAGTGTCATGAACAAGGGCCATAATTCTGGCTTCAATACTTTTGGAGTTATTGCCCTTTGGTTACATTTTTCGCCAATCAATAACTCCTGTTCGACTGATGCTATTGGAATGACATTTTATTTTTGGAAAGAGCATGATGAAAGTAAGTGTCATGCACAAGGGCCATAAATCTGGTATCAGTATTTTTGGAGTTATTAGCTGTTATCATTTTCTTCTTAAAAAATGTAGTGTGGAAAACGCATAATGAGGGGAAGTATCATTCATCAAGACCATAACATTTTTAGTGATTTCCGTTTACATATTGTTTTTATTAGAGGGGAGACATCCGTTTTTGTGACAAAAACCTCTAGTTATTGAATGAGTTTCTCTGACTTTTGCAGAGGTGTCAAAAGGCGTCAATATGAGGGAATGGGTTAAATGGTGCAGAAGAATCTCATTGTAAGAGATTTCAAATTTGATACTGAAAAATATTTATTATATGAGCATGACATTTCCTTGTTTGCTATCATATGAGTGAGTGAGTGAGTTGGGTTTTACGGAGCAAATAGGAGCAAAGGCTCTATTTAACACAATGGTTTAATTCACAAAGTGAGTCGTCAAAAGTCGTAAATATAAGGGAATGTGTTAACTCAATCCCTAATATTGACGCCTTTTAACGCCTCAGTAAAAGTCACCTTTTGAAAGCTTTGTGAGCAACCTAAATTTATCGTAATGGTTTCAAAACCACACAATTCTAGAAGTTTTCTTTTCTTTTCAGAGGTTGGGGTCTAAAAATTGCCTATGAGGTTAAAGGCATACTTTGATACTTATTTGAGAGTTCAGTTCAGAGAGGTGTAAATGTATTTACCCTTTACTGCATGAATATACATGTAAAGATATACTACAGTTGAACTTCGATATCTAGATAATTTATTAAGTTCTCAGCTTAATGCAGGTCAAAAGTAATGCTGAAAGCTCCTGTAGGAGCTTTCAGCATTACTTTAGACCTGCATTAACTTGACAAACTTGTTTCTAGATACACCTAGTAATACATTTTGGAGCAATTCTGTATTGTAAGTTATGGAAGGACTCAACTTTTAGTTCGAGTTATCCCAAAGTTCGAGTTATCCGAGTTCAAGATACCGAAGTCCAGCTGTATATGTAAAAATAATGACATCATGAATATTTATTAGCTGATTATCTAAAATGTCATATGAACACTGGATATTTTGATACCTGGAGAAGCTATAGAATCACATCTGTATAATTTCATAAGCAAACAGAGACCTTGCTGAGATGGCTCCTACAAGAGCTGTCTGATCTGTGTGTACTCTGTTTGCAAAGGGGTATCTATAGTGTAAAGGGTTATATAGCGGCTAACAAAATGCAAAATGATGGCAATATACCTCTGGTTTGTTTGGTAAATCTTAACCCTTCGCTTGCTATTCACGTCAATATACCTACCTGTAAACAGTGAAGACCCAGATGAGACAGCTCCTGCAGGAGCTGTCTCATTAGGGTCCGCACTATTTAAAGTTGATTGTGCAAGTCCAGTGTACCACAGTATTGATTGCACAGCGAAACATGTGTACACAGTGAAGATATATGTAATTATACAACAGGGCATGGGTAAAGAAGGAGAAATGTATTTTAAAATTCAGCAAGAGAAGGGTTAATAGTCTTGTTCAATATGCCTCTGTCTACCCCATTTACCAAAGAAAAGGAACTTTAAGAATTGTGTAGTTCTGAAACCATTGTTATAAATAGAGCATTTGCTCTATTTATCTTAATGGTTTCAAAAAGTGTCATTTACAGAGGCGTGAAAAGCGTCAATATGAGGGAAAGTGGTTAACCATGTCGGTCTATTTTTTACTCAACAGTGTGTCCAAAAGGATCATTTGGTCTACGATGCCAGAGTAATTGTGAATGCGGTGGTGGAGATTGTCATCATGTGACAGGAGAGTGCATATGTTCTCCTGGGTTTAAACTTCCAGATTGCGTACAACGTATGTATCTTATTTAATTTAATTTAAATACTCCATTTACTTAGCCCTATACTTCATAAATATGCCTTTCTATGCTTTTGCAAACAGAGTAGACCCTTTATGGGGCTCTCTGATCAGGGTCTGCACTTTTTGTCTTTCAATCTCCTTTCGTAAACTTTACTCTTTCATACTGAATGGACTCAACCTTTAACCCTGTCCTCCATAAATAAGCCTTTCTACGCCTCTGTAAAAGTCACTTTATCAAAGCTACAGATAACGGTGTGTACCCAGATACTAAAATCGTCATTTCTTCACCAAACCCTATGATGTGACCACTCTTTAGAATTGTCTCTTTGAGACGATTCTAAATAGTGGTCACAACATAGGGTTTGGTGTAGAAATAAAGAAGTTTTACTTGAAAATATTTTATTTTACGCATCTTATCTGGAGCTCTGCTTTATGAAACCATTGTGATAAATAGAGCAAATGCTCTATTTATCCCAATGGTTTCAAACTACAAAATTCTAAAAAAATTCTTTTTTCTAGTTAATGCTCCTTTTCGGTAGATTTATTCAAAGTGGTTGGATCTAAAAATAGCCTATGGAGGAAAGGGTTAACCAGAATGAACTGTAAGACTAATAAACTACCATGTAAACCAGGAATGAATGTAAGGTTTGTTTCTGAGAGTTTACCAGGGTTGCCATGCGTCGGGGGGGGGGGGGGGAAACTCAGGGAAATTTAAATTTTTTCAAGGTCAGGGAATTGTCAGGGAAATTTGAGAATTGTCAGGGAATTTTTAAAACATGAGAATGGTGGTCATATATTTTTTAAAAGTTTCATAAAGTATTACAGAAATTATAAAAGAAAGACCAGATTTCGCGATGTAATGTGTCAGGGAAATTTGAAGTTGTGTCAGGGAATTGTCAGGAAATTTTGTTTCAACCCTGTCTACACTGTATGTTTATTTCAGCATGTGAACCTGGTCAGTTTGGGCCTAACTGTCGTTTCCAATGTAACTGTGATAATGATGGTGTCTGTGACCCTGTCTCTGGTAACTGCCAATGCAAACCAGACTGGATAGGGCCTAGATGTGAAATAGCAAAAGGTAAGAGACTATATACACACAGCAGACACGAGATGGTTAATAGTAACCCAGTCCCTCATATTGACACCTTGTGATGCCTCTGTTAAAGTCACTTTTTGAAACCATTGTGATAGATAGAGCATTTGCTCCATAGGAGCAAATGCTCTATTTATCACAATGGTTTCAAAACTACAAAATTCTAAATTTTCTGTATTTATCAGTGTTTTCAAAACTACTCAATTCTAAAAAAAATTCCTTTTTGCTAGTAAATGATCCATTTCGGTAGATTTATTCAAAATACGTCTAAAAATAGTCTTATGAGGGAATGGGTTAACTTGTAACCTGCTGAATAATTAAAATTTAACTCCTCCCTCTATGAATAATAATGAAACGAAATATTGTATCAACATTAATCATAGAAGAAAATAATTTTAATGTCAAACAGTGCAGGCTTTGATTAGAGGGCTGCAGCCGGAGCCCTCTGATCTGGGTCTACACCGTTTGTAAAGGTCTTAGACTTTTCTTCTGTTTCTTTGTAGATATATAATTAGAGTATGGACAATTTAGATCCTGATGATAATGCAGTGGACTCAGTATCTTAACCCTTTCCTCCATAAATACGCCTTTCTACGCCTCTGTAAAAATCACTTTTTGAAACCATTTTGATAAATAGAGCATTTGCTCCATAAGAGCAAATGTTCTATTTATCACAACGGTTTCTAAACTACACAATTCTAAAATGTTCCTTTTCTCTAGTAAATGCTCCTTTTCTGTAGATTAATTGAAAGAGGTTGGGTCTGAAAATAGCCTATGGAGCAAAGGGTTAAATTGATCTAATCTGTTTGCAAATGTTATTGTAGACGCGCCCATGGCGTGTTAAAAATGACATTTAAGTCGGTTTGTCTTGCAATTCAGAAAAAAAAGACTTTTACACGCAGTACTAAACTTATTCCTACCTTTATACTACATATCTACACACATTCGTAAAACAAAATTATTCAATCCTTCACCCGTTCAATATTCATGTAAAAATTAATGACCATACGAATATTAATTAGACTTATTTTTTACAAGCATTCCCTCATATAATCGTGTTTTCATGCATCTGCAAGCAGAGTAGACCCAGATCAGACGTCTGATCAGGGTCTACTCTGTTTGCTAAGGGAATTAGATAGGTCTGTTTCTATACTTAATAAAACGGCTACAATATTCCACCTTCCGTATTTCATTGTAACTATTTTATCCATGAATATTCATTAGGTATTGATATTTGTAATAAACACAGAACAGGGAAAGGGATAAAAGGAAAAATTTTACTGTGCCAGAAACTGTAGAATCGGATCTGTATTGTTTCATAAGCAAACAGAGCAGACCCTGATCCGAGTTCCAGGAGCCATATGATCTGGGTCCACTCTGTTGGCAAAGGCCTGAAATAAGGCTTGTATTAGGGAGAGGCTTAGTAACCCATTCCCTCAGACTATTTTTAGGCCCAACCTCTTTGAATAGATCTACCGAAAAGAAGCATTAACTAGAGAAAAGGAATTTTTTAGAGTTTTGTAGCTTGAAACCATTGTGATAAATAGAGCATTTGCTCCTATAGGAGCAAATGCTCTATTTATCACAATGGTTTCAAGATCTGACTATTACAGAGGCGTAGAAAGGCGTATTTATGGAGGAAAGGGTTAAATGTTATGAAATACATCAAAAGTTTTGTTTTTTTTAATCACTAAGTTTGCAATACTAAGAAATATAAACTTTCCTTGTTCTATGTTTATTCCACATTTCAGTACCTATCGAATATTAACGGACAAAATATTTATAATGAAATATGGAAGGTGGAACGTTGTAGCTTTTTTAGAAAATAAAGACACAAATCTATCAAAGTACACTGGCAAACAAAGCAGACCCTGATCAGATGGCTCCTATAGGAGCTGTCTGACCTGGATCTACTATGTTTTAAATTTGGTGAAAAAGTGTTGATATGAAGGAAAGGGTTAATAATAACCTGAAATGCTTCAATATATATCAATGCAATGTTGATGTAAACATTTTGTGTGAAAAAAAACAGACAAATTACTGTCAGAGGAGCACAAGCTGGATGGTAATTAACCCACTTTACTCCATGAATATTCATGCTAGAAATAATGACATCATGAATATTGATTAGACCCATATCACAAATTGTTTGTTTAGACTACACTTATCATCAGTACTATGATACTATTAGGATACTGAATGTCAAACAGGGCAGACCCTAAAATTCCTTGTCCATTCCAAAGTTTAATACCTATTGAGTAGTCATGGACAAAATAGTTATAATGAACTATGGAAGGTGGAATATTGTAGCCATTTTAGAAAGTAAAGAAATAGAATTCTCTCAAATTCCATTAGAAAAAATAGAGCAGACCCTGATTAGATGGCTTCTATAGGAGCCGTCTGATCTAGGTCTACTCTGTTTGCAAATGCGTGAACACACATTTATATGAAGGAAAGGGTTAAACGGTTTATATGATTTTTTTGGAATTGCAACATAAAATGTTTTTTTACAGAGTGGCCCAATTCAGCGACCATAAAGTTAACCTTTTACTCGTTATGCAAAAAAAACAAAAAAAACATCATGAATATTTAGTGCCAAATTTATATAATAGTACATTAACACATGGCTTTTTAACATTGGCAAAAACTGCAGAATTCCATAAGCAGACAGAGCAGTCCCTGATCAGGGTCTATTCTGTTTACAAATGGTGTGAAAAGGCGTGATTATGAGGGAAGGATTAACATATATTTACTTTGTTTCATTACTCAGATGGTAGCAGGAGATAGTATGGTAAGAATATGCACGGAATTGTGTGTTTCTTTCATGTAACCATGGTTTTGCATTCATATTTGCTTGATTGAGAACTAGATAAGATGGTTTACTAAAATAAAACATTTTCAAGAAAAGCTCCTTTATTTTCTCAACCAGACCCTATATGGAGAGCACTCTTAAAGACGATTCTAAAGAGTGGTCACAGCATAGGGAATTGGCGGAGAAATGATGATTGTAGAATTAGGATACGCACCTTTATCTGATGCCCTAGCTTGAGTGATTTTGTTAAGTTGAAATATATATTTCATTTGGATAAATGGCAATGGTCATTTGTGACAAATATAGACTTCAGTGATATGTCTTGTTTTTGAATATTTCTGTGCAGTCTTGATTTTTGTTTGATAATATCTTTTGATTCCTCACTCACTCAGTTGTTAGCACCTGTCTTTGTTGCCAATTTCCTTGCTTGCACCATCTTTATAACCCGAATTTGTGTTTGTTTGAGGGATTTCTGTTTAAGAAATGTTATTATTATACCCCCACAAACAAAGCTTGAGGGAGTGTACTGGAATCACCCTGTCTGCCCTTTCGGTCAGGCGGGCGGTCCATTCCATATGCACTTCAGGGTTTGCACAGCCTTTAAAACTCCTTAAATTTCAGGGGTTGCCTTGAAAAGTACTTGAAAACATAAAAAAAAAAGTGCTTGAAAAGTGCTTAAATTTTGACCAATTCTGAAAAGTGCTTAAAAAGTGCTTGAAAAACTTCATAAATATCCTTGAAAATTGTCCAGACAGAACTACAATGTACTACTATAGATTTTCTATGGCTCATCAGTCTGACAAGTATACTATAGTAGAATCTTTGACATTTGCAGATATGTGACTTACTTATTGAAGTGTAAAAGTAGCGCAGAGAGATCCTGTAGGAACCTTCTGCATTATTCTTGCACTTAATTAAGCTACATGTATTTCCTGCTTGTGGTTTTGCTTTTGAACTGGCTTTTTCAGTGTTTGGGCAAGACAGATTGTGTCACTAATTGTGCTGAATTTTGAAATAAAGTCCTTGAAGAGTGCTTGAATTTTCCCACCAAATCTCTCTATGAACCCTGCACTTGAACATGGGTAGCAGGCTCTCCTTCAGTTTGAAAGTTATTGAATTTATATAAAAAAATTGGTGCACATAATAAATATGAATAGTCTATGATGTGCAAGATGCACTTTTAACGTGTTTAGCACAAGCCGATTTAGAATTATCCCCCTTGAACTTTGAGTAATATTTTTCATTTTGGTATGAAACATGGGTAGTTGGAATTGGGATCATTCAAGAGTGCCATGCGTGTGTAATCATCACCATAGTGATAGTTGTAGATTTGATCTTGAACTGCTTTATTTACCAAACCTTTCAACTGCACGTGGTGATGCACATTCTGTTAGTATTTGTAGCAATGTATTGATATGTAAATTAAAATCAATTTTGATTTATGTCATGTTTGAACTTAATCAAGAATGATGCATGTGTGCAGTGCATGATGAAACACATTTTTTGCCGTATCTACTAAACATCACATTCGTAATAAATCTATACATTATGTAAATGTATATAATTATATTAGAATAATTCTTGATTAACCCTTTCGCTGTTGAATATTCATATAAGAAATAATGATATCATGAATACTTATTAACTCATTCTCTCCTAAGCTATTTTTAGATCCATCTTTTTTTTATTAATCTACCAAAAGGAGCATTAACTTGAGAAAAGAGAAATTTTAGAATTTTGTAGGTTGAAACCATTGTGATAAATAGAGCATTTGCTCCTATAGAAGCAAATGCTCTATTTATCACCATGGTTTCACAATGTGAATTTTATAGAGGCTCAAAAATGCGTCACTAGAGGATAATGTGTTAACTGAACATTTTTGTAATAGCATAATTATGTACACAGAATTTCTGGTATTGATAGAAACTTTAAACCTTTCGGCGCCAAATTTCTAATTGTCGTCTGCGATCGAATTTTGTTAAATTATATGGTTAAATAAAGAAATTAAATAAATATATGCAAATTTCAAAGAAATAAAGCACATATACGAAAATAGAGACTGAGACAAAAAGTGAAGTCCCTGATTAGACGCCGCCTTGAAAAGGTGGCGTCTGATCTGGGACTGCACTATTTGTCGTGGTGCATTTTTGCGACTTCGGCGGTAAAAGAGTTAAAAGTTGATATATATATTACATGTACTTCGAAAGGAAACAGGAGACCCTGATCAGATGGCTCCTACTGGAGCCATATGATCTGGGTCAACTCTGTTTGCAAAGGCATTTATAGGAATGAAAGGGTTAAAGAAATGTACTCTTTTGTTTTGACAGAATATGTCTTTGTAATCGTGGTAAAGGAACTAAAACATGATTTAAGACATCAAGTATAGTGTATTGTATTTTTTGTATATAATTCATTGGACTCCTTTAACCCATTCCCTCATATTGATGTCTCTTTAATAGTCACTTTCTGAAACCATTGTGATAAATTGAGCACTTGCTCCATAGGAGCAAATGCTCTTTTTATCACAATGTTTTCAACACTACACAAATCTAAAAAAAATCCTTTCCTCTATTTAATGCTCCTTTTTGGTAGATGTATCTAAAGAGGTAGGATCTAAAAATAGCCTATAAGGTAATGGGTTAAAGTTTAATTTTCTAAGTGGAATGGTCCATCATTGTTTAACCCATTCCCTCATAGGCTATTTTTAGATCAAACCTCTGAATAAATCTACCGAAAAGGAGCATTAACTAGAGAAAAGGAAACTTTTAGAATTTTGTAGTTTGAAACCATTGTGATAAATAAAGCAGTTGCTCCTATAGGAGCAAATGCTCTATTTATCACAATGGTTTCACAAAGTGACTTTTACAGAGTCATCTAAAGTTGTCAATATGAGGGAAAGGGTTAACAGTAGACTATATTCAGTATGAAACGGTAAAATTTTCCAGGGGATTTGGACTGACAAACAATGTGGATCCTGATCATCTTGCATTGTTGCCCTGTGCAAGACTATAATTCTGGAATTGTTGTTTTAAATTGATATACACTACGTTCTTTTCATCAGATTGCCAATGTTGCACAAAACATTTGATTAAAATAATTTGATAAAAATATGGAATGCAAAGTCCATAGAGATTTCAAATAAGTATGAATATATAAATGTATGCAATTTAAATGGAAAATTCACAGTAACGCAGCATAATCGAATAATTAATTTATGAGCTGTGCCTTGAGAAAATATTACCCTGATTGATTAGACACCTCGTCAGTCGATGTTTTTTTTGTGTTTTTTTTTCTTCAAAACCTTCAAGTCACTAAGTAATGTTTTTTCAATAGAAAGTATTTGTTAAGAGCAGACCTATCTATACTGTTGAGTTAATTTGAACTTAATCTATATGTGTAAAGGTTATTTACTTCGGGTTGGGCTGTAGGAATTTAAGTTAAATGTTATAGATCTTTTGATGCCAGAACGTTACTAAAAGAGTGATACATTTTATAAAGAAATGTTTGCAAGGAATTAGTAAATAATCATCTTTGATTCATAACTATATGTATAAAATTAAGCCAAAATGGGCAACATCTTTTGACGTCAATGACGTCACATTGCTATGACGTAGTACCATTTTGTTTGTTATACTCTGCTGAAGTCTTATGGACGAAACATGTTAGTTAGAAAGTAATTTTTTTTAAAAACATCTGAAGTTAGTTCTTCATTTTATCTATTATCTATAAAGAAAGTTAAAATTTAAAGTTTCGGTGTCACTTTTCTTTTAGAGAATAATTATGTAAGTATTGGAGACCAACAGTAATCCACTCCCTCATAGGCTATTTTAACCCTTCGCTTGCTGAATTTTAAAATACATTTTCTACTTCTTTACCCATACTCTGTTGTATAATTACATATATCTTCACTGTGTACAAGTATTTGGCTGTGCAATCACTGCTGTGGAGTGCACTGGTTGCACAATCAATTTGTAAATAGTGCAGACCCTGATGAGACAGCTCCTGCAGGAGCTGTCTCATCTGGGTCTTCACTATTTACAGGTAGGTATATTGACGTGAATAGCAAGCGAAGGGTTAAGACCCAACCTCTTTGAAAAAATCTACTGAAAAAAAGCATTTACTGAAAAAAATCAAAATTTTGAAATTGTGTAGTTTTGAAAGCACTAGCTGTGATAAAATCAGAGTATTTGCTCCTATGGAGCAAATGCTCTATTTATCACAATGGTTTCAAAAAGTGACTTTTACAAAGGCGTCAAAAGATATCAATATGAGGGAATGGGTTTAAGTTTCAGTGTCAGTATTTTTCTTTAAATTATTATGTCCGTTTTAATATTCTACAATTTACTTTTTCAGTACCTCCGGTTGACAAAGGCCCTAGAAGAGGCGATATACCATGGCAATGGAACTATAACAGAAAATAGATGATTGAAATAACTGATAGACAGTAAACATGTGTATAGTGGTATCGGAGAGTAACATTTGACAGGGTTTTAGCCTATTCCCTTATCAGCTCTTTTCAGAACCAGCCTCTTTAAATATATCTATTGAAAAGGAGTATTAACTATGAAAAAGGAAAAGTTCAGAATTGTTTTGTTTTGAAACAATTGACTGATAAAAAGATAATTTGCTCCATAGGTGCATAGTGATTTAAAAAAGTGATTTTTAAAGAGGCATCAAAGGGCGTCGATATGAAGGAATGGGATAAACATAGCCAAACCTGAAATAAAAAATGTTGGAAGTGTTAGAATGTGTTTGCCTAAGGATCTGTTTGAAACATTGCAAACACATTGATCAACGTGGCTTTGTATATGATGACGCAGGTCTAGTATTCTTATGTGCAATATTTGACACTGAAACAGGGAATAGTGACGTCAGGATGAAAGCCACCATTTCAAATGTAAACGATGTCAATAGAAATAGCTAGTTATCATAACGAATGCTTTTCCATGTCACACTCAGCATATCAAACTATCATGTATGTGTAAGGTCATATGCATAATGCACAAGAAAGCAGTTGAATCTAACTGTTCATTTATTAACCCTTCGCTTGCTATTCACGTCAATATACATACCTGTATATAGTGAAGACCCAGATGAGACAGCTCCTGCAGGAGCTGTCTCATCAGGGTCTGCACTATTTACAAATTGATTGTGCAACCAGTGCACTCCACAGCAGTGATTGCACAGCGAAATACTTGTACACAGTGGTGATATATGTAATTATACAACAGGGCATGGGTAAAGAAGGAGACATGTATTTTAAAATTCAGCAAGCGAAGGGTTAAGACAATAACAAAATAATAAAAAAGTGAGGCACTTTGCTGCATGCAGAAACCCAAAATACGGAGGAAAACGGTCATGATTCTTGGTTTGCGTATTTTCACTCTTTCACTGGCATTGTTGCATCTGTGAAAACCTATATACAAACAGTTTGGGTTCAGAGAGGATGCCATGTAACTTGGCGCCTCATCAGAATCCAAACAATTTGTTTCCGTGGTAATGTTTTTTGAATGAAAATAGGACAAAATTAAACAAACAAAAATTGTAGCAGACAGAAATATTTGGCAGCGAAAGAGTTATATGTCCCTTTATTTGCTACCATTAAGCCCATTGTTCTCATTTGCGTAACGCACATGCATAATTGCAATGAAGGTATGTGATGTGCATAACTGACAATTATCGTGGTAATGGTTGATGAGGTTAGAAGAGTTAAACTTTGACCTGCGACGGGCAGATGAGTAAACAGTTTAGATCCAGATGAGAGGCACCGAGTAACTAAGTGTCTCATCAGGTTCTAAACTGTTAGACACCCTGATCGTATTTTTTTTAGAAAAACTGATTATAGTAAAAATGCTTAGCTCAGCAGGCTAAAGGTTAATGATATTATATTTGATGGGTGTGACTCATCTTATGATACATATGTAAGGGTTTTATTATAACCCTTTATCCCTTACTGTGCGGGACACAAGTCACTAATGTCCCTTGCAAACAGTGTAGACCCAGATGAGAGGGCTCCTAGAGGAGCCCTCTCATCAGGGTCTGCACTGTTTGTCATATTACACTTTTCTTTAGAAAACCCCTAAATATTCACCATAAGCTTGACCTGTTTGACTTTTGGAAAAGTCCATTTAAAAAGTCAGGGTAGTAAGGGTTAATTTCCATCTTATATTAAGTAAACTCGTCCACATTTAAATTTTGGAACCGATTCATTTTCCATGTGAGGAGTTCCTGCGAACAACATATATACTGGTGTAAACATTCAACATAGATTGGTTTAGAAAAATGTGAAGACCCTGATCAAAGGATTCCATCAGGAGCCTTTGATCTTGGCCTACACTGTGTTTTCTTTCCTATGTACCATGTATTGGGTTAGCGGTACAGTGTAGATATAGTTTATGTTGATTTTACTGTTATACACAGAGCTACAGATAAAGGTGCATACTCAAATACAAATTGTCATTTCTTCACCAAACCCTATGTTGTGACCACTCTCTAGATCGTCTTCTAGAGAGTGGTCACAAGATAGGGTTTGGCAGAGAAATAAAGAAGTTATTCTTGAAAGTGTTTTAATTTACGCATCTTATCTGGCCCTCTGTATAAATGTCATAAGTGAATATCTGCAATCCGTAATGTATTTGCCATTTTTGACACTTATATAATGTTGCTGCTGATTTTGTTATTTTGTTATTTCAATGTGCTTAGATACAGCTTATTAAGAGTTAGTTGAACATGTTATACTCGCCCACAGTTTTAATGGTTTGTGAGCTTGTTGATAGTTTCATGTTTAAATATTGTAAAAATACTTTCAGTATAGTGGGATTGAGATCCATTTCTTCAATAAAAACATTTTTCAAAGAAACCGTTCAATTTCATATATTTCACAATCAAAACATGTTCTTTTAACCCTTTCCCTGTTCTGTATACTGTTACATGTAAGAAATAATGACAACTAGAATATTTATTAGCCCAATTTTTATAATATATAAACTTTTCAAGGGCATTGTTTGCCTTGACAAGAACTGTAGAATCAGATCAACAACAAAGAGCAGACCCTGATTAGACAGCTCCTATAGGAGCTGTCTGATCTGGTTCTACTCTGTGCCAGTCTATAAGACAAAAGCTGAATCTAGGGTGAAAGTCTTACAGAAAGCTCTCAAAGGATCTGCCATCCTGCATTAACCCATTCCCACTTAGGCTATTTTTAGACCTAACCTCTTTGATTAAATCTACAAAAATGGAGCATTAACAAGGGATAATGAATTTTTCAGAATTGTGTAGTTTTGAAAACATTGTGATAAATAGAGCATTTGCTCCTGTGGAGCAAATGCTCTATTTATCATAATGGTTTCACAAAGTGACTTTTACAGAAGCGTCAAAAGGTGTCAGTCATGCGGGATTGGGTTAACCCTTTCCCTGTTTAATAATCATGTAATACATACATGTAAAAATGACGTCATGCATATTTATTAGCTCAATTTTTATAACAGCATAATTATGTATGCAGGATTTGTTTGGTATGGTAGAAGCTGTACAAGCAGATCTTTAATAATTTTATTAGCAAACAGAGCAGACCCTGATCAGATGGCTTCTACAGTAGTCATCTGATCTGGATCTACTCTGTTTGCAAAGGTGTGCGAAAAATCATTTACATGTATGTGGAGGAAACAGTTAAGCACTCACTTGCATGAAAATATCTAATTTTTTCTTTAACCCTTTACTCCATAAATACGCCTTTCTAAGCCTTTGCAAACAGAGTAGACCTAGATCAGATGGCTCCTATAGGAGCGGTCTGATCAAGATCTGCTCTGTTTGCTAATGGAATTTGATAGATCAGTTTCTTTACTTTATAAAATGGCTACAATGTTCCACCTTTCATATTTCATAATAATTATTTTGTCCATGAATATTCAGTAGGTATTGAAATTTGGAATAAACATAGAACAGGGAAAGGGTCAATACAATTCCGGTTTTGAGGGGTTTTGATGTATGTAGTAACTATGATGCATTTGTGATTGCTCAAATAATTGACAGATATTTCACATGGTACATAACAATTATGTTATATGGTATTCTAAAATGCTAATTCAATGAATGCAAGTTTGTCTCCATCAAATATCTCTCTCTGTATGTAAAAGCATCTTAACCCATTCCCGCATCTTGACGCCTTTTTACACTTCTTTAATATTCACTATGTGAACTCATTTGTGATAAATAGAGCATTTGCTCATATAGGAGCAAATGCTCTATTTATCACAATGGTTTCAAACTACAAAATTCTAAAAAAAATCTTTTTCTCTAGTTAACCCTTTCCCTGTTCAATGTTTATTTCAAATTTCAATACCTTCTGACTATTCCTGGACAAAATAGTTACAGCGAAATATGAAAGATGGAGCAGCATTGTAGCCATTAAAATTTAGAAAGTAAAGGAACAGATCTATCAAATTCCATTAGCAAACAGAGCAGACACTGAGCCATCTGATCTGGGTCTACTCTGCAAATGCGTGAAAACACGTTTATATGAGGGAAAGGATTAATGCTCCTTTTTGGTAGATTTATTCAAAGGGGATGGATCTAAAAATAGCCTATGAGGTAATGGGTTAATAAATAACATGGATGCAGGTGCAATTAACCCTTTCCCTAAAGAACATTTATGTATGAATTGAACTTGTCTTTTATCATGTAAATTTTTAGTTATACGAATACTCTAGGATCAGATAAGGAAACAAGCAGGGTCCATGCTTATAAAACTTTTAGTTGAGTCTGAGTTTGTTCTCAAGCTTTTGATTGGTCAGATTTGAGCCTTTGCCTCAAATCTGACCAATCAAAAGCTTGAGAACTCAAATCTGACCAATCAAAAGATCTGGGTCTACTACTTTGTTTGGAAAGGTGTGAAAAGATATTAACCTATTCCCTCATATTGACGACTGTAAAAGTCACTTTGTGACAAATACAGCATTTGCTCCTATAGGAGCAAATGCTCTAATTATCACAATGGTTTCAAACTAGAAAATTCTAAAAGAAATATCCTTTTCTCTAGTTCATGCTCCTTTTCGGTAGATTTTTTCAAAGAGGTATCTAAAAATAGCCTATAAGGTAATCGGTAATGGGTTAATAAGGAGCAGGTAAAAAAATCATTTTTACACAATTGCAAGCAGAGTACACCCAGATCAGATAACTCCTAAAGGAGCTGTCTGATCAAGCTCTGCACTGCTTGCTTATGAATTATATAGATGTCATCCTGCAGAGCCAAAAAAGTCCTACGTTCTTGCACCATTGTAAAAATTAAGCTAATAAGTATTCATGATGTCATAAATTTCATACAGTAAAATCTCTCTCTATAATGACCACTAAATTACATCAAGTATTTTGTGTTAAAGGCAGGTGGATGCTTAAAGCAAGGTGAAAGTAAAACAGAACGCTCCTATAGGAGCGTTCTGTTTTACTTTCACCTTGCTTTAAGTAACCACCTGCCCAAAATACCAACTAATTAACACAAATTTAGTGGTCGTTATAGAGAGGTTTTACTGTACATGAATATTCATCTGGGAAATGTTTACGAAAGTATCATGAATAAAGTGAAGACATGCTTACCAACTGTACGCTTTTTACAATATTCCGGAAGAATATGTATATTGTTAACCCCATTACCTATTCAATATTTGTGGAAAAAGCAGTGACATCATTAATATTTATTGGCTGAAATTTTATCATGTAAGGTTTTTTGCTTTGACAAAAGCTGTATAATTAGACATACATGATGTCATAAGCAAACAGAGCAGACCCTGATCAGAAGGCTCCTACATGTGCAGTAGCTGTCTGATTTGGGTATACACTGCTTGCAAAGGCATAGAAAAAGCATTAACCCTTTCCTCCATAAATACGCCTTTCTACCCCTCTGTAAAAGTCACTTCTTGAAACTATTGTGATAAATAGAGCATTTGCTCCTAAGGAGCAAATGCTCTATTTATCACAATGGTTTCAAAACTACACAAGTCTAAAATTCTCCTTTTCTCTAGTTAATGCTCCTTTTCGGTAGTTTTGTTAAAAGAGGTTGGATCTAAAAATAGCCTAAAAGGGAATGGGTTAAATATGAGGGAATGGGTCTGATAATTTTCCTTCAGTGTATGAAAATCAGTATATTCTAACTCTTAACCTCGTACAAATGCCTTTTCATGCCTTTGCAAACAAAATCGACCCAGGGGTCTACTCTGTTTGCCAATGGAACTATATAGATTTTATTCTATAGTTTTTGCCAAATTAAAACAATCCTGAGTCTATGTTACAATATAACACAACTGATAGATATTCACGATGTCATCATTTCTTACGGGAAATTGAACAGGTAAAAGCGGTAATTGAAGAAGTGCAATTCACCGAGGTGATATTTTGTTTTTATATACATGTAGTCATTCTACTGGTCAATATCTTGTTATTTCCTTGATATATACTCATGTATGTTTAACATGTAGCAAACTGTAGGGAAATTGGTAAAATATCTGTACAAGTGTTTGCATATGATATTACCCTGAGCACGAAGTAAATACAGATTACTTTGTGCCCTGAGCAACAGATAAAGGTGTGTACTCAGTAACTTCTTTATTTCTCTACAAAACCCTATGTTGTGACCATTCTTTGGAATCATTTGTTTGAGTTGAGTCGATCTCTAAAGAGTGGTCACAATATAGGGTTTGTCAGAGAAATAAAGAAGTTGTTTAACCCATAACCTCATAGGCTATTTTTAGACCCAACCACTTTGAATGAATCTGCCCAAAAGGAGCATTTACTAGAGAAAAGTAAAACTTTAGAATTTTGTAGTTTGAAACCATTGTGATAAATAGAGCATTTCAATTGCCAAACAGTTCGGGCCCTGACGAGATGCCGAGTTACTCAGTGTCTCATCTGGATCCGAGCTGTTTGCAATTGCAAGTCAATTGTGTATTGCGAGCCAACGGTGAACTATTTTGGCACATTAGCCAAAACCCTTTCCTTGTTTCAGTATTTATATCGAATATTATTCAAGTTCGTAATGAAATATGGAAGGTGGAAAATTGTAGCCACTATAGAAACTAAAGAAACGGATCTATCATTCCATTAGCAAACAGAGCAGACCCTGAACAGATGGTTCCTTAACGAGCCATCTGATCTGGGTCTTCTCTGTTTGCAAATGCATGAAAAGGCATTTATATGAAGTAAAGGGTTAATCCTTTCCTCCATAAATACGCTTTTCTACGCCTCTGTAATAACCACTTTTTGAAACCATTGTGATTAATAGAGCATTTGCTCCTATAGGAGCAAATGCTCTATTTATCACAATCGTTTCAAACTACAAAATTCTAAAATTTTACTTTTCTCTAGTAAATGCTCCTTTTGGGTAGATTCATTCAAAGCCATTGGGTCTAAAAATAGCCTATGAGGTAATGGGTTAATTGGGACATTTTGAGCTGATGGAAGTTTGCCTAGCACGCTAAAGGTTGCACAGGTGTTTTGCAAGTGATTTGCATGTAAATAGTTTTTTTTGCAGAAACTGGCCAGTAGTGTTTTGTACAATATGTTTCAGATTGTCATTTATTAATCATAGATAAACATGTGTATTCGAATAATAAAGTTGCCATTTCTTCACCAAATCCTATGGTGTGAACGTTCTTTAGAATCGCTGGGTGAACACGTAAGGTTTAGAAGAGTAATGGCATTATTCTTGAAAATATTTTATCACTTTCCTCCATTGGCTATTTTAAGATCCATCCTCTTTGAATAAATCTACCGTAAAAGAATCTTTACTAGACTAAGAGAAAAGGAAAATTTTAGAATTACATGTATGTAAATTTGAAACAATTGTGATAAATAGAGCATTTGCTCCTATGGAGCAAATGCCCTATTTACCACATTGATTTCAAAAAGTGACTTTTACAGAAAGGAGCAAATGCTATAGGAGCAAATGCTCTATTTATCACATTGGTTTCAGGAAGTAGTTCTTACAGAGGCGTAGAAAGGCGTATTTATGGAGGAAAGGGTTAACCCTTTCCCACATGTAAACTCTTTTTCAAGTAGGAGCCATCTGATCATGGTCTGCTTTGTTTGTTTATGAGATTATAACAGATCTGACTCCACAGTATCTACCATTACCAAAACATCGTGTGTACATATTCCATTATAAAAAAATAGCTAATATAATATGTTCATGAATAAGCATTCATGATGTCATTATTTCTTGCATGAATATTCAGCAGGGAAAAGATTGAAATGAACACACTGGCAAGCAACCTCGCGTGTTGTAACCACAGGGGGCCATTTCGCGGGTCTACATGATTTAAAAGGTAAAAAAAATGATTGGGTCGATTTAGTGTTATATTACATACAATATAACACTAAATCAACCCAATCATTTTTTTACCTTTTAGACCATGTAGACCCGCGAAATGGCCCCCTGTGGTTTTAACAATCGATACCTTTTTTCATTTTGCTTGGAAAAGAAAAGGACCAAACAATTTCATTGCAGATTTGATAAGATTTCTCCAATAAACATTTATCCCTTATTGGTCACAACATAGATATTCATCAACTTTGTACTCGTCTAGTGGCTGTGAAAAGTCTCCCCATACTACAGTCTCAGTTTTGTTATATGTTCTGGTCCTTCAGGATCATCAGTTTCGGGACTTTTAGTTATGAAAATTGAATACTGCTTATCACATTACCTCATAGGCTATTTTTAGATACATTACCTCATAGGCTATTTTTAGACACAACCTTTTTGAATAAATCTTCCGAAAAGGAGCATTAACTAGAGAAAAGGAAATTTTTAATTTTTTGTAGTTTGAAACCATTGTGATAAATAGAGCATTTGCTCCTATAGGAGCAAATGCTCTATTTATCACAATGGTTTCACAAAGTGGCTTTTACAGAGTCGTCAATATGAGGGAATGGGTTAAGCGGGTGCTAGGGGGCATGATTAGTGTTGCATCTTTAATAACTACTCACGAACAAAATCGATGAAGCTGAGCCTGCAGTTGTTCACTCTTCGCATTGCTGTTTGTTTTGAAGGGTCTCCTACTTTCAGACTTGATTAGGATTAATATGTTAAATTAAACCTCTAATTAGCAACCACTCCACATGTGTCCAACTGTTTTCATGCAGGCGGTAGCTTAACCCTTTCCCTGATCTATGTTTATTACCAATTGCCATACCTACTGAATATTCATGAACAAACTAGTGAAATATGGAAAGTGGAATTCCATTAGCAAACTGAGCAGACCCTGCGCAGAGAAACCCGGGCACGATGCCCAGACTCTTATAATCGACAGAGTTTCTCTGATTCCTTTAGAACTGAAGCACTGATACAACGGACCTCGGTTTATAGTCTCGTCCAATGCACTTGGTCCGGCGAGGGATCGAACCCTGGATCACTGGTATTATAGTCGAGCGCGTTACCACAATCATGTCTGCCGGTGTGAAGGGTTAATGCAAGATGAATAATGGGCAGAGAGACCCCATAAGAACGTTTAACTCTTTGCATGCTAGCGGCGAAACTGTGATTACTTATGCAAACAGTTTGGATCCAGATGAGACGCTGCATAATGCGGCGTCTCATCAGGATCCAAACTGTTTGTCATCTTGATCACATTTTTGCAAAGAAATTAGAGAAAAGTTATTTTAAGAACTGAAGCACACAACAATTGTTGAAGACGAAAAATTACTTAGCGTGCAAAGAGTTAAGTTTTTATCCCCCACCGCATAGCGGAGGGGGGTTATAGGAATGGCCTCCGTCTGTCCGTCCGTCCGTCTGTCCGTAACAATTTCGTGTCCGCTCCATATCTCCTATACCCCTTGAAGGATTTTCAAGAAACTTGCCTCAAATGTTAACCAAGTTGAGACGATGTGCAGAACATATGTGGCAGATATGTCGGCTCAAGGTCAAGGTCACATTTGAAGGTCAAGGGTTTTAACCTTCAATTTCCATTGCATTTTTGTGTCCGCTCCATATCTTCTAAACCCTTTGAAGGATTTTCATAAAACTTGAGTCAAATGTTAACCAAATTAAGACAATATGCAGAACACATGTGGCAGTCATGTCGGCTCAAGTTCAAGGTCACATTTGAAGGTCAAGTGTTTAAACCTTCAGTTGCCATTACAGTTTCGTGTCCGCTCCATATCTTCTAAACCCTTTGAAGGATTTTCATAAAACTTGAGTCAAATATTAAATGAATTGAGACGATGTGCAGAACCCATGCGGCAGTCATGTTGGCTCAAGGTCAAGGTCACATTTGAAGGTCAAGTGTTCTAACCTTTAATTTCGGTTACATTTTCGTGTCCGCTCCATATCTTCTAAAGCCTTTGAAGGATTTTCATAAAAGTTTAGTTAAATGTTAGCTAAATTGAGACGATGTGCAGAACACATGTGCCAGTCATGTCGGCTCAAGGTCAAGGTCACATTTGAAGATCAAGTGTTCTTACCTTCAATTTCCATTATAGTTTCGTTATCTCCTATACCCCTTGAAGGATTTTCAAGAAACTTGCCTCAAATGTTAACCACGTTGAGACAATGTGCAGAACATATGTGGCAGTCATGTCGGCTCAAGGTCAAGGTCACATTTGAAGGCCAAGTGATTTAATCTTCAATTTCCATTACATTTCGTGTCCGCTCCATATCTTCTAAACCATTTGAAGGATTTTCATAAAACTTGAGTCAAATATTAACTGAATTGAGATGATGTGCAGAACACATGTGGCAGTCATGTCGGCTCAAGGTCAAGGTCACATTTGAAAGTCGTGTTCTTACCTTCAGTTTCCATTATATTTGTTTCGCATCCTATTTTCTTAACAACTGGAAGGTATCACCTTAAGGTCAATGTCTTAATTTAGGTGGCGGCGGTGGGGGATATAGCTGTCCTTTGGACTGCCTTGTTTATAATGCTCCAAGTATCCACATACTAGTTAAGACCCTCACAGACCTGCATGTTTATTATTATACCCTTTACTCTATGCATATTCATATATGAATCAATGATATCATGAATATTAATTAGATTATTTTTAAAAAAAAAATAGCCCATGAACACAGGAATATTTGACCATGGCACAAACTAGATTCATGTCTATTATTTATATGCAAACAGAGCAGATCCTGATCAGACGGCTCCTACAGGAGCCGTCTTATCTGGGTCTTCTCTGTTTGCCAAGACGTAGAAAGGCACATTTATTGAGTAAAATAAAGGGTTAATTTAGTGGTCCTAGTGAGGCGTTGAAGTAATTATATATCTTTCAAATAAGCTGTCATGACTTTGACTCATTTCAATTAATGCAACTACATGTAGTCTTTCATGTGGGATTTTCTTACATACAATGGTCGTTAAACAAGTCTGCAACAAAGAATTTCAGTTTGGTAGATTTACATGCAAGCTAATTGATTTCTACTGTTAGATATGTTTTAAGATGATTCCTGATGCTTAGGCATATGCTAAATATATCGTATTTAAATACTTAAGTGTATTTTTGAATTTCCTAATATCATTTCAGCTACACATGTTGTTTATCCCTTTGCTCATGTATATTCATAGCAGACTCATCCCATTGTGAACAATACTTAACTCAATCAAAGTGTATATAGTTGAACTTCGATATCTCGAACTCCAAGGGTCTATACAAATTAGTTCAAGATAACAGAAGTTCGAGTCATGGGATTTCTTATCAGGACAATTTGTCGAGTTCACAGCCTGATGCATGTATAAAGTAATGCTAAACTTTACACCTGCATTAAGCCGTCTCATGTTTGTTTTTCTAGATATCCGTAGTGATATATTTAAGGGCATTATTCTGTATTGTAAGTTCGAAGAACCGAACTTTTAGTTCGAGTTATCCGGGTCGATATATCGAAGGTCAACTGTATAATTTATTCATATCTATGCCACAGAAGTATCGAAACGGTTATTAAACATTCTATAAGCAAACATAGAAGATTGTTATCAGATGGCTCTTGCAAGATCTGATCTGGGTCTACTGTGTTTGCAAAAGTGTCGAAAAGCGTCTCTATGGAGTAAAGGGTAAAATTTGCGTTAACTAATATTTGTCATGTTTGTACTTGCGGCGTTTGTATGTTTACTTTAATATCTAATTCAGGCAAGGATTGTATGGTTACGTTTCTTGTATTGTATATCCAAATTTCTGTTCTGTGTGTAAGTATGTTATTGAATGCCTTTATTTATGTCTAGGAAATAAATGATATTTTACAAAAGACGTGTTGATTTTATTCGCTCTTTTAAAGACATACTCATACATAATTATGTCACTGGTTCTTTTCATTAAACGCCTTACAGCCTCACTGGAGTATGTTATGAAAAAAAACCTACATCAGTTATCATCCTGATTAGCTAACCCTTTCCTTCACATAAACGTGTTTTAACGCATTTGCAAACAGAGAAGACCCAGATCAGACGGCTCCTATAAGAGCCGTTTGATCAGGGTCGGCTATTTTTGCTAGTGGAAATTCTATTTCTTTAATTTCTAAAATAGCTACAATGTTCATCCTTCCATATTTCATTGTGACTCTGTTGTCTATGAATATTCTGTAAGTTCTGAAATTTGGAATAACTATAGAACAGGGAAAGGGTACATCGCATAATCTAGTTGTTAGAATTCAGTATAAGAAGGAATAGCCGAATACACATGTAAAACGTCACGTAGTACCGAGTTACTCGGCGTCTTTTTTTTAATCCAAACTATTTGCATAGGTATTCATTCACCCACCATTAGCAGGCTAAATGTTAAGTGAAACAAACTATCGTTAGTGTACTCAATGATTCAGCTGCAGAGTAACTGTAGAAAAGTAACAAGAGATGTTTGTAAAACATGTATACCCCCCCCCCCCCCAGACCCCCTGACCTTTGATCTAGTGACCTCAACTATAGAGGTCATCTAGCGGTCATGATGAATCACCACAGCAACTTTGAATATCCTAAGCCAAACCACTGATCATTTATTGATCTGAAAACATTTCACATATTAAGGTCATGGTGACTTTGACCTAGTGACCTCAACAACTTTAGGGGTCATCAAGTGGTCACAACCAACTACCACAGCAAGTTTGAAGATCCCGAACCAAACCATTGAGCAGTTATTAATTGGAAACCATTTCATCAGTTAAGGTCATGATGACCTTGATCTTTAACCTAGTGACCTCAAAATCAATAGGGGTCATCTAGTTGTCATGACCAACCACCACAGCAAGTTTGAAGATCCTAAGACAAACCCTTGAGCAGTTAGTAATCGCAAACCATTTCACCAGTTAAGGTCATGGTGACCTTGACCTTTGACCTAGTGACCAAAAAAATAATAGGGGTTATCTACTGGTCATGACCAACCACCACAGCAAGTTTGAAGATCCTAAGCCAAACCCTTGAGCAGTTATTGATCGCAAACCATTTCACCAGTTAAGGTCATGTTGACCTTGACCTATTGACCTAAAAAACAATAGGGCTCATCTAGTTGTCATGACCAACCACCACAGCAAATTTGAAGATCCTAAGCCAAACAATTGAGCAGGTATTGATCAGAAACCATTTTACAAGTTAAGGTCATGGTGACCTTGACCTTTGACCTAGTGACCTCAAATACAATAGGGGCCATCCAGTTGTCATGACCAACTACCGCAGCAAGTTTGAAGATTCTAAGCCAAACCCTTGAGCAGTTATTGATCGGAAACCATTTGACAAGTTAAGAGCATGGTGACCTTGACCTTTGACCTAGTGACCTAAAAAGCAAAAGGGGTCATCTAGTGGTCATTACCAACCACCACAGCAAATTTAAAGATCCTAGGCCAAACCTTTGAGCAGTTATC
Source organism: Azorinus chamasolen (assembly GCA_963576725.1). Lineage (NCBI taxonomy): Eukaryota > Metazoa > Mollusca > Bivalvia > Cardiida > Solecurtidae > Azorinus > Azorinus chamasolen. The sequence goes on from OY755249.1 coordinate 2,107,382, forward strand.
GATCGCAAACCATTTCACCCTTTAAGGTCATGGTGACCTTGACCTTTGACCTAGTGACCTAAAAAACAATAGGGCTCATCTAGTTGTCATGACTAACCACCTAAGCAAATTTGAAGATCCTAAGCCAAACCCTTGAGCAGTTACTGATCAGAAACCATTTTACCAGTTAAGGTCATGGTGACCTTGACCTTTGACCTAGTGACCTCAAAATCAATAGGGGTCATCCAGTGGTCATGACCAACTACCACAGCAAGTTTGAAGATTCTAAGCTAAACCCTTAAGCAGTTATTGATCGGAAACCATTTAACCATTTAAGGTCATGGTGACCTTGACCTTTAACCTAGTGACCTCAAAATCAATAGGGGTCATCTAGTGGTCATGACCAACCACCACAGCAAGTTTGAAGATCCCAAGCCAAACCCTTGAGCAGTTATTGATCGGAAACTATTTCACCATTTTAGGTCATGGTGACCTTGACCTTTGACCTAGTGACCTCAAAAACAATAGGGGTCATCTACTTGTCATGACCAACCACCACAGCAAATTTGAAGATTCTAGGCCATGTCGTTTATTAGTTATCGTTCGGAAACCATCGATCTACCGACCGACAGACCGACCGACCGACCGACCTACCGACCGACATGTGCAAAGCAATATACCCCCATTTTTTCAAAAGGGGGGTATAATAAAAGGTACGACAAAAACGAGAAGGTAGATGTGAACATAATCATGATAACAGCAAAATATCTAATAACAAGTTCAAATTTCAAGTTCTTAACCCTTTCGCTGCCAAACTCTGTCGTCTGCTAACTTTGTCGTCTGCTATAAATGTTCATTTTCTTTTTATTTTCTTCATTTTTGTTTCAAAAACAGTAACAGTAACAAACAGTTTGGATCCTGATGAGACGCCGAGTTACTCGGCGTCTCATCTGGATCCAAACTGTTTGCATGTGATATAGACCCGTCATTGTGGCACAAAGAGGCCACATCATCCAAAAAGACCATGTAGCACCATACGTATAAAAGCAAGAATTACCTTTTATTCTGCTAACAGCAGCATGACTCTACTTTGCAAACAGATTGGATCCAGATGAGACACCGAGTAACTTGGGGTCTCATCAGGATCTTAGCTCTTTGACACTCGAGCAATAGATCATCAAAATATTGAACGAATCTGAAAAAGGCGAAACATGCATCAGATCAGAAATTGAACAGCCATTAGTTTTTATTTTACAGCGGGGTAGGAGATTAACTATGTATTTCAGAGATATAAATACAGTAAAACCCCTCTAATGCGACAAACTAAAACAGGTATAATTTTGGGTGGTAGAGGCAGGTGGTAGCTTAATGCAGGACAAAAGTAATGCAGAGAGCTTTCTGCATTACTTTAGTCCTGCATTAAGCTACCACCTGCTTATAACGACACCCATGTTTATTCATTAAGTGGCCGCATTAGAGGGGTTCTACTGTATATAGTGATTATACATCATAAACCTATTTTATAATACTGTTGTGGATTTAAACTTTTATTTAAAAATGAATTATTATGCTTATATGAGGTAAAGTCTGTACAATCCTATTAACCTACTATTGCTGAATTGTGAACAACAACAGATAAGTTTTGTAACGTCAATGATCCATTGGCAAATGTGTTCTGGATTAATTTAGTAAGTTTATCTTTGATTAAATAGTGAGGACGAGTTGTGTACTAAAAGTAGAAACCTCGTATGTGCTCTAACTTTTCTGCACTTCAGCCTTACGCACATTTAAAACAACTTAACCTTCATTCGGCATCATCTTTCAACATACCAACTCTTTCAATCAATCAATATTTTTATAATAAACCGAAGTTTGTACGTTCACCTTTAAAATCTACTATTCAACGTGTTTCTTCTATTCATAAACGGCCCATATACAAAAGACACAGAGTGTATCCAGTAATCAGAAGTGCAATGCTAAGAGGTGTACATGTTAAAGTAATATTTCTTGTAAATCTACTATTAAATCTACAGTTAATAGCAGAACGTTTAATGTTAATGAACTACAACCAATATTGTACAGTATAGGTTTGGACTTGAAACGTCCCTAGTTGCGGTATACAATGCGTTGGTCAAACAGGTCGTGCTCTAACGACTAGATACGATTCAGGGAGCATGCATATCAATGTCGAAATAATACGAGTAAGCGTAGGAATTTTTGTACGAACATTTAATACCCCCATTCCACTGGGCGGCGGTTCCACTGCGCTCATGGCGATCATGGCGCTTCTCCAAAATCTTCAGAAGCGCCGTCATGTGCCTAATTTTAGGACTTAGGCGATTCTAGTACGCTTCAACAACGATCTCACTGCGCTTTTTACGATCCTGTAGAGATGTTGCTGTGCTTCTACAGCACTTGATGTCTCTCCAAGACGCTTCTACTACGCTTCCTCTACGACACGGGATTGCAGGCTACGCGTCGTCTACGCTTACTGCGTTGCTGTTACGACCTTGCTTCGACCTAAGCGCAGGAGCTGCGCTTCTGTTGCGCTTTTGGAACGTGTCTATATAAAATAGGTGATTCAATTGCTTTCGAAGCAGTTGACCATCATCCTTCGAAGAAAATGGATCAAATTATTTTGAAGACCCATATCAAGAAAAACACAGCCTTGGGTCTGATCTAGGTCTTCTTTTTGCTAAGTCTTCATATGGGGTGACCCAAGCATGCATTAACCTTTTCCCTGTTCAATATCCATTAAGAAAGAATGATCTTATGAATATTTATTAGCTGCATGTTTAAAATTTAACCTTTTTAAGAAATGTTTTTTCCTTAACAAAAACTGTAGAATCATATCTATATCATGTTATAAGCAAACAGAGCAGACCCTGATCAGACGGCTCCAATAGGAGCTGTCTGATCTGGGTCTACTCTGTTTGTAAATGTGTGAAAAAGTATTTGTCTGCAGACAAATATCTCGGCGCTTTTGTTGCGATGCGACTGCGATTGCGCTACGTTACTCACGCTGCGGCTACGATACTGCTGCGCCCATGAATTTCTTACTACGCTTTTGCGGCGATTCGAGTCCACGGCCAAGCCGCTACGATTGTTTTGAGCACGGTCAAAACAATCCCGTGAAGTGGCGATCAAGAAACTTCTGCTACGCTTCTACTACGATCAGGGCGTTTCTTCTGCGCTGTTGCCGTTCTTGCTACGATTCGCGGCGTTTTTACCAAATTTTCGAAGCGTAGCGGAATCGCCGCTCAGTGGAATGGGGGTATTAGGAAGTCTGGTCACTCTTTTAACAAGAGCTGTCCGCGGACAGCGCGCTCCACTTTCTTTAGTGCTGGATAGTGTAGCGGAAGTCTAAGTAAAAAAGGGCAGATAACTATAGCAAAATTAATTTTAGGGTAAACTGTCCTTGTGGAATGGCCCCACAATGTAATAGTTAACATGCATACCAAATTTGAACCAAATATCTTGGACAGTTTCTGAGTCGAAAAAGGGGCATAACTATGGCACAATTAATTTTAGGGTTACCTACCCTTGTGAAATGGGTTGCGCTTGTGATAGTAAGCATACATACCAAATATGAACCTAATATCTTTGATGGTTTCTGAGAAATGGACCTTAACAAAAAGGTTAACCATCGCCGACGCTGACGAGAGGGTCATGACAATACCTCCACTTGTTGAAAATGTATTATTCCACCTAACCTGTCATATAATAAGGATGCTACTGGTTTTAAATCGAAAGCTGGGTTCATAGGCATTAGATGATGTGAGAGGCGGATGAGAGTGATGTATGCTACTCGCATAACCTGCAAGAGATTGATAACAACATAGATTGTGTGTACTGGGAGACTTTTTACGGCAACCATACGGCACATGTAATACTGTTGTGATAATAAAAGTACATGCATAAGCCATGCAGGAAACAAGACATACAAAACACACAGCCGCCCGAACAGCACCACGACAAAAAAGAACAACACATGTACATGCATATCAAAAGACACGAAGAGACACACAAAGACATAACACACAAACAATGGGGGATTATTCAAGTGTCGCCTTGATAGCTTTTTTGTGATGTACGTATAGAACATGTTTCACGATGTTATGAAAATTGGTAACCAATCTGAAATGTCAGAACACAAATACAAAACATTAAATATATATTACTTGTCAAATCGCCGAAAGCCTTATGGCATCAGAAAAAGTGTATGGATGATTTACATGCTGGAAACGGGAATAGATCATTTAACCCTTTCCTTTATATAAACGCATTTTCACGCATTTGAAATCAGCGTAGACTCAGATCAGACGGTTCCTATAGGAGTCATCTAATTAGGATCTACTCTGTTTGCTTTTGACATAATATAAATCTGAATTGACAGCTTTTGTCAAAGTATTTACATAATAAAACTTCGGCTATTAAAGATTCGTGACTTTATAATCCTTACATGAATACTGAACAGGAACAGGGTTAAGAAATATTTTGACGGGTGTCATTGTAGAAATTGACATGTGCCCGTCTGATAAAAGCTCAAACGAGCGAATATTATCGTGAACCCTAATTTACGACAATGGATTCTTCTCGCATACATAATATTTCGCACATTCCAGCTGTAAACAAATAAACCAGGCGCGGATTTAGAGGGGGCGGAGCCGGCGTACGCCCCCCCCCCCTTTAACATTGCCAAAACATTTTTTAGTAATATTTTAGATCTATATACAGTAAAACCTCTTTATAACGACCACTAAATTGCGTTAATTAGTTGGTATTTAGAGCAGGTGACTGCTGACTGCTTAAAGCAATGTGAAAGTAAAACAGAACGCTCCCATAGGAGCGTTCTGTTTTACTTTCACTTTGCTTTAAGCAGCCACCTGCCTTTAACACACAATACTTGATGTAATTTAACAATGATTCAGTAGGAGTGTTTTATTTCCCTCACCCAAGTAAACTTTTTCAACATGTATTACAAACATACTATTTATTTATGTCATCAAACATAAAACTCTACGCCCCCCTCCAAAATTTTCTACGCCCCCACCACTAATCTGAGATCCTGGATCCGCACCTGTAAATCTATCTTTGTATAACAGAAACTATCGTTAATACCAACAGACAATTGAACTTCGATATCTCGCCCTCCAAGGGACTATTCAAAGTAGTTCCAGATAAGAGTTCGAGTTATCGGATTTCTCGAGCTGACAGCTTAATGCAGGTGTAAAGTAATGCTGAAAGCTCGCTCCTACAGGAGCTATGTGTTTCTAGATATCCGTAGTGATACATTTAAGAGCTATTCTGTATTGAAAGTTTTGGGAGGATCAAACCTTTAGTTCGAGTTATCCCAAACTTCGAGTTATCCGAATTCGAGATATGGAAGTTCAACTGTACTACGATCGCAACCGGGGGTTGATACCGTCGTATTTAAGAACTTACCATATGTTTAGTACAGTTGAACTTCGATATCTCGAAATCGGATAACTCGAACTACGTGATAACTCGAACTAAAAGTTCAGTCCTTGCAAAATTTGCAATACAGGATATTTTCTCAAATATAACACTACACATGTCTAGAAACACACATGACAGCATACTGTAGGTCTAAAGTAATGTTGAAAGCTCCTGCAGGAGATTTCGGCATTACATTAGACCTGCATTAAATGTGAACTTGAGATATTTGTCAGATTATAAATCGGATGAGTCGAACCCCTCTTATCTCGAACTGATTTGTATGGTCCCTTGAATTTCTAGATATCGAAGTTCAACTGTAGTAACTATGTTATTACAGTATACCTGTAAACATTATAGGCATTTAACCCATTCCCTCCTAGACTATTTTAGAACCAACCTCTAAATCTACTGAAAAGGAGCATTTACTAGAAAAAAGGAAAATTTTAAAAGTGTGTAGTTTTGAAACAATTGTGATAAATAGAGCATTTGCTCCAATGAAGCAAATGCTCTTTTTTATCACAAAGGTTCCAATATGGTATCGGGTTAGTTATTTAAATGGTCATGGATAAACGGGCACTGAAAATTGCTCTCAACTCTACTGCACTAGGTATACAACTGTTTCACGTGTTTTGTCTACTATTACTTACATCAGATATATTTTACTATTTTTTTCGAAGGCGTAACAAGGTCTACAGACATGTACAATATCATAGAGCACACTATTAACCCTTTCACCGCCAATGTCGCAAAAGTGTGCCACGAATAATAGTGCAGTCCCAAGGCACCGGAAGGGTTAACCCAATTCATTACAAAGCTGTAGCAGTGTTCGCTAACATACTTCATACAAGTTAATAGAGGATCTTACATGAGTGTTCATTACAAACTGTTTTTTATGAAACGATTTTACTATAATAATATGACACGAGCTTTAGCGAGTGTCATACTCATTATGATAATCGGGTTTCATGAAAACAATTTGTAATGAACACGAATGTAAGATTCTTTTTATCACAGAAGCCTTAAATATCATAGAAAATTAAAAAGAAAGACTAAAGCTGACGGCTGTTTACAAACATCGTACTAATGCAACGGACGACGAACACGAAACGATACGATTGGCTAATGATTGCTAATTTTCATAAAAAAAATGCACTAGCGCATTTCCGCGATTTACGGCACAGTTACGGCACCCACACAAGGCAGATTATGTGATAATATCACATATCATTTATTTCCCCAAAGGCACCAACATAAAGTTCATCCGATTTTCTCACGCACAGAAACTGTCAGAAAAAATACACGTGTCTCATTTTCGTACGAGATCTAAATAACCATTATCCAGTACAATATATTATTTGGCTGGCAGGCATAGTTTCTAACAATTATTTAAGGCTTCAAAAATCCGTTCCATTAATGTAAGCTGCTTAGAAAATACTCTAGCGGCAGAAATGCAAATTAGATGACAATTAAGTGTCATTAGTTTTTGCATCAGGTTGAGGAGTGCAAAAATCTAGTAAAGTATAACAGCTTACGTTTACTGCAATCTGTGAAGTCTCAATCCTTTCTCTGTTCTATGTTTATTCCAAATTTCATAAATATTCATGGACAAAATAGTTAGAATCAAATATGGAAGGTAGAACATTGACAGAAAAGAAACAGATATTTCAAATTCCATTAGCAAACAGAGCATACCATGATCTGACGGCTCCTATAGGAGCTGTCTGATCTAGGTCTACTCTGTCTGCAAATGCGTGAACACACGTTTATATGAGGGAAGGGGTTTAATACATGGTCGTAAACATGTCACTAAAGATACTACCATTAGCTTGAAAATAATAGGACATTCCAAAGAATGTTATAATAGCACATTAAAGGATATCAAGAACGCCAACACACACATTGCGCTTTTGCTAATCTTAGTTGTTCTTGATTGCTGGCCCGTTCTACCCTTTTCCTTCATACAAATGCCTCTTCGCTTTTTTGGAGACATGACACGATCGATCATGAAACTCTGCTAAAACGCCTGGAAAAATACTTCAGAATTATTGGAAAACCTCTTGAGTGGATAACCTCCTACCTGAATGACCGCTATCAAATAGTCTCAGTAGATGGAGAACTGTCCATCCCAGTTAAAATGGAATATAGCGTGCCACAGGGTTTCGTCCTAGGACCGAAACACTACATAATGTACACGAAAACCTGTCGGCTCAATCTGCAGAAACCATGGGCTTAATCACTATTTCTATGCCGATGACATTTCCTGTCAACAAGAGGCTTCATCGCGAGTTGAGGACTGTCTCAAAGAAGTAGTCTCTTGGATGCATCAGAACATGTTGAAGCTCAATACTGACAAGACTGAGGTCATTCTGTTTCATACAAAAACACAAAAGTACCTGCAGAGGTTATTGTGCAAGTAGGACCCTCTAAAACCAGGCCATCTTTGTGTATAAAGAATCTCGGTGCATTGCTCGATTCACAAATGGATATGACATCACATGTCAAGTCCGTGTGTAGGTCTAGTTATGCACAGCGCCGACAAATAGGCCATATCAGAAAGTACCTCTCACCTGATGCTACCAAGACTTTGGTAACCTCTCTTGTTACATCGAAAATAGACTACTGCAATTCACTGCTGCATGGAATTTCAAACAACTCACTGTGGAAATGTCAAAGAGTGCAAAACACAGCAGCCCGCATCATAACCAGAACTCCTCGATATAATCATATCACGCCGGTTCTGAAGGAACTTCACTGACTTCCGGTTCAACATCGGATTGAATTCAAAATTCTGACTCTTACGTATAAAGCCATGCACAATGAATCTCCCAAGTGCATTGTCGACATGCTTTACGTATACAGGTCGCGCAGAGAGTTAAGGTCAGCAAGTAGATCATTGTTGTTGGTTGTGCCAAAAAGTCGTAAGGTAAAATACGGTGAGAGAAGTTTCATGCATGCAGCTCCGAAACTTTGGAATGCTCTACCTTCAGGCATTAGAGACGCAAGGTCACTGGCGTGTTTCAAAAGGTGTCTGAAAACGCATTTTTTTCAACATTTGTTACTAGGACAGTTTCGTTTAGAATAGGAATGGCTTCCAGCCAACCTATTAAGCTAACAGGTTACCCAATAGTCATGTACAGTGGCAACTAAGCTAAGAATAGGAATGGCTTTCAGCCAACCTATTAAGCTAACAGTTGACCCAGTAGTCATGTACAGTGGCAACTGGGTTCAGGATAGGAATGACTTTCAGCCAACCTATCAAGCTAACAGTTGACCCAAAAGTCACATAAATGGAATGATTTTCAGTCAGCCCATTTATTCTAATTTATGATATTGATGAGCATGGCTTTCAGTCATCTTGTCTGTATCAAGTTTTGTTAATACAGATTATTCTAATGTGTGATATTGATGAGCATGGCTTTCAGTCAACTTGTCTGTATCAAGTTTGTTAATACAATTTATTCTATTCCTTGCGGATAGTGATTTCATATATATTGTATATCTTTTGCCTATCTTTCACTGACCGGATGGGAAATCATGTAGTTTCTTCCGGCTAGCGATTTCATATATATTGTACATCTTTCATTGTCTGGATAGATAATCATGCGTTCCGCTCCGGTTAGTGGTTTCATCCATGTGAAGCGCTTTTGAACGCACATATCCAGTGTGAAAAGAGCGCTATATAAATGTGGTATAATAATAATAATAGTATACCCAGATCAGACCGCTCCTGTAGGGGCCGACTGATCAGGGTCTGCTCTGTTTGCTTGTGGTATAATACAGATCTGATTCTACAGGTTCCGTCTGAGCCAACATATCCTGTGTACATATGCCATCATAAAAAACAGCTAATAGATAATTATTATGTCATTATTCCTTCCATGTATATTAACCCATTCCTTGATATTGACGACTTTTGACGACTCTGTAAAAGTCACTTTGTGAAACCATTGTGATAAATAGAGCATTTGCTCCTATAGGAGCACATGCTCTATTTATCACAATGGTTTCAAACTATAAAATTCTAAATGTTTCCTTTTTTCTAGTTAATGCCCATTTTCGGTTTATTCAAAGAGGCTGTATCTAAATATAACCTATGAGGTAATGGGTTAAACAGGGAGAGTGCTAAGAATTCAATATTCGGGGAATGGGGTATAAAATGGTTATATATTGAGTTTGGTACAGACTGCAATTACAATTCATGAAAGAAACAGTATACCATGATCATGGCTATTCATGAGTCGCATTTATAATAACATGTGCCAACAGGAAGTTTCAACAATAGATATATAGATAGATTTTATTATGTCTCCCCCACCCCCTATTTATATGGGGAGACATATTGTTTTTGTGAGAGTCAGTCTGTCCGCCTGTCGGTCCGACCGTCCGTCACACTTTCTTGTCCGGACGATACCTTCTGATGCCAGTTGGTTGAAACTTCATATATGGAAAGAGCATAATAAGAGGAAGTGTCATGCACAAGGTCCATAACTCTGGCTTCACTAATGTTGGAGTTATTGTCCATGGTATTTTTTCGCATTTTTTGTCCGGGCGATAACTCCTATATGGTTCATGCCATTGGATTGAAAATTCCTATATGGAAAGATCATGATAAGAGGAAGTGTCATGCATAAGGTCCATAACTCTGGCTTCACTAATATTGGAGTTATTTCCCTTGTAATATTTTTTACATTTTTTGTTCAGACGATAACTCCTATATGGCTCATGCCATTAAATTGAAACTTAATAAATAAGAAAGATTATGATTAGAGGAAGTGTCATGTCCAAGGTCCACAACTCTGGCTTCACTAATATATATTGGGGTTGTTGCCCCTTCTATTTTTTCACACTTTTTTGTTCAGACAATAACTCCTATGTTGCTCATGCCATTGGATTTAAACTTCATACATGGAAAGGTCATGATAAAAGGAAGTGTCATGCCCAAGGTACATAACGCTGGCTTTTCTAATATTAGAGTTATTGCCCCTTGTAAAAAACACACACTTTTTTGTACGAACGATAACTCCTATATGACTGATGCCATTAGATTGAAAATTCCTACATGGAAAGACATGGAAAGAGCATGATGAGTGGAGGTGTCATGCACAAGGTCCAGAATCCTGGCTTCAATAAATTGAGAGTTATTGACCCTTGTACATTTGTTTCACACTTTCTTGTCTGGACAATGACTCCTATATTGCTCATGCCATTGTATTGAAACTTCATACATGAAAAGAGCATGATGTGAGAAAATGTTATGAACAAGAGCCATAACTCTGACTTCAATACTTTGGAAGTTATTGCCCTTTGTTACATTTTTGTCCGGTCAATAACTCCTGTTCTACTGATACTATTGAAATCATATTTCATTTATGGAAAGAGCATGATGAAAGGAAGTGTCATGCACAACGGTCATAACTCTGGTTTCAGCTGAGGTATTAGCTGTTATGACTTTTTTTCTTTAACCCATTCCCTTAGAGGCTATTTTAGATACAACCTCTTTGAATAAATCTACCGAAAAGGAGCATTAACTAGAGAAAAGGAAAATGTTAGAATTTTGTAGTTTGAAACCATTTTGATAAATAGAGCGTTTGCTCCTACAGGAGCAAATGCTCTATTTATCACAATGGTTTCACAAAGTGACTTTTATAGATTCGTCAAAAGTCGTTAATATGAGGGAATGGGTTAACAAGAGTATTTGGATGAACACATGTGTCACCTGCTCCCAACTGACACAAAATTGTTAATATGCTGGAGTGTGAAATTCAGAACATAGGGGAATAACTCAAAACGTGTTGCATGCAGAGTGATGGACCTTAATTACATCAATGGTCCTCTATAAGAGGAAGATACATGTGAAATTTGAAAGCTCTATAATGATTAGTTTAGAAATGACAGCCAAAAAAGGAAGTATGATGAAATTCAGAACAAAAGGGAATAATTCAGATAGTATTGCATGCAGTGATGGACTTTAGTTACATCAATGGTCCTCAATGAGAGGAAGATACATGTGAAATTCGAAAGCTCAATAATGATTAGTTTAGAAATGACAGTCAAAAAAAGTATGATGAAATTCAGAACAACGGGGAATAACTAAAAAAGTATTGCATGCAGAGTGATGGACCTTAGTTACATCAATGGTCCCCAAATGAGAGGAAGATACATGTGACATTTGAAAACTCTATAATGATTAGTTTAGAAATGACAGCCATAAAACACAAAGTGTGACGGACAGACAGACGGACAGACAGACAGACGACGGAACGGTGATCCCTAAGTGACACACTGCCTCTCGGCAGGTGACACAAAAATGTAGCGTGGAAAGCGCATAATGAGGGGAAGTATCATTCATCTAGTCCATTACTATGGTAGCAACATTGAGTTATTTCCCTTTACATATTGTTTTTGTTAGAATTGTTTGTCTGTCTGTCTGTCACACATCTTATCCTGTCGAGTTCTCATGTACAGAAATGAGACACTATGTCGCAGTGTGTATGTGTGGGTGCGAGGGGGTCGGAGAGGGGAAACATCCGTTTTTGTGACAAAAACCTCTAGTTTCCATTGTGGTCCTAACAATGGTAGAACCTGTATGATCAGATCTATATTTATATCATACATGTACGCAAACAGAATATAGTGAACCCTCGTTATACCGGCATTCGTTATAGTAGCACCCTCGTTATACCGGCAATATGCATTGAAACAACATCACCGTTAACTCTTTGAAACAACATCACCGTTTACTCTTTGAAACAACCACTGAATAAATAGGTGCAATGCCAATAGCATAGGTGATTGCTTGATGCAGAACACAAGAAGTGCAAAAAGCTCCTTAAGGGAGCTTTTTGCACTTCTTGTGTTCTGCATTAAGCGATCACCTGTTGGTACTAGTTTAAAACTGGCCAAATGGTTCCTTTCATATTTAGACTCGTTCTAACAGCACACTGTCTAGAAACAAACACCTCCGTTGTAATGAGGGTTCACTGTATTATCTGATCAGACGGCTCCTACAGGACTCCTACACTGTTCGCAAATGCGTTCGAACGCGTATCTATGATGTAAAGGTCGGAACGTCTATTGTTCGCATATTGCAATATACTTGTCTGGACATAACCGGAAAAAAGGAAATTGTCCTACAATAACCCACGTTTTTATTGTCGGCATCGTAATTTCTGCTCTTCCAGCAAAACCTTATATTGCATTTATATAAACCAACTTCCACGAAAGAAAATGTCATTTCGTTAATTCTAAATTACAGTAGTATTTTCATCGTTTTCTCTTAGCATTTTCTTATCAGCGCATCGAAGTGGCATTGTGATTTTGAATAAATGCAGACTATTTGATATCTCATTTGGATTCAAAGGGATTTCAGATAACACACTCGCTCATGGTATACTGAAGGCTGGGTAATATTCCCAACTCCCTCATACTGACGCATCTGAAAAGTTCACTTATTGGAACCATTGTGATAAAGAGAGCATTTGATCTTTTGGAGAAATTGCTCTATTTACCACAATGGTTCCCTACACTAAACCAATTCTAAACCTTTCCTGTTTCTAGTAAATTATTTTATCAGTAGATTAATTCAAAGAGAGCCTATAAAGGAACGGGATATTTTTGCCTTATAATATGTAGTTTCTTCTAGGAGAGGGAGCGTTTTGCACTTCTTGTGTTCTGCATTAAGCGATCACCTGTTGGTACTAGTTTGAAACTGGCCAAATGGTTCCTTTCATATAACCTCATTATACCAGCACAATGTCTGGAAACAAACACTTCCGTTATAATGAGGGTTCACAAAATTCATATTAATTTGATTACATTTTATAGTTTGGCTTAGACACACACTTTAGAGGAACGTCGTTACGTGTATCATACCATCAGCAAACAGATCTGACCCTGATCTGGATCTACTGTTTGAAAAGTCATGAAAATGTGTTTCATGAACGGAAAAGGAACATACATACATCCAATTGCATTTAGATGATTTAGAGGTGCTGTTTACTTAATTAACCGTTGATCTAATAAATCTTACAGGGATATTACAACATTCTAGAATTACCTTCAGTTGTGTTTAGACTTGAACTGGTAATTAACGTATATTAAAAGGGAATAATATTAAGGAGAAAGTCGTAAACAAGCGGTCCTTTAGGCAGTTGGTACATGTAGCATAATGCACGACTAAAGTAATGCAGAAAAAAGGAGCTTTCTGCATTACTTTTGTCCTACATTAAGCAATCTTCTCCCTTTTAAGACTCCTATGTTCAATAAATGAGCTGTCGCTTAGGACATGTTCTACTGTATCATTTAGAAATTAAACCCGCGTAAAGCCGAACCATATAGCAATAATCTGCTACCCCTGAGAGACCATTGACAGATGTTTCCTTCGTGTTTTTAACCCCTTCGCTGCCAAACTGTCGTCTACTAACTTTGTCGTCTGCTACAAATTTTCATTCTTTGATTCTCTTCATTTTTGTTTCAAAAACATAGTAACAGTAACAAACAGCTTGGATCCTGATGAGACGCCGAGTTACTCGGCGTCTCATCTGGATCCAAACTGTTTGCATAGGTAACCACAGATCCGGCATTGGCAGCGAAAGGGTTAACATGATCAATTACAGTAAAGCCTTTCTAATCTGTACACTCAAATTAAATAGCTCTATCTGTATTTATCTGTCTGTATGAGATTTCGGCGTTACTATAGACCTGCGCTAATCTGCCACGTGTGTTTATAAATATGCATAGTGAATTATTTAAGGACAATTCTGTATTGTAAATTTCAAAGTACGGAGCGCTTTGATCGAGTTATCCTGAGGATCGACTTATCCTATTTCGGGATATCGAGTTTTCTCAGTATATGTGTGGTATATGTATGTACATGTATTTCCATGCTCATAATTTTGTTCCGCTGGCTAATTGTTCCCCTGGTTTAGTTGCGTCACTCTTCGCGAAATTTATTGGTGTATCACAGTAGTACTTGACATGATACAGTATTGTTGTATACTTAAATGTATTTAAAGTTAAACCTTGTTAGACGTGTTCGACGCTTACCTAGAAGTTTTATGTCATATCATTTAGTGTATTGTTTTTCATTCCTTTGAATGTATTCGTTTATTTTTGTCATCTTTATGTCTTCTGAAATTTGCAGTTTTTCAGTTTTGTTGTTGTTCTATCTCTTTTCTGTTCCTTCCTTCCCTTCTTTTCTCATTACCTGTACTGCTGGATGCTTGCAAGATATACACGTTTTGGATGCTCAGTTGGAAATTCCTCATAAGCCGATCCTTACGTTAATCTGCTTACGTTTTCTGTTTGTCCTAATCTATCCTAATGGGTAATGACCTCATTCAATGGAGATCGGCCGTAGGAGTTTTTAATCTTAGATCTCAAAGAGTGATGGTCACTCTTTACTACTCATGGTATCCTTTCTGGCCTTTAAGTTGTTATGTAAGTTCATGGCTAAAAACATGTAGACAATGTCTTAATCTGAGTTGTCACTTTTCTACTCAGCTGTTTATCAATATTGAGTTTTCAGTTACTATTCTGCTTCTTGTATTGATGTCAGGCGATGTTGAAAAAAATCCGGGACCTCTCCCGGACCAAAATAGTTCGTACTATGACACAATTTCCCTTTTACATCTAAATATCAGAAGTATAAGAAACAAACTAGAATTTATAAAATCAGACCTGTTTGATCACCATATTCTCTGCTTTACAGAGACACACCTTTCGGCAACTATAAATTCAAATGACATATTTTTGGAAAACACAACATTATACCGTAAGGACAAAACACCCTTTTCAGATGGATTGCTCTGCTATATATCAAATGAATTATTTTCAAAACACCTTCCTGATTTAGAAAGTGATCATTTAGAAATGTTATGGGTCGAGGTGAAATTTCATGGCGAATCATTTCTGGTGTGTACTGTTTACCGCCCGCCAAATACACCTGTGTCTTTCTGGGACGAGTTTAATATAAACATAGAACAGGCTCAAGAATACAATCCAAAAATAAGTGTTCTTGGTGATATTAACGAAGACCAATTAAGTAGTAGTAATACCAAATTAAAACAAGTTTTACTTCTGAATAATATGAAAAATGTTATTACAGAACCTACACGAATTTCTCGAACGTCATCAACATTGATAGACCCAATTCTTATTTCAGATGAGTTTGATGTCCTACACAGTGGTGTAATTGATATTCCAGCTTATATTAGTGATCATAAAGCAACTTTCTTGTTTACAAATTTTCCCCTGAAAACTACTAATTGTATAAAAAGAAAGGTCTGGATATATAAACGGGCTGATTTTGATCGGTTGAATGAAATGATTTTATGAGAAGAATGGTTATTTATTAACGAAGAAAATACAAATGTCGCAACCGAAATGTTTACCGATAAACTCTTGAGCTTTATGCGTAAATGTATACCTTATAAAGAAGTTGTAATAAGAAAAACACGATAAGCCATGGTACGATTCAGAAATTCGTAAATTTTCAAGAATAAGAGATAGGCAAAAGCGCAAAGCAATACAATTAAATAACGAACACCAGTGGTCAAAATATAGAACTATTCGTAATAAAGTGAACAATTTAAAACGACATGCAAAAGAACAGTTTTACAATAACATAGAAGAAAAGGTTTGCAGTGCATCCAGTGCCGAACCTAAGACATACTGGAAACTGCTTAAACGGCTTATTAAAGAAAATAGAAACAGTGAAACTATTCCACCGCTGAAAACAACAGTTCAGGAAATTGAAACCTTACATTTTACAGATAAAGAAAAGGCAAATTGTTTAAATGATTATTTCGTATCTATTTCGACGATTGATGATTCAAATACATTACTGCCTCCATTTACGCTTCTCACAGATCACGAACTGAACAATATTCTACTCACAGAACAGGAAGTTATAGATGCCATAAAGATTTTGAAGACCAATAAAGCAGTAGGAGAAGACCAGATCAGCCACAAAGTTCTTAAAAATATATGCCATTCTATTGTTAAACCGTTACATATGCTATTTAACAAATCTTTAAGAACCTGTATATATCCTAAAACCTGGAAATCAGCTGTCGTTATGCCTATTTTCAAAAAGGGGGACAAAAACTCAGTCATAAATTATCGACCAATGTCGCTGTTTAGCTGTCTTGGTAAATTTATGGAAAGGGTAATCTATAAACATGTTTATAATCATTTAATGGCAAACAATCTTATATATGCCAAACAATCTGGGTTTCTTGCTGGACATTCTACTGTCTATCAACTTCTAGATATGTATCACCAAATTACTAAGTCTCTTGATTCAAAAATGTATACCTGTATGGTGTTCTGTGATATATCAAAAGCCTTTGATAGAGTTTGGCACAAAGGCCTGATCTTTAAACTAAGACAAAATGGAATTAATGGTTCGTTTTTATCTTGGATTGAAAGTTACCTTAGCGGCAGATGTCAAAAGGTATATATAGGATCGTCTGTTTCAAAAACTCTGCAGATATCCGCAGGCGTGCCGCAAGGGTCTGTACTCGGTCCATTATTCTTTTTAATATATGTAAATGATATAGTTGACAAATTATTAAGTATAACCCGCCTTTTTGCGGATGATACATCTATTTCTTCTACGTCAAGGAACAAATATGATGTTGAAGGTATTTTAAATCATGACCTATGTCTAATTTCCACTTGGTCAAAACAATGGCTGGTTGATTTCAATCCAAACAAAACTGAGGCCTTATATTTCTCACCTCACAGAACAGACAATCATCCAGACATAGTTTTTGAAGGTATACCAGTAACATTTGTCGATCATCACAAACATTTAGGGCTCACTTTTAGTAACAATGCCAAATGGCATTGTCACATCAACAATGTGATCCAATCAGCGTCCAAAGTGTTAGGCATGCTAAGAAAAATTAAATATTCAGTAAAGAGAAAAACACTCAACCAAATATATATATCTTTTTTACGACCGCTTTTAGAATATGCATCAGTTGTTTGGGATGGTTGTACACTCTACGAAAAAGATAATCTAGAAAAAATTCAAAATGAAGCTGCAAGAGTAGTAACAGGTCTCACCAGATCTGTCCCGCTTGAAAAATTGTTTAAGGAAATTGGTTGGCTTTCTCTCTCGGACCGTCGAAAATACCAAAAACTTGTTACCACCTACAAAGCACTTTCTGGTTTAACGCCCTCGTATTTAATTGAAATATTTCCAGATATAGTCCAATCGACGAATACGTATAACTTAAGAAATGCCCAAGATCTTACAGTGTTACATCGTAGGACTGAACTATTTGCTAATTCTTTTGTTCCTTCATCAACTTCTCTGTGGAATGCACTGCCTGAAAATGTTAGACATTCACAAACCTTATCACATTTCAAACACGAACTAAAGGCAACTTTATTCAAATCAGCACATGTACCGTCCTTTTATCTCAAAGGAGAGAGACTTTACTCTGCTATCCATGCTAGAATACGCAACCAATGTAGTAATTTAAATTCCGATCAGTATAAAAACCATTTGAGATATGACGAGAAATGCGATTGTGGGGCTGAAAAAGAAGATGCAGAACATTACTTTTTTAAGTGTCATAAATATTCAGATGCACGTTATAAACTTTTCCAGTCTACTCGTAGATATCACCCTATAAGCTGCCATAAGTTACTGTTAGGAATAAACAGTATGTCTGATTCTGATAATACAATCCTCTTTACCGAGGTACAGAACTATATAAAGGATACCAAGAGATTTAAACAGTGACTTATAGTTTAATGAGTACTGCTGTCAAGCATCATCAGTTGGGTAATGAGAAATTTCAGTTTTTCTTCTTTCGCTCTTTCTTCTTTCTCTTTTTCCTGTTCACTCATCTTGCTGCTTTCCTTTGCCTTTCCTCTTTCTGTTATTCCACATAATTTAGACATATGCATTACTAATGTACTTAATACATTATATGTATCAAACCACTAACATTTACAAACAATTATACCATGGGGAGGACCTTTTCTAATGTTGCCAGAACTTGTGGTCCAACCCATTTACTTGTATATCTAATTGTGGTCATTTGTAAAAGGCATATATGTACAACTGTGAAAATATGAGTAATAAAATATGTTTAAACTAAACTGGTACATGTAGCTTAATGCGGGACTTATTGCATGACTTTTAACCTGCATTAAGCAGTCACCTGCCATAAAGACAGATAAATACAGATAGAGCTATTTAATTTGAGTGTACAGATTAGAAAGGCTTTACTGTAATTGATCATGTTAACCCTTTCGCTGCCAATGCCGGATCTGTGGTTACCTATGCAAACAGTTTGGATCCAGATGAGACGCCGAGTAACTCGGCGTCTCATCAGGATCCAAGCTGTTTGTTACTGTTACTATGTTTTTGAAACAAAAATGAAGAGAATCAAAGAATGAAAATTTGTAGCAGACGACAAAGTTAGTAGACGACAGAGTTTGGCAGCGAAAGGGTTAAAACACGAAGGAAACATCTGTCAATGGTCTCTCAGGGGTAGCAGATTATTGCTATATGGTTCGGCTTTACGCGGGTTTAATTTCTAAATGATACAGTAGAACATGTCCTAAGCGACAGCTCATTTATTGAACATAGGAGTCTTAAAAGGGAGAAGGTTGCTTAATGCAGGACAAAAGTAATGCAGAAAGCTCCTATAGGAGTTTTCTGCATTACTTTAGTCGTGCATTATGCTACATGTACCAACTGCCTTACAGACCCTTAATTAGACCTTTTTTTGAAAGCCGCTTAAAACAGGTTCTACTATAAATTATATTAACGGATTTTTAATGGAGTACATTAATTGTAACAAGTTCATTGACTCTACGCCTTTGGACGATTCTGCAACCAGAATACAGCGATATCAGATTGTCCCAGTAGGCTCCCGTCAGATAAGAGTCTGCTTTGTATGCTTATATAATTGTTATAGAATAATATATATCTGATGTTACAGTTTATGCGATGGACAGATACAATAGAAATGCAACTAATAAATATTCATGACGTCATTATTACCTACATGAATATTCAGCAGGTTGAGGGTATAAGCGCATTACAGCTAATTTTGTTAACCTTTAGCCTGCCATGGGCGGATGAGTGAATACCTATATACAAACAGTTTGGATCCAGATGAGACGCCGAGTAACTCGGCGTCTCATCAGGATCCAAACTGTTTGATACCCTGGATGCATTTTGGTAGACAAATCGATTATAGATTGAATTTTGAAAATATACATGTAGTAGGTGAAATATTCTGTAAAAATAATTTGCACATCAGGCTAAAGGTTAATATACTCGTACATGTAGTAGAATTGTTTCAATTACAATCATGAACCAGTTACAGCATTAACCCTTCGTTTCATATATACGCCTTTCTGTGCCGATGCAAACAGTGTAGAACCAGATCAGACGGTCCTGTGTGCTTATGATATGATAAAGGTATTCTTTTACAGTTTCTGCTAAACATTCCTATGCACATGTGCTATTATAATCTAATTAATATTCATGGTGTCATTATTTCTTACATGAATAATCATGGAGTACAGGGTTTTAATACATTTTAATCGCAAAATATGGTTTTATGAACTGAAGAAATCTTTACGACTCGATATTAAATATACATAAATGTACTTATAATATGGCATTGCCGATTGTGCACGATATTAGAATAACTATCTTCATTCATTAACTTTTTACTCCATAAATACGCTTTTCTACGCCTTTGTAAACATAGTAGATCCAGATCAGACGGCTGCTGTAGGAGCCGTCTGATCAGGGTCTGCTCTGTTTGACTATGATATGATATTATTATGATTCTACAGTTTCTACCTTTTCCAAATTCCTGTGTCAATTTGCCATTATAAAAAATAATCTAATTAATATTCATGATGTCATTATTTCTTACATGAATATTCATGGAGGAAAGGGTTTAAAATTTCTCCAGCTAATACCGTCCAGCCTTGCATTT
Organism: Azorinus chamasolen; assembly: GCA_963576725.1. NCBI lineage: Eukaryota > Metazoa > Mollusca > Bivalvia > Cardiida > Solecurtidae > Azorinus > Azorinus chamasolen. Next base: position 2,127,802 of record OY755249.1, read on the forward strand.
GCAAACAGGGTTTAGACGAGGCACCAAGTAACTCGGCGTCTCACTAATAACGTATTCGGTAATTGGACCAAACCTCTCTACAGCGGCCACTAAATTGTGTTAATTAATTGGTATTTAGGGCAGGTGGCTGCTTAAAGCAAGGTGAAAGTAAAACAGAACGTTCCTATAGGATATATATTTATAATGGCATGTGCACAATAAAATGTTTGTGTCTGGTCAAAACCGTTGACTCAGATCTATATAATTTCATAAGTCCTATAATCAAACAGAGCAGATTCCGATCAGAGGGTTCCAACAGGAACCGTCTGATTTGGGTCTGCTCAGTTTGCAAAGTCAATGAAAGACGCATTTATGGAATAAAGGGTTAACACCTTGTCTACAGATTAAAAAACAAGCTATATTGATTGTTGTAGAAGCAGGGAAGACAGAATAATGACTTTAACCTTTCTCTTGCTAATTTTTTAAATACATTTCTCCTTCTTTACCCATGCCCCGTTGTATAATTACATATATCTTCACAGTGTACAAGTATTTCCCTGTGCAATCACTGTTGTGGAGTGCACTGGTAGCACAATCAACTTGTAAATAGTGCAGACCCTGCAGGAACTGTCTCATCTGGGTCTTCACTATTTACAGGTAGGTATATTGACGTGAATAGCAAGCGAAGGGTTAACCAATCAGTACTTTTGAAACGTATACTTTCCATATATCAAACAGAGACTAATTGATTTGTAGATTTCTTTATGAGGTAATTTGATAATGCCAGCATCACCGGTTTTTTTCACACGAAATAAATGCTGGTAGCTTTAAAACAGATCACTGAATTTGATTTATGATAAATTACGTTACGAAGAAAACACTTTACTTGGAATGCTAGTTTTCTTAAAAACAAGAGCTGTCCGCAGACAGCGCGCTCCACTGTCTTTAGTGCTCGATAGTGTAGTGGAAGTCTAAGTCAGAAAGGGGAGATAACTATAGCAAAATTAATTTTAGGGTTACCTGCCCTTGTAAAATGGGTCCCCCTTGTAATAGTTAACATGTATACCAAAGTTGAACCAAATATCTTGGACAGTTCCTGAGACATAGACCTGAACATAAAACATAACCAACAATGAAAAATCTAAGTTGAAAAAGGGGCATAGCTATGGCAAAATTAATTTTAGGGTTACCTACCCTTGTGAAATGGGTTCCCCTTGTGATAGTAAACATACATACCAAATATGAACCAAATATCTTTGATGGTTTCTGAGAAAAGGGACCTTAACAAAAAGGTTAACCAACGCCGACGGCGACGCCGACGCCGACGAGAGGGTCATGACACTAGCTCCACTTTTTGAAAAAGTGGAGCTAAAAAACGCCACTGCAACAATTGTTGAGAAATTACCCTCCGAAAAATCGGGAATTATATTTATATTATATTCAGTTATTCCAGATAAAAGGAATTATTGTTATATTGAATAAAATTAGAAAGACATAGATACATCGGAACTTATACATGTATATATAAATATATTTATTATTGTATTTCCTTTAACGCGATATTAATAGCATTTGCAAACAGCGTGGATTCGGATGAGATGTCTGGTAATTCTTTTTGTCGTCTGCATTACTTTCTTCCTGCATTAAGCTATCATTTGCCTTTAAGACTCGGAATTAGACCCCTTTTTTAACCCATTACGTCATAGGCTATTTTTAGACCTAACCTCTTTGAATAAGTCTACCGAAAAGGAACATTTACTAGCAAAAAAGGAAATGTTTTAGACTTGTGTAGTATTGAAACCACTGTGATAAAGAAAGCATTTGCTCCATAGGAGCAAATGCTCTCTTTATAACAATGGTTTCAAAAAGTGACTTTAACAGGGGCTTCATAAGGCGTCAATATGAGGGAATGAGTTAAGTCGTTGAATAAGCTGGATTTTACTGTATGTTGCATATTAAGTATTATCATTGTAATGACGAAATTGATTTGTAATTCAATGTCGCTTATTTTGTTCTTGGTGAAACATTAATCAAGAGGCGCTGATTGTCTGTCCAATATTCAGAGCGATATTCGTCAATGTTTGTCAGTGAAACACGTTACAATTACCAACAAAAGAGAATATTCTGCTGTAAATGTTTATCTATTCGAGTAATGTTGGAAATAAAAAAAACCCAATAAAGCCCAACTGCACGTTGAAGTAATTATAATCGAAGCCGCGCATTTTCTATTTCGTCTTTCGTGCGCTGTAAGTAGAGACTACCATTCTAAGCAAGAAAACCATAACTGAAGTTGCTCAATATACAAATATTCTGTTCGTATACTCATAGCCGATACGAGTCCATCATTATACGCTGATTAAATAACAAATTACAAATCAATGTTACATCAGTTACTCCATACCTCTTTCTTCGCTTTTGCAAATTAAGTAGACCCAGATCAGATGGCTCCTGTTACGAGCTGTCTAATCAGGATCTGCTCTGTTTGCTTATGAAATTATAAAAGACCAATCACTACAAAAGATCTTGTGTATAAAAACTTAGCTATTTAATCTTTAGTCTGCTATGGGCGGATGGGTAAATACCTATGCAAACAGTTTGGATCCAGATGAGATGCCGAGTAACTCGGCGTCTCATCAGGATCCAAACTGTTTGCCACCCTGATTGCATTTTGGTAGACAAATTGATTATAGCTTGAATATTGAAAATGTAGTAGGTGAAACAATCTATAAAAATAATTTGCTCAGCAGGCTAAAGGTTAATAATTCATTCGTGATGTCATTATTGCATGATGTATAAATATTCATGGTATAAAGGGTTAAACATTTAAATCGTAAATACTCATTAACCAATTCCCTCATAGGCTATTTTTAGATACAACCTCTTTGAATAAATCTACCGAAAAGGAGCATTAACTAAAGAAAAGGAAAAACTTTAGAATTTTGTAGTTTGAAACCATTGTGATAAATAGATCATTTGCTCCTACAGGAGCAAATGCTCTATTTATCACAATGGTTTCACAAAGTGCATTTTACATAGTCGTCAAAAGTCGTCAATATCAGGGAATGGGTTAAGAAATAATACTTCAGGTATTTGCAGATTTTGCTAGTAAAGTATGAACAATGACTAGAACATCAACAGTCTGAAAATGGAAATTTTATAGCTTAGCACTTATCGTGGTGAAAAACAACAACAAATACAGCAAACCCCGCTAATGCGACCACCAAAAAGAGGAATAATTATGGGTGCTAGATGCAGGTGGTAGCCTAATGCAGTACAAAAGTAATGCAGAAAGCTCCTAGAGGAGCTTTCTGCATTACTTTTGTCCTGCATTAAGCAACCACCTACTTATTAAGACACCCGTGTTTATTCATTAAGTGGTCGCATTAGAGGGGTTCTACTGTATCTGCCAAAACTCTGCTCTGCTTCAGTTTTTAATTATTTCTGATTCGTTCCAACGTTTGAGAAACGATTGACCAAACATCTAACAGCTCCTGGTTAGTCGGCGTCTCATTCGGATCTAAGGTGTTTGGAAATGCGAGTGGAGTCGTGTTTAGCATGGTAAAGGTTAACGACGAACGTCTTGTCACGTTTGTATCCTGTTTTGCTTGGATTTGCTTAATGTAGAACTTTATTGGCACCATAAAACTATTGTGACGCTACGGTCAATTTGTTTGTTAGGATTGCTGTTGTCTGGGTTTACTTAGCACGTAATAGAACAAATTTGGAAACAATTACGGGTTGGTGTTGTCGTGTTTTCCACGCGGAGGATCAAAAAATGGGACCTGGATGGATGGGTGGTTTTACGGTGGCGGTACATGTACACTGAACAGACCACAGTGCCGAATCATACATAGCTTATCCTGCCGTACACCCACTTACATGTACCCCTTCTTTCATACAAACGCCATTTTCGTCTTTGCAAACAGAGTAAATTTCGTCTTTGCAAACAGAGTAAACCCAGATCGTAGGAGCCGTCTGATCAGGGTTTGCTCTGTTTGCTTATGAAATAATAACATGTCTGACTCTGTAAGTACAAATACCAAAGATTCATGTTTACATGTGCCATTATATAAAACATTCAAGATATCAATGTTTATTTTATGAAATAAACTAGAACATCCAAAATGGCAATTAATCCTTTCCCTGTTCATGCAAAACATAATGACGTCATGCCTATTGATTAGCTGAATAATTATAATGGTTTATACAGTAGAATCCCTCTAATGCGACCACTTAATGAATAAACATGGGGTTCTTTATAAGCAGGTGGTTGCTTAAAGCAGGACAAAAGTAATGCAGAAAGCTCCTAGAGGAGCTTTCTGCATCACTTTTGACCTGCATTAAGCAACTACCTGAATCTAACACCCAGAATTATACCTCTTTTAGGTGGTCGCATTAGCGGGGTTTTACTGTATCTATATAAATGGTTGTTATTGGTAGAAGCCAAAGAGCCGCGTCGTATATTACAATTTCACAAGCAAACAGAGCAGACCCTGATCTGACGGCCATTGTAGGATACGTCTGATCGGGGTCTTCTCTGTTTGCAAATGCGTAAAAAGCATTTTATGAAGGAAAGTGTTAACCCAGATACGGTATAAAGGACTGCAGGGTTAAATTGTCGGCACCAATGTAACATCCACAAGGAGACAAACTGAAGGCAATGGATGCGCCTTATGAGAAAAAAGAGGGGATGTTCTTATTGGTTGGGAAATACAGCTGAACTTCGATATCTCGAACTCGTACATGTATAACGCGAACTTCGAGAAAGTTCGGTCCTTTCAAAACTTATAATAGAGAACGAAGATTGGGCGTGACTGTGTTTCTATATGACGTTGCAGCTTACATGTATATTAACCCTTTCGGCGCCAAATTTCTGCAATCTAAGTTTGTTAAATCATTCAGTAAAAAAGGAAATGGGATAAATAAATGCACATTTCAAAAGAATAAAACACAGATATAGAAATAGAGATTGAGACAAAAAGTGAAGTCCCTGATCAGACACCGCCTTCAAAAGGCGGCGTGTGATCTGGGACTACACTCTTTTTCGTGGTGTATTTATGCGACATTGGCGGTGAAAAGGGTTAAGCGTGTGTAATATAGAGAACTATGAGACGGCTTGAATATGTGTAACTCGAATACGAGGGATTTATGATATAAGACACGATATTTGATCAGATATATTTTGCAACGCGTTTTTATAATACCTACAGATAACATGAATAATTTGTTTATATGTTGAAAAGAAGTTTGTCGCAATGAAAGCAATCAAAAAAGCCTTAGAATACAATACTTTCAAGTGTTTGATATATGTTATTCGGTAATGTATTAGTATTTGTTATAGAACAAAACCTAATTATTTTGTATCACAGGGGCTTTTATGTTGTAAGTTTAAACTGACAATTTTCATAATAATGTTTGAACACAACAAATACCATCTTTTATAATGTTATTGAAATAAGGACCTCCTCTTAACGCGTCACAAATCACACGGTATTATGTTGCAAATTATGCTCACTCGCCGTATTCCCACGCAGCGGCTAGTCTGGATGTCCTTACCATACACATTAGTGAAATTTGACATGAACGCCTATGTTTATGTATTTCATGCCTTTCTAAACTGTTAACTGCAACTTAGTTTGTCGTGAGCAGGTGTGGCTTTAGCTGATTATGTTGGAGAACAAATGTTTCTGCAAAAAGTACGGCAGGAATAACTATTTTTCTAAATACTTTCTAGTTGGTTCCACCGCAGACATCAGTATTAACAATATAATATCAGATTACTGTCTGGAATGAAACAGAATATGAAAGTACATGTATTTACCTATATTTATTTGCTGACATACATATTTCAATACGCCCTCACTACAGTAAGCCATTCCCTCATATTGACGCCTTTTGACGCCAATGTAAAAGTCACTTTTTGAAATTTTCATTTATCTCAGCTCCTTAGTGTAGCGAATGATTTAACAAAACATGGATTACAGACGACAATTAGAAATTTGGCGCCGAAAGGGTTAACCCTTAGCTTGCTAATCGCGTCAATATACCTACCTGTAAATAGTGAAGACCAAGATGAGACAGCTCCTACAGGAGCTGTCTCATCAGGGTCTGCACTATTTACAAATTGATTGTGCAACCAGTGCACTCCACAGCAGTGATTGCACAGCGAAATACTTGTACACAGTGAAGATATATGTAATTATACAACAGGGCATGGGTAAAGAAGGAGAAATGTATTTTAAAATTCAGCAAGAAAAGGGTTAATAATTTACGTTGGATCAGAAATGAGGAATGGACGGCGGATTTTACGGCGGTGCTACACCGAAGCGATATCTCAGTCGAAAAATGGTTAATGATGAAGATACTTTCAAGATGATGAATTCCAGAAACCCTTGAGTTACAAAGCATATTCTCTCATACTTCCTTTTGCCAATATGCATAAGTATTATGAACTGAAAAGAAAAATAACTGCTGAGTTAACCAGTTTGCCTCATTGGAACATGCTAAACGTGATATTCTGAACGGAAATGAAACTCTCCCTGAGGGCGTTTTGCATGGCAAATTGCGTAGACTCAAACGAAGGGACATTCCTTTAGGTATACTATATGAGACATCCGATCTGGCTCTACTCTGTTGCGAAGGTGTTAAAAATATAAACTTATGGAGTAAAGGGTTAACCCCCCTTTCCTTCGCATAAACGCCTTTTCGAGCATTTGCAAACAGTGTAGACACAGATCAGACGTCCCCTATATGAGCCTTCTTTTGTTCAGGTCTGTTCTGTTTGCTAATGAAATTTGGTAGGTCTGTTATTTTTAGATTTTAAAATGGAGTCAATGCTCCATCTTCCATATTTCATTATATTTATTTTCATATTCATTAGGTTTTGAAATTTGGAATAAATATAGAACAAGGAAATGGTTAAACCACACCTTTGTCTTGAATAGGTCTTATGTCTGCAATGTGCATGTACCTGGTGTCATGTTGGTGACGAACCAACGCTTTCTCAATAAACGATAGAAGGAATAAAAACTCGTCTATAATATTTCTCACTGGCGGAACCACAGACGCCCGTGTTCAAATATAATATCTTATTACTGTTTGAAAACAGAAATGATTTGCAATGTTTTTGCTTGTGAAATGCACTGGCTGATATTATTGTGCAGACTGGCGTATTTTCCAAGAACTATTTGAATCCCTTGGCACTATGTGACATTTTCAGTGTCGCTGTGCCCTTAATGATGTGGGTGTTGAACAGCCAATGAACTGGGTCCATGCTTATAAAACTCTTAGTTGAGTCTGAGTTCGTTCTCAAGTTTTTGATTGGTCGGATTTGAGCCAACGGCCTTTGGCTCAAATCTGACCAATCAAAAGCTTGAGAACTCACATCTGACCAATCAAAAGCTTGGCATTTGCGAACAGCCTCGATCCTGATGAGACACCGACATTAACCCATTACCTCATAGGCTATTTTTAGATCCAACCTCTTTGAATAAATCTACCGAAATGGAGCATTAACTAGAGAAAAGGAAATTTTTAGAAATTTGTAGATTGAAACCATAGTGATAAATAGAGCATTTGCTCCTATAGGAGCAAATGCTCTATTTATCACAATGGTTTCACAAAGTGACTTTTACAGAGTCGTCAAAAGTCATCACTATGAGGGAATGGGTTAAAACTACAGTTGAACTTCTATATCTCGAACTTCGTGATAACTCGAACTAAAACTTCGGTCCTTCCAAAACTTACAATACAGAATTGCTCTTAACCTTTAGCCCGCTATGCGCAGATGGGTTAATACCTATGCAGACAGTTTGAATCCAGATGAGACGCCGAGTATCTCAGCGTCTCATCAGGATCCAAACTGTTTGACACACTGGTTGCATTTTGGTAGGCAAATTGATTATAACTTGAATTTTGAAAACGTAGTAGGTGAAATATTCCGCAAAAATAATGCTCAGCAAACTAAATGTTGAATGTATCACTACGGATATCTAGAAACACATTCGTCAGCTTAATACAGGTGTAAAGTACTGCTGAAAGCCCCTGCGTTAAACTGTCAACCCGAGAAATTCTCCACATTAGAAATTATCCATGTATAGTCCAAATGAGTTCGAGATATTTAAGTTCGACTGTATTTGACTTCGAAAACAGAAGTCATTGAAACGTTCAGCAAATTGGAGACAGAGAAGAAAATATTGTTCCGCCATGAGAAAGTGCAATGTAATAGGCTACACGTTTATGGCCTTTTTTAATACGATTGCCAGTATTAAACAAGAAGTGTTTCAAAGTCGGATAATGCATTGCGATGTAAATCAGAGAGGAGTCTGGCAACAGTTTAAGAATTACACGTTAACGTATGCCAGTATCTTAACACACATTGCCTCATATTGGTACCTTTTGACGCCTCTGTAAAGGTCACTTTTTGAACCTATTGTGATTAATGATCACAATGATTTCAAAACCACACAATTCTAAACTTATCCTTTTCTGTAGTCTACTTTTCGGTAGTTTTATTCAAATAGGTTTGATCTAAAAATCGCCCATGAGGTAATGGGGTTAGCAATCATTTTATATAGGATATTCTCATTCAAATTGACAATCGTACATGTAACCCATCCATTTTCATGCGAGAGATTCCTGCAAAAACAACTACAGTTGAAGTTAGATATCTCGAACTCGGATAACTCGAACTTCGGGATAATTCGAACTAAAAGTTCAGTCCTTCCAAAACTTACAATACAGAATTGCGCTAAAATGTATAACTAGGTATTATCTAGAAACACGTGTGACAGCTTAATGCAGGTCTGAAGTAATGTTGAAAGCTCCTACACAGAAGCTTTCAACTTTACTTTAGACCTGCATTAAGCTAAAAACTTATAACATCAGAAATCGGATAACTCGAACTTCTGTTACCTCGAACTAATTTGTATGGTCCCTTGAAGTTCGAGATATCGAAGATCAACTGTATATGGCTGGTAAAATATATTGGTATTTCATTGGTACAGTGAACAGTGTATACCTTGATCAGGTCTCTTCCTAGAGAAGCCCTCGGAGTATCTTGTTTGGATAGGTGGGTAATGTACATGTATAATGTATTGCAAAATAAATTCTGAAATTAGGGCAAAAAGTAGCGTTACGCGAACAGAGAATTTCAGACTCAGTTTTATTGAGTCTGTCCGTGAGCAGTTATTCAAATTGTTACTCTACTCATGTCTCCAGCACCGGCTTAAGCGGTATTCTTTTTTTCACAACTAAAGCATATCTAAAAGCATGGAGTTTTATGTACTTCACTACAGCAGGTGTTAAGTGCTCCATGTGGCTGCCGTAAAAAGCCGCCCCGTACTTCATTCTAAGTGTTATATTTTCTGGTCCTTCGGGATTATAGCAGTTTCAGTGTGGTTAGTTTTGAAAATTGAATACCGCTTAATCCGGTGCCGAGTGTTGCAATTATTCTAACTACTCATGAACAGACTCAATAAAACCGAGTCTGCAAATTTCACTTTTTACATTGTTACTTTTGCTTTTGAAGGATCTCCTACTTTCAGGACCAGAAAATCTAACAACACTGATAATGAAGTAAACCAAAAGAGGAAACTGACAATAATGTTAGAATTACATGCTTACGCGCACTGGATCTTTATCTAAATATTTCTTTACGGTTTATCTATTATTAAAATAAAGGAATAGTGTTATCACCCTCATCAATCTTTGTTATTGTATAAACAATATCATTTTTTGGACACAAAATATAATTGTCAATTCTCTGTTTTGTAAGGTATATAATCGGGTGTCGAAAATGTTTACTAAAATGACAACAACCCTTTAGCACATTCCCTCCTAGTGACGCATTTTGGCGCCTTTGTAAAAGTCATATTTTGAAACCATTGCAATAAATAGAACATTTGCTCCATAGAAGCTCTATTAATCAAAATGGTTTCAAAACTACACAATTCTAAAATTATCCTTTTATATAGTTAATACTCCTTTTCGGTAGATTTATTCAAAGAGGTTGGGTCTCAAAATAGTCTAGCAGGGAATGGGTTAAATCTAATTATCAACAATCAACTTGTACATGTACGACAAAGAAGATTTTGTAACCCATCCATCAGCCATATTGAGGGGGGCATCGTTATCAAAGAATACACTGGTATACCTGTGACATCCATGAGTTCAGCAAATAGTTTTGACCCTGACCTGGGTCCATGCTTATAAAAGTTTTAGTTGAGTCTGAGAACGTTCTCAAGCATTTGATTGGTCAGATTTGAGCCTTTGGCTCAAATCTGACCAATCAAAAGCTTGAGAACTCAAATCTGACCAATCAAAAGCTTTGAGAACTCAAATCTGACCAATCAAAAGCTTGAGAACGAAACTCAAGGAGCTCTCTAATCTGGATGAAGACTGTTTGCATTTGTCCCAAAAAGAGTGTTTAAGTTTCAATATTGTCGGCGTCAAGCACAGAAAAACCATAATAGTTTTACCAATTTAGTTTTCTTCCTTTCTGATATTTAATTGGAATTTACACGATAATAATCTGACATTTTGAAAAACATTGTTTACACTTGGAATTGAAGCTGTTGTGCTTTAAGTGGAGAGAAATTATCAATACAAAAACAGTCATCAGACAGAACATTAGTTTTCTATAAAAACATTTATCCTTGAGAGATATCCTTGAGAGATACAGGCTTGAAGCTATAAAACGTTCTGCATAAATCGTAAGCATAGGGGTTGTAAGAACTTGAATTGCTCAAAATCTGACTAATCTGATTCATGAGCATGTTCAGATTCAGAAGTTTTTTAACCACCTAGCTGCAATCAAATAATGCAATCAAATAGTCTGAACGTAACCGATAAAAGTGCCTATATCTTACATTAACGGTCACATGTGTCAATATCCTACACTAATCGATACAGCTGCCAATATCCTACATGAACCGATACATGTGTCAATGTCATACATAAATAGAAATAGATCCAAGTGCCAATATCCTATATAAACCGATAAAGGTGCCAATATCCTACATGCACCGATACGTGTGTCAATATCATACATAAATAGATTCAGGTGCCAATATCCTAAATGAACCGATAAAGGTGTCCATATCCTGCATTAACCGATACAGGTGTCAATATCCTATTTTAACAGATGCATGTGTCAATAGCTTACATAAACCGATACATGTGTCACTATCCTACATCAACCGATACATGGGTCAATATCCTACATTAATTGACACAGGTACCAATATCCTACACTAACCGAGACAATTGCTAACGTACTACAATAATTGATAAAGGTGCCAATACCCTACAATACACTATTGGTTACCATTCACCTCGTATTTCTTCTTTTCAATCATAAATCTTTATTATGTATTGATTAGATATTTCCCGCCCGTCACAATTGCAATCCACTTGAATTATAAAACTACGTGGTTCCAGTCTGCTATTCAAAACAGATAATCAAATCGTCAAACATTTGTAATTCTGATGGTTTCAGACTACATTGGCATCTCGATATCTCGTTTTAATTGTACATGTACTTAAAGTTTCGAAAGAGGGTCACAATAACGGTGTGTTGCAATTTTCAATGAGTGGTTCCAGTGGTTCCATCCGATGCTTTTGCAAACAGGATAGTCCCATATCAGGCGATTCCTGCGTGCTTATGGAATAATATAAAGTAAAACCTCTCTATAACGGCCACTAAATTACATCAAGGAGTTTGTGTTAAAGGCAGGTGGCTGCTTAAAGCAAGGTGAAAGCAAAACAGAACGCTCCTATAGGAGCGTTCTGTTTTACTTTCACCTTGCTTTAAGCAGCCACCTAATACCAACTAATTAACACAATTTAGTGGCCGTTATAGAGAGGTATTACTGTGGATCAGATTGTGCTATTTCTGTCATAGTCAAACACTCATGTGTTCATATGCAAATGAAAACACTCGGCTTATTAATATTCATGACGTCATTATATCTTACATAAATATAAATGGAGTAAAGGGTTAACCTTCTAAACGAAAATATGTCGAACGTCCCATACCTCAAAACTGTAAATCAGATGCTTTAACCAAAACGACTATTCATGATAGAATTAATGACGTCATGAATATTTACTATTCATGATAGAACTAATGACGTCATGAATATTAACTTCAACGTTAACAAGATCTGTCACAGGACAGCGCACTCGATTATTCTCGGTATTGCTAGTGTAAAAATGCCTGATAGTGGACTTAAAATATTCGAAGACTCGGTAAAAAAGCTTTATTAGTATTCAATATGTTGGATCTCTTTGAAAGCTTGGATGAAAGGAAAAACCTAAGTCAAAAAGGGCAATGTTTTTTTTTAAAAAAAATGCATGACAGAGCTAAATACTCTTGCCTACGAGATGAAGCTTGTGGCGGCGAACAATGCTCAGCTCAAAGCTTTATCTCAAAGGGTTATGAAAATAAGTGGACGTTTAACAAAACCGTAACCAAAGATGCTCAGTTAAAAAGAGCCATAATTATGTCAGAGTGCTTGACAGAGTTATATGCTATTGCGTACAGATGAAGCTTGTGATGATAAACAAGTGTTCAAAGTTTATTCCAAAGGTTAAATGCAAAAAGTGGACTAACAAAAACCTTAACCAAGGTGTGACGCGGCCACCTGGTCGAGTAGGAAAGTTCTACTATTTTTTTGAATACAGTAAAACCTCTCTATAACAGCCATTAAATTGTGTTAATTAGTTGGTATTTAGAGCAGATGGTTGCTTAAAGCAAGGTGAAAGTAAAACAGAACGCTCCTATAGGAGCGTTCTGTTTTATTTTCATCTTGCTTTAAGCAGCCACCTGCCTTTTTAACACAAACTAATTGAGTTAATTTAGTGGCCGTTAAGAGAGGTTTTACTGTAGTCCAGCTAAAACAACTGACTTCTAAGACCTTACACCGTAGCAACACATAACTATTCAAATGGAAATAATTACGAAAGGCATCGCATACAAAATTAAAAGAAATGTTTGTGTTTACAAGCTAGTTTTTATGAAGAAATCTTTTAACTCATTCTCTCCTAGACTATTCTTATACCCAACCTCTTTGAATAAATCTACCGAAAAAGAGCATTAACTACAGAAAAAGGAGAGTTTTAGAATTGTGTAGTCTTGAAACCATTGTGATAAATAGAGCATTTGCTCCTATGGAGCAAATGTTCTATTTATCATAATGGTTTCAAAATGTAAATTTTATAGAGGCGCAAAATTGCGTCACTAGGGAGTTATGTGTTAGTCCACTAATTCTGCATTGAACAAAAAATACGATTAGTCAGCTTTTGTATAAATGTATAAACAAAAGGCAATTGTTTTCGTTTTGAAGTAATTCGCAATAGACCATTTTCAGTGCCTGCCGTGTGCAAAATGTGTCGGCTATTGTTTTCACAGTTTGAATTTTTATCACATAACGTCGCGTGTCTCCAGGCTAATATAACAGCCACGCATTTTTTTTATATCTAACATTTGTAGTATAAGATGTGATGTCACTCATTTTCGTGTCTTAAAGCACACATGTAGGCTGGTGCACAACCTATTTTTCCTGTGTCTGTGTCTACAGTTACTGTAGTAAACTTTCGATAACCATTCCGCATTTACACGGACTTATTGTTACTAAATATAGAAACTAGCCAGCATCGAAAAGATGACTCGACTTTTCGGCTATTTTTCTGCCCCTTCATCTACATCGTAAATATCGAAGTTGAGTGAATCAGCTATCTGATAAAAAGAAAATAACACTCATTGTCATTCGAGATCAACTTTTCCTTAATTCGTCGAGAAAAACAGTTAATAAGCTCGCCAAAGACTCGCTTAATACCTTTTTACTGAGCTCGTTTAAAAGAAATTTATCTCGAATGACAACTCATGACAGATGTTGTATATCCACTTTGCTTTCTAAACACATACTCACAGTACCAAACAGATCATGAGACGCCGTGTTACACAAACATTTGTTAAAAATGATCACAGATTATTGAATGACAGCAAAAGACCTTAAAAAGTAATAGAGGAGCTTTCTGCATTACTTTTGGCCTGCATTAAGCAACTACCTGCTTATAGAGACACCCATGTTTATTCATTAAGTGGTCGCATTAGAGGGATTCTACTGTACAATAGACCCTATATAAAGAGACCATAACAATATGGAGCTGTAAGGCAGGTGATAATTTAATGCAGGTCACAAGTCCTGTAGGAGAGTTCTGCATTCTGTTCTGCTCTGTCTTAAGTAGCCGCCTGCTTTTTAATACTCCTATGACCAATAAATCAAAGACCGCTTAAAACTGGTTCTACTGACTGGTACACTTACAGATATTCAAAGTACAAAAATGAGTCATGCGGGAAACACCACATACAGAACAAACAACCGCCCGAACAGCAACACAAGGAAACAGCAAATATACACAACTATAAAAACATCAAGAGACGCACAAAGACAAAACAAACATACAATAGGGGAAGATGGAAGTACCAAAGTTCGTTCTTGAGCAATAGAATTACTTTTCTTTGAGGTTCACTCAAACCATTACTGTCACTTTGCCCAATATTGCAACTATCATACCCACATTAACCCTTTCCTTCTTAGTTACTCCATTTAAAGCATTACATTGTACATGTAGTATATTTTAGATCCAATTTATTTGCTAGCAATAAGGTAAACTTCAAATTGTGTAGTTTTGAAACAATTGCTCTATCTATCACAATGGTTTCAGAAAGTGGCTTTAACATAGGCGTGAAATGTCGTCAATATGAAGGAATGGGTTAAAATAAAGTAAGGGTGACGTGTATTCGAGGCCTAATGGGCATCTTTTTATTATTTCACACATTTAGCAACATGACACAGTGTTCCATTAGTGTTAATCTTTTGCCCTTTCAATACTATTGTAAGACGTAATGGCATCATGAATATTAATTAGCTGGTTTTGTTTACGATGGTAACTTTACACAGGATTTTTACCACGACAGAAACGCTAAAATCACATCGATAAAATTGCACTAGCAGAGCAGAGACAGAGCTGACTCTGATCAGACTGCTCCAATAAGAGCCATCTGCTCTGGGTCTACTCTGTTTGAATAAGTGTGAAAGGCCTTTATATGAAGGAAATCGTATACGGAGATTATATTTTCTAGTGCTGTTGTAGATGATATTTGATATTTATTTGTCATTTCTGTACTAAGCGTTAATGCAAGTACAGTAGAACCCCTCTAATGCGACCACTTAATGAATAAACATGAGTGTCTTTATAAGCAGGTGGTTGCTTAATGCAGGACAAAATTAATACAGAAAGCATTTGTCCTGCATTAAGCTACCACCTGCATCTAGCACCCAGAATTATACCTCTTTTAGGTGGTTGCATTAGCGGGGTTTTACTGTATTAACCATTGGAACGCGGGACACGCATGTGCTGATATTTGCAAACAGTGTTGATCCAGATCATGTGGCTCCTCCAGTAGCCCTTTGATCGGGGTCAGCAATATTTGTCATTCAAAATATTATAGTATATTTAGGCCTTTCATACTGGGTGGACCCTAGTTAGATACTGAAGGGTTCCAGCGTTGAAAGGCTTAAACCTTCTCTTGCTGAATTTTAAATAGATTTCTCCTTCTTTACCCATGCCCTGTCTCACTGTGTACAAGTATTTCGCTGTGCAATCACTGCTGTCGAGTGCACTGGTTGCACAATCAACTTGTACATGGAGCTGTCTCATCTGGGTCTGCACTATTTACAGGTAGGTATATTGACGTGAACAGCAAGCGAAGGGTTAAAAAACGGAACACTGGAGAAAATACTTTGCACAATGCCACATCACTGTCTGTCAACAACTCCGGAAATAGCTAGGTAAAACTACTAAATGAAGCGAAAGTTGATTGACTGTGAAGTAGTAATTCGATATATTTATATAGATTATGACATATTCTAGCATTGCAATGTTTGAAATTACTGGTAGATAGATCAACCAATGATAACATGGTTTCTGATCAATTCAAATTCACGTATGTAAATCATTTTGGGTGCATTATTCTCGAATTAGTACAACCGAGATAGCAGCGAAGAGATCAAAAACGTGTTCGCAATCGCTTTTCTAATCCTCCGACACACGATTTAACACATTCCTTGTCATCACACAGCCAATACACTCTTATGCCAGCGTTGATTGCATAATTCGATAGAAATTGGCTTTGAATTTGATAAAAGAAAAACAAGGTGTGTGTACGGCGAATAGATAAATGTGGTATGAATATTGTACGGCGAATAGCTTCTGATGTGTACGGCGAATAGTACATGTACATGTAATATATTTTACTGTTATGAAGACTGCTCGGCAAATATCTTGCGTGGTGTGCGGCATTTTACGGCTAAAATTTAATTATAATCGTTCCCTAAGGTTAGTGCGAGGAAAATAAACTGACACCTCATGTCTATCGAAAATGCCATTGATCTAGAATTAAAATGTAGGTTGTAGGAGGAAACTTTTAGAAGGCACAAATGACAGAGTATCCACATCTACTATTGCGCTACTTTCGGTTTTGACGGATCTGCACATAACAATGATTAAAGAATTATTTGCTCATGAATACTCTCCGTCATTATGGTACTGTTAAGTTTTGCTGATAAATAAAGATTTTAGATTGTATGGATATTTTCGGAATTTGTATAGAATATTAAGAAGTTATAATGCCATACGAAAGTAGTTCAGGGAAATGATATGCTGCTTTTTATTGCAATAACAATCAAAAGAAACTTTATAGATGGTGCAACGATAAGGAGAAACAATACTGCATAAAAACTGTCCGTGTTGGGAGCCTTACAAACTGCACACCATTCTCGCAGTGAAGAAGTGCGCTTGCAGTGGATCAAACATTTCAACGTCAGTCGCGAAGACTACACGCCAACTTCTAAAGACAGGGGCGTAGCTAGCGACACGCATTTACGCACGTGTGTAACATCAATGATAGGTGAAAACATTAACTAGTATGGCCAAAATGGAACAACACTCGAAGGCCAAGTAGGGATAGACTTTGATAATCGTTCTGTCTTGTCATGTAAGATTTAACCCACTCCTCCTATTGACGCCTCTGTAAAAGTCACTTTTTGAAACCACTCAATTCTAAATTTTCACGGGGGAGCAAGCCCCCGGACCCCTATAGCCACGGTGTTTGAATTATATTTGGATTCAGCTACGCTCCTTAAAGATGTGTAAGTGAATTTCTAGGTCTGAACAGTTTAGTTTTAATTACTGTTACGTAAACAATGATTTGGAAAAAAATCAATATTTCAATACACCCCCCTCACACACACACATTCACGCACACACCAATCAAGTACATTGTTGACTTTAGAGTGCTACCTCTTTGGCATATACTGCCCACATGACATCAGTCTTCGGGTACACTGCCTTTAATAGTTAGGGAATAGTAGGGCAGAAAAACGATATCCCTGCTTAACTCCTTCAATACAAAGCTCTCAACTTGTCAATCAGCCCTCGTATACCACAGGCTGTAGCTGACCTGTTTCAACACTTGTACAGCATTGCTATGCAATCCGGCTTTTATCGTGCCGCAGTAGATTATTTGACTAGGAATCTCGAGGACTCGAGTTCGCTCCCCACACCTGATGAGTATATTTTCTCTAGAGAAACCCTGGTTACAGAAATCTTGATTAAATCATTAATGCTTTTCTTCATATAAACTCATTTTTACGCATTTGCAAACTGAGTAGATCCAAACCAGATGGCACTTAGGAGCCGTCTGATGAGGATCTACTGTTTGCTTATGACATTACATGTGTAGATTTATAGACCAAATTATTTTAATTTTTTGTCAAAGAAATACCTCACTTGAAAAAAGTACATTACACAAAACTGGCTAATATTCATGATGGCATTATTCTTGCATAAGTATTGAACAGGTAAAGGGTTAAATAATTCTTATTAAATTTCTTTAGTAGAAAGGGGTTAATACGATGAAAAGTAACTGTATATATATATATATACATATATTGAACATATTAATCTTAAAAGCAGGTGGTTACTTAATACAAGGCAAAAGTAGTGCAGAAAGCTCATAGGAACTCTCTGTATTAATTGTAGCCTGTATTACGCTGCCACCTGGCTACAGACCAATGATTGGACCTATTTGATGGTCGATTAAGACAGGTTCTACTATATTCTTCGCCAGAAACAAATATCATGTCTTTTCTGTATAGAAACACACATCTAAGCCTTTGCAAACATAGTAGGACCAGAGTCATGTCTCTGCTCTATTTGCTTTCGGATGGCTGTCATAAAGCAGGAAACGTACTCATGGCAATCCATAAGTAATACACCTAAGAATAGAACTTCAACTTGAATGAGCACATTGACCAACTCTGAAGCAATGTTCTTAACTTGTTAAGTAGACTATTAATTTAATTTAACTCACGGGTCCTTGTTCGACACTGTAGATTAAGATACCCTCCTTATTAAAAGCATTTGCTTTCAAAAACTGTTGAAGCTATTCGCCGTACACTAAAAATCACCAGAAACTCTATTCGCCGTACACCGTAACAACTATTCGCCGTACACAATCCTACATGTGAATTTTGTATTATCTTCTCACACCATGTATGAAAAGATACAATTTTTGGTACATAAAACAAAACAGTCATATGCTTCGATTCGGCAGTTTATTCATGAATATACAAATACAAGTTTCCTTAAATAAGACTCAAATATCAAGTGGCGTTGACTTTTCCTCGCTACTAGGGAAGCATTTTACAGGTTAAATATTCTGATATTGCCAACTTTGCCAAGTTTAAACTCTGAGTGAGGTAATCAAAGATTCATGGACCCGGTAGTGTTTATCTATGATTGTTAAGATAATGAGAGTTAAAATAACAAAGGATTGTCTTACATGGTGTTGGTCAGTTTTATCACTTTCTTCGCATCGCTTAGTAGTTTTACCTAGCTATTTCCGGGGTTGTTGACAGACAGTGCACATGGTTCAAACAGTATTGAACTTAAGAGCGTGAACTCTGAATGTAGGACACAAAATATTGTTTCATTGTACCTTATATTATATGTCTTTTTCTGTATTATATGAAGAAAAAATACTTCGTTTGTAATAACAGCAGCTTACTCTGACAAATTACGAAAATGATATTCGACTTAAAAACGCTGTTTTGATATTATAGGAGAAGAGAAACCTTATTTGAGCTTTACTAATTACTATTTCAAATTTCAAAATGATTAAAAAACTAAAATGTTAAAATATGTATGTTACTTCAACTGAATTCATTTTAGACTGCCCAATTCAGATTAATGTTTCTATCAAGCAACACATACTGATCATTTAAAAATAGGTATTCTCACATAACTTTCCTTATCTCCGGGTTAGAACAACGGGTTACGATTCTCTTATCAGTAACACGTGTAAGAACACTTTAGAATATGTATGACGTCATACGTCATATATGACGTCAAACTGGGGGAAAATCGATGTTTGCATGCCATTAAAAGGGCAAAAATAGATCTAGATCTACACTGTTTGGTTATGTGAGAAAAAGAATCTAATGTTCGTTGTCTTTTAAGATCACATGTTCCTTAACTCACCAAGAAAATGTTATTAAGCTCGCCAAAGGCTCACTTAATACATGTAACATTTTCTAAGGCTCGTGTAGGAACATGTGATCTTAAAAGACAACTAGCAACACATCCTCTATATACCTTGCAACAAATTACACCGTTTTGGAAATATTCCCCGTTGAAGCTTTTGCGATAGCACTATCAGAATTTTATTTATAAAGAGCGAATTACAGTAGAACCCCTCTAATGCGACCACTTAATGAATAAACATGGGTGTCGTTATAAGCAGGTGGTTGCTTAATGAAGGACAAAAGGTAATGCAGAAAGTTCCTCTAGGAGCTTTCTGCATTACTTTTGTCCTGCATTAAGCTATCACTTGTATCTAGCATCCAAAATTATACCTCTTTTAGGTGGTCGCATTAGCGAGACTCCAATGTACTAATTAATTCTTTAAAAAATGTCATCTGAATCTGAAATTATACGAATTTATCAAACTAATGCCAACGTACGGATAGCAATATTTAAAAGGTGTTTTATATTTTTAACCAGATAATTTGAATATAAATGAGATGATGTTTTTAAAAATGACATATGAACACATACATATTTGGCTATGGCGGAAACCATAGTCTCTATCTATTTAATTCCATAAGCAACCAAAGAAGACTGATCAGGCGGCTCCTTCAATACCCGTCTGATTTGAGTCTACACTGTTTTCTGATAGGAATTTCAGTATAAAACAAAACGAAATTGAAAATTTAGGCCAGACATCCCTTAGATACACAAGAGCTGTCCCCGGCCAGCGCACTCCACATTCTTTAATACTGGATAGTGTAGTGGAAGTCTAAGTCGAACAGGAGAGATAACTATAGCAAAATTAATTCTAGGGTTACCTGCCCTTTTGAAATGGGCCCCTCTAGTAATTGTTAACACGCATACTAAATTTGAACCAAATATCTTGGACTGCATCTGAGACATGAACAATGAAAATTCTAAGTCGAAAAAGGGGCATAATTATGGTAAAATTATTTTTAGGGTTACCTACCCTTGTGAAATGGGATCCCCTTGTGATAGTAAACATGCATACCAAATGTGAACCAAACATCTTTGATGGTTTCTGAGAAATGGACCTCAACAAAAAGATTAACCAACGCCGACGCCGACGCCGACGCCGACGCCGACACCGACGCCGATGCCGACGAGAGGGCCATGCCAATAGCTACACTTTTTTGAAAAAGTGGAGCTAAAAATGGACTAATCTAATATATAAACATGGACGATTCCACTGGGCGCAAATAGGTTAATATATTGTAACCGTTGCATTTAACCCTGCGCTTCATATAAACATTTGGCCTTTTCAAACAGTATAGGTTCAGATCAGACGGCTCCTGCATGGGCCTTCTAATCAGTGTCTTCTAAGCTTGCTTCTGGAATTACATGCATCTAGATCTGTTCAAAAACCGTTATTAAAATCAACTATAAAGTATTAACCCATTACCTCATGGGCTACTTTTAGATACAACCTCTTTGAATAAATCTACCAAAAAGGAGCATTAACTAGAGAAAAGGAAAACATAGAATTTTGTAGTTTGAAATCATTGTGATAAATAGAGCAAATGCTCTATTTATCACAACGGTTTCACAAAGTCGTCAAAAGTCGTCAATATGAGGGAATGGGTTCAAGATGTAATAAATTCTTGTTTACATGTATATAATTATTAGTGTGGCACAGGAGTACAATATTGAGGAAATGAGACACTGTGCAGAGCAAAATGAGTCGTAACGAACCATCCAATTATCTGTGAGACACTGTAAAGAGCAAAATGAGTCGTTACGAACCATCAAATTATGTCTAATGCAGGGAGTAGCTTTTTTTTTTTTTTTTATCTTTTTTTGTCTGTGACGCACGCGCTTTTCGTACAAATTGGAGTGCAATCGCCCTGATAGTATCAACGAAGGAGCAATAATTTGCAATAACTGTTTATCACCGAACCTGTCTGCTGCAAAAAAATAACACGAAGTTCAGTTGCGCATTCAGGCAATTAGAATCAAACCCACACTTTTCTTCATCGTTTGATCCTAAAGCGAAGGAATAATACGTGTTTCTAAAAATGATAAAGCATACTTATTTTAAACTTATCCATATCGAGAAAAAAAACTTCGTTCTATTGCAATGTTACTTAATTTCGACTGTTTAACCTTGACAAGAACCATCTAACGACCGTAAACCGTTTCATACAGCGTACCCTCATTACAACGGAGGTGTTTGTTTCCAGACATTTTGCTGGTATAACGAGGTTGCCGTTATAACGAGTTTAGATATGAAACGAACCATATGGCCAGTGTTAAACTAATACAAACAGGTGACGCTTAATGCAGAACGCAAGAAGTGCAAAAAGCTCAATTTGGGAGCTTTTTGTAATTCTTATGTTCTGCATTAAGCAATCACCTTATTGGCATGGTACCTATTTATTCAGTGGTTGTTTCAAAAACCTAACGGTAATTTTGTTTCAAGGCCCACTGCCGGTATAGCGAGGGTGCCATTGTTACGAATGCCGGTATAATGAGGGTTCGCTGTACATTGATCAATCCTTTCCCTCATGTAAACGCGTTTGATATTACGCCTTTACAAACAGAGAAGACCCAGATCAGACGTCTCCTATATGAGCCGTCTGACCAGGGCTTGCTCTGTTTGCTTATAGGATTATAATAGATCTTACTCTACCGTTTGTATAAATACAAAACAATCCCCGAGTACATATGCCAATCTGAAAATTCAGCTAATACATTGTCCTATTGTTAATACTTCTCACATATTTCTCAGATATTTTTCAACAGGGAAATTGTTAATGATTTTCTACCCATTTATCTCATGAATATGCATGTAAGAAAATATTCACAGTATAAATATTAACCCTTTCCCTTATGTAAGCGCATTTTGACGCATCTGCAAACAGAGCAGACCCAGATCAGACGGCTCCTATAGGAGCCGTCTGATCAGGGTCTACTCTGTTTCTTATGGTGTAATATAGATCTGATTCTACAGTTTCTGCCTGAGCCAAAATGTTCTGTGTTCATATGCCATTATTAAAAATAATCTTATAAATATTCATGTCGTCATTATTTCTTCTATGAATATTCATCAGGGAAAGGGTTAACAAACGGATGGACACGGTGTGGGGTTGGGATTTTCGAACAAGACAGAATCGGACTCGGGTCTGTCCGTCGGACTCGGGTCTGTCCGTGTGTCTGTATGAATGAGGAGGAGGGTTAGCCCTTCTCTTGCTGAATTTTAAAATACATTTCTCCTTCTTTACCCATGACCTGTTGTATAATTACATATATCTTCACTGTGTACAAGTATTTCGCTGTGCAATCACTGCTGTGGAGTGCACTGGTTGCACAATCAACTTGTAAATAGTGCAGACCCTGATGAGACAGCTACTGCAGGAGCTGTCTCATCTGGGTATTCACTATTTACAGGTAGGTATATTAACGTGAATAGCAAGCGAAGGGTTAATGTTTCCGAACCATGTTTGTAACAGAACATTCAGTGTGACAAAACATGTACATAGGTTGATCATTCACCTCTTCCAACGCATGTCAAACTCTTTACTCCATGAATATTCATGCAAGAAATAATGACATCATGAATATTAATCGGATTAATTTTCAAAACATGCATATTAACACAAAAATATTTTGCAAAAGTAGAAAATATAGAATGGGATAATATACTATTCCATACGCTACGCAAACAGAGTAGACATTGATCAGACGGCTCCTATAGGAGCCGTCTGATCTTGATCCACTCTATTTGCAAAGGCGTAAAAAGGCGTATTTATGGAGGAAAGGGATTCATGTACAATGTGTGGTGGACAGCTTTAATTATACTAATAGACTTACAGTTCAACCTGTATTAAGTGGCCATTTATTTATTGAATACAAGAGTCTTTAAAAACAAGTGGTTTATCAATGCAGGGCAAAAGTAATGCAGTCAGCTCCTATTGGAGCTTTTGCATTACTTTTGTCCCACATTAAGCTACCACCTGCCTTACAGACCCATAATTAGACCTCTTAGATGGCCGCTTAACACATATTCTACTGTATGCCCATATTTCGCCCTAAAGAGAACTTTAGGATAAGAAGGAACAATTGGTACAGACATTAAACTTAGATCATGAATTATTTGTTTACGATATAACAACTGTCGACCTATAGTTAATGCACCTTTGGGAGCACTCCTACAAGTATTACAATAGTGGTATATTCTGCAAACTGTATGGGATATATTTCGATGAACCATTTATGGCACTTGAAAACAGCAAGAACATGATAAACTATGATTATGCATACGTTTTGCAGCAGCAGTAGCTGCAGAAGTACACTTTACATATATCTGTGGATTTGAATTGTAATATTTATTCAAGTCGCAAATGCAAAAAACCTATTATATTTCCATAATAATGTTCATGATTTTCGAACGCGAATGTCGTTTTGCAGTCTGAAACGTTCACTTAGATCTAGATAAGAGTAGTAGGGAATACTTTTTATTATACCTTTTCATCCTCGTCCTCTACCCCCTCCCCATCTGAATTAGACACCTGGCTCATTAGCATAATGTAATGTCAGGTATGGCGAACGCTTTATCATTGTAATTAAATTCCTTTTATTAAACAATATATGTTTGTGAAACACTATGCCTCTGACCAATTTGACCTTTGAACTTGACGGATGACCTTGGCAGTAACATGTCACCCCTCAAATGTGCAGCTTCATGAGATACACACGCATGTCAATATCAAGTCTATATCTCTACTGGTTCAAAAGTTATGGCCAATGATAAAGTCGGTGATTTGGGCTATATATTTGACCTCTGACCTTGAAGGATGATATTGACCTTGACATGTCACCTCTCAAAAATGTGCGGCTTTATGAGATACATATGCAGGCCAAATACAAAGTGTCTATCTGTACTAGCTCAAAGTTATGACCAATGTTAAAGTTGGCGACAAACACAAACAGACAGGACAAAAACGATATGCCCCCAGATCTGATCTGAGGTAGGTCGGTGGCTCTATCTGAGTTTTCTTTAGTGCATGGAACAACGCAGTTTGTTCCGTCTCATTTTATAAACACCTGTTTTTGTAATTACATACATACGAGTATAAATCTATTCTAACAAAACCGTAAAATGTCATATTGGTGTTTCAATTTAAAACGGTATCTCCGAAGAAACTAACATTTTACCAATAATGCATTTTATGTATGGTTTTATTCCGATTTGAAACTACTAATTAGATTTATGAACGACTGATCGAGTAATGTCGAGATTTAGTCAACACAGTTACTCGTTTCCTTTCAATTTTAAATGCTCAATGACATTTCATTTCCAGCACAAATTTTGTAAACGTAAATCTTAATTTGGCTGCACATTTTAATATATATCATTTCTCTCATACCAATGTTTTATCAAGAATTTGCATGTACTCTTTTTTACTGGCTGTTTATAATTTCTAACATGAATATTTATGAAGTGAAAAGGTTAAAAAATCATAATAATTTAACTGAAATGTCCCCATTCATGTTGAACGATTTAAACCTGCGGCATAACTATCCACAAAAAGACAGTCTAAGGAACAGTTATACTTCCCACTGCATAAGAAGGCTATTAATTCCTAATACGTGACCGGCAAATATTTCGTAAGATAAACCTACACCTATTTAATTTACGAGGCTTAAATACTTAAGTGGCACAGCTTAACCCTTTCGCCGCCAATGTCGCATAAATGCACCACGACAAATAGTGCAGTCCCAGATCAGGGGTTTCACTTTTTGTCCCAAATCTCTATTTCTGTATTTGTGCTTTAATCCTGTGAAATTTACATTTATTTATCTCATTTTGTTGTTTTAAAGAATGATTTAACAAACTTGGACTGCAAACGATAGTTACAAATTTGGAAGGTTTCTTGAAAATGAGCATTTGGTTTTAGCAGATATGGACGGTACACGAAATATAAGGATCCAATCTTTGTAACTGAGCTTGGTTTCGTATTGAGATTAACATTTATGCAAGGTTTCCTACAAAACATCCACGAGATTTTGGAGATATGGACAGAACATGGACTATAAGATCCAACTTTTTACCTTGAAACATTGACTCTGAACTGACACAGCTAAAATATAAGTTCTGTACATACAATTTCTTATATATATACGAAGTTTGGCAAAGCTTCATGAAAATCGCCCGTAGCGCTTAACAGAAATATTCGACATTTGGTTTGGCCTCTTGACATTGATGATGATCTAGCCCAGCCTAAACCTATAACAACTATGAAACTGTTGAGACCTTGTGAGCATAACCTAGAACAGCTAAACCCTAGGCTCCACACGCCAATTCTATGAGACACAGTCACACCAAGTTTCTTGATAATCGCCAATGGAGTTTAAGTGATATTAACCGGATAAGGAATCGAATCATTCGACATTTGACCTGACTTTAAGCCGTTGACCTTGAACTGGCATAGCTGAAACATAGGTTTGCTAATCATATAATTGAGATAAACATTTGAACATGTTTCATGAAACTTACCAAGCGCATAAAGGATATAGAGACCGGGCACGAAATATAGACGTACAGATACAGTGACGTATGGTCAGACAATAGCACACACGCAGGCACACACTCGTGCACTTCCTTTTTTTCTCGGAAATACATGCATATGCAAGACACAACTTAATTTCATTTTTATAAAGCTGGTCAAACCAAAGCATAAGATAGACTATTGGTTCAATTATTGGGTGAAATTTAACCCTTTCGCTGCCAATGCCGGATCTGGGATTACCTATGCAGACAGTTTGGATCCAGATGAGACGCCGAGTAACTCGGCGTCTCATTAGAATCCAAACTGTTTGTTACTGTTACTATGTTTTTGAAACAAAAATGAAGAAAATAAAAAAAATGAAAATTTGTAGCAGACGACAAAGTTAGCAGACGACAGAGTTTGGCAGCGAAAGTGTTAATAAAACAATTTAATGTTGTATTGCTATGCAATACATGAGCCCCCCCCCCACACACACACCGGATTAAAGAAAAATCCTCCTCCGACCCACACACCTATGGTGTAGTTGACCATTGTATATACATAACCAGCCTGAATGGTATATGTAAAAATCATAAGAAAAACAATATGAAAAATGGGAATAGCTCCGAACGTACTGATGCTAGATTAATGCCCATATGCTTGTTACATAAATTATGTGAAGTTTCTAATCAATTGAACCAGAAGATAAAGAGCTATTGTCTAGACAAGAACATGTGAAAAAGGCGAATAACTCCAAACATATTGATGCTAGAGTTATGGCCCTTGTGCATGACACTTCCTCCCATCATGCTTGCAACATATTTGAAGTGCCAAATCAATTGAACCAATAGATTGTCCGGACAAAACAATATGAACAAGAGTGCCAGTGGGCACAATATACGCCCGTCGAGGTCTTGTTCAACATAAACTGGGGTTAACCTATTTGCTAAATTCAAATTCTAAGTCCAATTTTGCGACCAAGTTTCAAGGTTGTAAATAGGCATACTTTAACAAAAAACCTTAACCAAATATTCTAAATTAAAAAGTGCCATAATTGTGTCTAAATGCTTGAGATGAAGATGAAGCTTCTGATGGTGATTATCTGAAAGGATTATGTAAATAAGTGGACTTTAACCAAAACCTTAACCAAAAATTCCAAGCTAAAAATCGTCATAATTATGTCAAAATGTTAGACAGAGTTATGTACTCTTGCCTACAGGTGAAGCTTGTGATGGTGAACAAATGTTTCAAGTTTAAAAGTTTTATCTGAAAGGATTATGTAAATAAGTGGACTTTAACCAAAACTTTAACCAAACATTCCAAGCTAAAAAGCGTCATAATTATGTCAAAATGTTAGACACAGTTATATACTCTTGCCTACAGGTGAAGCTTGTGATGGTGAACAAGTGTTCCAAGTTTCAAAGCTTAATCTAAAAGGGTTATGTAAATAAGTGGACTTTAACCAAAACTTTAACCAAAATTTCTAAGTTAAAAGGGGACATAATTCTGTCAAAATGTTGGACAGAGTTATGTACTCTTGCCTACAGGTGAATATTGTGATGGTGAACAAGTGTTCCAAGTTTAAAAGCTTTATCTCAAAGGGTTATGTAAATAAATGGACTTTAACAAAGCCTTAACCAAAAATTCTAAGTTAAAAAGGGGCATAATTCGGTCCAAATGCTTGACAGAGTTATTTTCTCTTGCCTACAGGTGAAGGTTGTGACGGTGAACAAGTGTTCCAAGTTTCAAAGCTTTATCACAAAGTGTTATGTAAATAAGTGGACTTGTTCCATATAAATTGAGGTTAACATTTTTGCTTAACGCAAATGCTAACCGCAAATTCTAAGTCCAATTAAGCGACCTTGACCTTGGATAAACGAGCCGGGACTTAGCAGGCTACTGTAGCATGTCTAGATAAACATTGTTGTTAAATTTGGGAAGGATCCACCACGCGGAACTTGAGTTAGAGATGTTACAGACAGACAGACTGGTTAACATTTTTGCTAAACGCAAATTCTAAGTCCAATTGTGTGACCTTGTCCTTGGATAAACAAACCGGGACTTGGCAGGCTACTGTAGCATGTCTAGATAAACATTGTGGTTAATTTGAGAAGGATCCACCAAAGGGAACTTGAGTTAGAGATGTTACAGACGGACAGACAGCCAGACGGACAGACATCGCCATTCCATAATACGTCCCGTTTTTTCAAACGGGCATATAAAAAGGGGAATAACTCCAAAATATTGATGCTAGAGTTATGGCCCTTGTGCATGACACTAGGCCTCATCATTCTTGTTCAATGTGTGAAGTTATAATGAATTTTACCTAACTTTGTAGGAGATGTGGCCCGGACACGAAGTGTGACAGACGGACGGACGGACAGACAGACAGACGGACAGACAGACGGACGGACAGACGGAATCGAGCAAACCTATAAGAAGCGAAAGGTAAACGGTTTGTACATTACAGTATCAGCCCTACGGCAAGTGACGACCAATTTGGCCAATTAATCTTATTCCCTGGCACAGTACCGCCCGACTCCTTACAATGGTTTCCCATGCACCAGGAAGGTTGGGAAACCGTAACCATTTCAATCCTTTTAACCCATTCCTTCATAAAAATGCAATTTCACGCATTTGCAAACAGAGTTGAACTATATCAGACGGCTCCAGCAGGAGCCATCGGATCAGGATCTGCTCTGTTTGATAGTGGAATTGAAATATATGTTTATTCAATTCCTAAAATGGTTACAACTTTCCACCTTCCATATTTCGTTATAACTATTTTGTCTATGAATATTAAGCAGGTATTGGCATTTGGAATAAACATAGAACAGGGAAAAGTTTCAAAGCAGAGAGGAATAGCCCACCAGTGTTTAATTAAAGAGTACATTTAGCGTGAAATACTTTCACTTGCTAGAATATTTTGGATGCCAAACAATGCATACCCTGATCAGAAAGCTTCTTTAGGAGCCATCTGATTTGCTTCTACACTGTTTGTAAATGTCAGTGCATGCCTGCTCCGCATTCAAATGGTTACCTTACTGATCGCTCTCAACCGGCCATGCCAGAACGAGCCTCAATGGAGATCGAATTTTAGACCTTCCAGTCTTGAAGCGAATGGTATCGGTACAGAGCATATTTGATAAATACAAAACCGATAAACAGCAAGTGTTCCTATTCCATTGACAATTTTATATATCGTTTTTACATTTGTGTATATACTTGCCTATACAATAGAGCAGGTCTGAACCCATTACCTTAAAGGATTTTTTTAGAATTTTGCAATTTGAAACCATTGTGATAAATAGAGCATTTGCTCCTATAGGAGCAAATGCTCTATTTATGACAATGGTTTCACAAGGTGACTTTTACAGAATCGTCAAAAGTCGTCAATATGAGGGAATGGGTTAAGCAGCTATTCATTTATTTAACACATGGATCAAAAGACATAGGAGAACATAGTAGTAAAGCAGGTGGTTGTTTAATGCAGGGCAAAAGTAATACAGAAAGCTCCTATAGAATTTTCTGCATTTTTGGACCTGTATTAAGCTACCACCTGCCTCATGGACTTATGATTACACCTCTTTTGATGGCCGCTTAAGACAAGTGCTACTGTAAACGAATCAGGGTTTCTATTATCCATGCACAGGAAATTATTAATTGAGTTATGATTCTAAAATTGATATTTTCAAACTATAATTGACAAAAAATATGAAGATTTATGGCTCGTTTAGCTGAGCAATAAATGTTAATAAGTTCGATTTATTCGTAATGTGTTTTTCACAGGGGTCCATTTGTTTTTAAATTGCTAAAAGGAAGATTAATGGAAGAGAAGCCAAAATGAAATAATATCACGGAAAGGATTTAATGAATATAATTTAGAGGTAATGATTTCAGCGTAGGAATATATGCGCCAACCTCGATTTCAAGTGGAGAGACTATAAAATGTAGAACAATAAGCATGTGACAATGAAACAAAGTACATATTATGTCACAGAAATATTATTGCAAACAAAATTGGAAATAGTTTTCGAGATTCAGATAAAACAATTTGCTGCAGTAAAATATCTCTTAACCGGAATTACATAAACATAGGTCTTTGGGGCAGGTGATTGCCTGATACCGGGTGAACGTTATACAGAATGATCTAACGGGAGATTCTGCATGCCTTTCATCCTGCATGAAGCTTTCATCTGCTTTAAGGAAAACATTAATACTAATCTAAATGTCCGGTCTAGAGGGATTTTACTGTGTGCTAAATTTGTTAGTTTATTGAGTCGTTACGACCGGTAATGGAATACAAATTCCAGACATATTACCTTTCTATTATTAATTCTTATCGCAATGTCAATAAACATGTTTGTTATGTCTCTCTTTCCCAGAAGGGAGACATATTGTTTTAGTATGAATTATTCTTCTCGTCATGTTCTTCTTATTCTTCTTGTTCTTCTTTTGTTTTTATACATATGCCTTATACATTTGGAATGCGAATGTATCATGGTGACGTCTAGTGTCATACCATGATGACCTTTATGTGATTTTGACATTTGACTTCAAGGCGACATTGATGTTTGGAAATGAAATTACTGTTACATGTAGGGCAATTTTGTTTGGCTTTTGGCCCAAGCCCATGATAAATGACATGTGAATGTTTCGCCATAAAACCAAGTTTCCGGTACCATGCTGACCTTATTTTACCTTGTTTTGTGACCTCAATATATAAATATCACATCCCATGGAGGCGACAGCACGTATTACCGAGGTTGGTACATGTAACGCCTCGGTGGACATTACCTTACCGAGGGCTGACGATACGTGCTGTCGCCCTCCATGGGGTGTGATATTTATTTTATTATACTGAACATCACACTCAATTGCATAAGCAAAACGATTTATTCAATGACAACAAGATACCGTTCAAAACAAGTTATTATCGGTGCTTATTTAACTTAGAAGACGGAAGTTTGATATAGGAATTTAGAATGTCACAACTGGGCTTTCGTAATGTTAACTATAATTTCTGTTTTACTCGCGATTTTTGCGTGCCAAGTGTCTCACTGCAATTGTACCGTTCTTTGTACCAAGCTGGAAAAGAAGATAAATGTAAACTGTCTCACGAACCTTAATTATTTTTGATAACCTTAAATTAGACTGAAATAGCAGCGATTAATGTAGATGCTGACCAAACAGCTCATTTATGAACCGTTTGATTATAGTCTGCATAATTTGCCTAACACTCATTCTGGAGCGTCTCTGTCTGAATATCAATTAGAAAAATAAGTAATACAGTTGAACTTCGATATCTAAATGTTCAGTCCTTCCAAAACTTACAATACAGATTTGTTCTAAAATGTATAACTACGCATGTCTAGAAACACGCGTGGCAGCTTAGTGCAGGTCTAAAGTAATGCTGAAAGCTCCTACAAGAGCTTTCAGCACTACATTATAACTATATTAAGCTGTGACGTTCAAAAGTAAGAAATCCAAGCGAATATATCAGTGCCATTATTTCAATAGATCGAATGAAATAATCAGTTATATTGAATTTAAAAGCGTTTTATTTTCACTAACAGGAAACTATGGAGCCGCTTGAAAATTCATTCATCCTTTCCCTGATGTTGAAGGCATTTCACGCTATTGCAAACAAAGTAGACCCAGATCAGCTGGCTTCTGTAGAAGCTGTCTTATCAACGTTTACTCTGTATGGATATTGAATTATTATATTATATACATCTGATTCTATAGTTTCTGTCATTGCCAAACATTCATGTATTCATATGCTATTATAGATATTTGGCAAAAACATATACATGGTGTTAATAGTTTTTACACGAATATTCACGGGGGAAATAGTTAAGTATCATTTCTAAGAGAACTTGCCTAAACATTAGACTAAACATATGTAGTGAAACCTCACTAAACCGGAATTCAAGTAGAGAAGAATTTTTGTACTTTGAAGCGTATGGCTGCTTAATGCAGGGTGAACGTCATGCAGAAAGCTCCAAGAGGAGCTTTCTGCATGACTTTCACCGTGTATTAAGCTGTATTAAACTGCCACCTGTCTGCAAGACTGATATTTATAGTAATTGTAACGTCTGGTTTAGACAGGTTTTACTGTAAAACCGAACTGGCGTCGAGGTGGGGGAAGACCCCAGAGGTTCTGTGCACGGAACAAAATGCACTGTTTCGTGCACAGAAGAACTTCAAGGTAGTGAGTGAGTTGGGTTTTACGTCCGACCAACAGTATTTCAGTTATTTGTAGACGGCACCCGCTTGAAACAAGTTATAGTGCTGCCTCACTGGAATGCCCCTGCCGCGGATACATGGCAAGGGCACCCGCCCAGTCACATTATCCTGACACAGGGCCGACCAGTCCTAAAACTACCTTTTAATGTCGAGCGTAGACAAGGGAGCTACTAGTACCAACTTTTAACGACTTTTGGTCTGTCGCGGCCGGGGATCGAACCCACGACCTTCCGTACCGCAGGCGGACGCTCTACCACTGAACCACGCGGCCGGTAACTTCAAGGTAGTACCATCGACCTAGTCAGCTGGAAGGCTTCCTTACATGAACAATCCAAATGCCCAGACCGGGATTGGAACAGACAGTGGTGAGGAATTTGTGAAACAAACAATGCAGATCTTGACCAGATGTATCCTACAGGAAACTTCTAATCTAGATCTACATTAAGGACCCATGCACATCCTGGCCAGATGTCTCCTACACGAATCTTCTAATCTAGATCTTCATTAAGGACCCATGCACATCCTGGCCAGATGTCTCCTACACGAATCTTCTGATCTAGATCTACATTAAGGACCCATGCACATCCTGGCCAGATGTCTCCTACACGAATCTTCTAATCTAGATCTTCATTAAGGACCCATGCACATCCTGGCCAGATGTCTCCTACACGAATCTTCTGATCTAGATCTACATTAAGGACCCATGCACATCCTGGCCAGATGTCTCCTACACGAATCTTCTAATCTAGATCTACATTAAGGACCCATGCACATCCTGGCCAGATGTCTCCTACACGAATCTTCTAATCTAGATCTACATTAAGGGCCCATAGATACACACTGGTTAAACATTGTGATTACTTAATTCAAATCCAAGTCGGTGTCTTGATTTGGACTATAATATGTATAAATATGTATTAGATACGGCGTTTAATTTAGCACAACATGCTGTACAAAATAATTGATTACCACAAATTACCGGTATGTAAAGCCTAGTTAGATGCTAACAATGTGAAAATGTCGTTATTTCCTTGACTATGTCTGGCAATTCTAATAACGTCTTCTCTAATGGATATGTATGTAAGAAATAACGATATAATGGATATGTATTAGCTGAATGTTTATAAAGCTGTAATAATACAGGTCCTTTGGTCATGGCGGAAATTGTAGAAAAAATACCCTTCATAAAACCATGAGCAAACAGAGCAGATCCTGATCAGAATCCATGCTTATAAAACTTTTAGCTGAGTCTGAGTTCGTTCTCAAGTTTTTGATTGGTCAGATTTGAGCCAAAGGCTCAAATCTGACCAATCAAAAGCTTGAGAACTCAAACCTGACCAATCAAAAGCTTGAGAACGAACTCAGACTCAACTAAAAAGCTTTATAAGCATGGACCCAGGTCTTGGTCTACTCATTTTGCTAATGAGTGAATATACGTTTCTATCAGGTAAAGGGTCATTAGCTAAAAGCACAGTTACTGGTCTTGTTGAGGCATTCTTCCTAGAAATACAGTTGGACTTCGATATCTCGAATTCTGATAACTCGAACTAAACGTTAGGTCCTTTCAAGGCAGAATTGCTTTAAAATATATCGCTACGGATAACTAGAAGCACGCGTGACAGCTTACAGCATGTCTAAAGTAATGCATAAGAGTAGGGCATCACGTCCGGGTTTTTTCTGTATCCGCTCCCCTCTGTCTGGGGACATCCAATCAGCCCATAAGTTGCAGAAACTGACGCTTATTAGCACAACCAATCAGTATACAAAACAAACTAATAAATATTCATGATACCATTATTTCTTACATGAATATTCAACAAGGAAGCGGTTGAAGAGAACTATCAATCACTTAAATTTAATTATACTCGTATATGGTACCATTATAGCCTAATGAAAGTGCATACAACCGTTAAAGACAATATGCGGTTGCACTGGCCATTCATACGTTAAAGCCTTGTTAATCAGCAATTGATCTATCATGCCTGCCAGAAGCTAATGGATAAAGCAGACATGCTACAGACTAATTGTCGTTTACATTAATATGTTTTGTATACTTGTCAAATGCGTATAATGCAGCGGTAAGTGCTAATAAAACGTTCGGAGTATGCATCAGGAAATCGAATGTCTACTTGTCTTCCAGCTTCAACAATAAGCGTAAATTATGAATGCGCCGTTTAGACTGTAAACTGCTTCATCTGTGTGAACAGAAGTCCTTAACACTTCGCTTGCTGAATTTTAAAATACATTTCTCCTCCTTTACCCATGCCCTGTTGTATAATTACATATATCTTCACCGTGTACAAGTATTTCGCTGTGCAATCACTGTTGTGGAGTGCACTGGTTGCACAATCAACTTGTAAATAGTGCAGACCCTGATGAGACAGCTCCTGCAGGAGCTGTCTCATCTGGGTCTTCACTATTTACAGGTAGGTTTATTGACGCGAATAGCAAGCGAAGGGTTAATTTTAGAGCTGGTGTAATTTTAACAAGTTGCGAATCGATCAAGCTTACTGTCCGAGTGTCAAACAGCCTGGATCCTGATTAAATCTCGAGTTACTCGGCGTCTCATCTGGATCCAAGATGCTTGCATATGCGAGGCTGGTCGCGACTACCAGGATAAAGTTTAACCCTTTCGGCGCCAAATTTCTAATTGTCGTCTGCAATCCAATTTTGTTAAGTCATATGGTAAAATAAAGGAAATGAGATAAATAAATGTAAATTTCAAAGGAATAAAGCACAGATATAGAAATAGAGTTTGAGACAACAAGTGAAGTTCCTGATCAGACGCCGCCTTGAAAAGAAGGCGTCTGATCTGGGACTGCACTATTTGTCGTGGGTGCATTTTTGCGACATTGGCGGTGAAAGGGATAATAGCTATAATGGAACGATACAAAACATTGGAGGTCATGGAGGCTAAAACGTACAGAAATATTACAATTAGCCAACGGTGTATAGACAATCATTCCTTATCTTTGTGATTAGTGATTACTTCAAGGCATTCTCTTAAACATATGTGCAGATAAATAGAAATAAAAAGAGCACCAAGTCAGCAGATTGTAGAACAAATCTTATAGAAATATACTTCACTGTAGATATACTCTTACGTATGAGGCGTGTCATGAAAGTGACATTTAAAGAGTGTAGACCCAGATCAGTCGTCTCGTCTTCAATGAGATGTCTGATCTGGATCTGCACTGTTTTACACACACACATACACACACACACCAGTATCTACAATATTGTTATATGCAGCATTGGTCTCAACTTAGTGTTTGGTGGATAAAAGGGCGAGTTTAGGATTTGAATACGAACATTTGTAAACTGTCATGATGAATGCCATTTTATGTATTGCAGGCTGTTATGTTATGTATTGCAGGCTGTTACGTATTGTAGGCTGTTATGTATTGTAGGCTGTTACGTATTGTAGGCTGTTATGTATTGTAGGCTGTTATGTATTGTAGGCTGTTATGTATTGTAGGCTGTTACGTATTGTAGGCTGTTATGCATTGTAGGCTGTTATGTATTGTAGGCTGTTATGTACTGTAGGCTGTTACGTATTGTAGGCTGTTACATATTGTAGGCTGCTGCGTATTGTAGGCTGCTGCGTATTGTAGGCTGTTATGTATTGTAGGCTGTTATGTATTGTAGGCTGTTACGTATTGTAGGCTGTTATGTATTGTAGACTGTTATGTATTGTAGGCTGTTACGTATTGTAGGCTGTTATGTATTGTAGGTTGTTATGTATTGTAGGCTGTTACGTATTGTAGGATGTTACATTTATGTATTGTAGACTGTTACGTATTGTAGGCTGTTACATATTGTAGGCTGCTGCGTATTGTAGGCTGCTGCGTATTGTAGGCTGTTATGTATTGTAGGCTGTTATGTATTGTAGGCTGTTACGTATTGTAGGCTGTTATGTATTGTTGGCTGTTATGTATTGTAGGCTGCTGCGTATTGTAGGCTGCTGCGTATTGTAGGCTGTTATGTATTGTAGGCTGTTATGTATTGTAGGCTGTTACGTATTGTAGGCTGTTATGTATTGTTGGCTATTATGTATTGTAGGCTGTTATGTATTGTAGGCTGTTATGTATTGTAGGCTGTTATGTATAGTAGGCTGTTATGTTTTGTAGGCTGTTATGTATTGTAGGCCGTTATGCATTGTAGGCAGATATGTAAAGTAAAGCATATCTATAACGGCCAATAAATTACATCAAGTATTTAGTGTTAAAGGCAGGTGGCTGCTCAAAGCAGTGTGAAAGTAAAACAGAACGCTCCTGTAGGAGCGTTCTGTTTTACCTTCACCTTGCTTTAAGCTGCCAACTGCCCTAAATACCAAAACATTAACAGTGGTCGTTATAGAGAGGTTTTACTGTATTGTAGACTGATTTTTACGAGAATGTCCGGACTACAGTATTCATATCACACGACTTATCTAGCCCTGGTAAGTCCAATATATTGTATATGTACACTTGCCTAAATTTATACGTGTTAAAACCGCTCAGTATTACACGCTATATTTCATTTAACCCTTTGATATCACATAAATATTCATGTAAGAACAAGATGACATCATCAATATTAAACTAGAAATGTGTCCATTGAACTCAGATGCCCCCACTTTTTGTCACAGAAAGTAAGGTCCATTTTTAAAGTCATTTTTTAAAAAAAAAGATAAAAGGCCGAAACTCCTAAACGACTGATGCTATTTACATGGCTATTGAACTTGACCAATATATAATGGCCACACACATGTGTGGGTGTTTGGTGTGGATTGGACAAATACTTTCCGAGAAGAAGTCCAGACAAATTCTTATAGATGTGCGTACGGACGTAAGGACAAGGGCAACCCTAAATACCAAGTGCTACTATGTAGGGGCATAACTAGATTATGATTCAAAATTGGAACAGGAACACAGGAATTTTGGCCATGGCAGAACTGTACAATTAGTCGAATCCTTTGTAATTTCAACCAGAGCAGATTCTGACCAGATGGTTTCTATAGGAGTCGTCTCATCTGGATCCACACTGTTTGCAAAGACGTACAAATGCGTATGTTTGGAGTAAAGGTTTATCTCAGTTGACCCGTTCCCTGGTATTGACGACTTTTGACAACTCTGTAAAAGTCACTTTGTGAAACCGTTGTGATAAATAGAGCATTTCCTCCTATAGGAGCAAATGCTCTATTTATCACAATGGTTCCAAACCAAAAAATTCTAAAATGTTCCTTTTCTCTAGTTAATGCTCCTTTTCGGTAGATTTATTCAAAGAGGTTGTATCTAAAAATAGCCTATGAGGTAATGGGTTAAAAGTACATGTATGAGTCACACAGGAAGCACCACATACAAAACACACAGTCGCTTGAACAGCATCACAACGAAAAACCCTAGCAATTGCACATGCATATTAATAGATACAAAGAGACGCAAAAAGATACAACAAACAAATATTAGATGAAGATTGAAGTACCGCCTTGGAAAGGTCACCGACAGTTGTCACTGGAGGTTAAACCGGTTTAGGGTCGCCCAAATTCAAACTTAATTCCTTCCCCCACCCTAAAGAAGTGTAAACAAGGGCACGAAGCGACCGAACAAGAAGCGTGACAGACGGACAGACGGACACACAGAATCGAGCAAACCTATAGCCCCCAACCGGTCACCGGAGGTGGGGGGCTAATAAACATATCCTCTGTCTGACTAACCTACAAGAACCGCGATGGCAAAACCAGTGGTAAAGTGCATGTAAAACGAAAACATATTTAAGTGAAACAAACTGGATCCGCATATTGCTAGCGTACTCGATGAATGAGCTGCAAACAGAGTAACTGTAGTAAAAGTAATAAAGGGCACGACAAAAACGAGATTACAAAGATCCGACATCCTCCTTCCGTTTCAAGATTTTAGAGCGTGTCTTCATAGAGTACTACGACTCTCATTTCGGCGTACATTAAAATGGGCAACCTGACTGCCAACTGTTAAATGGATATTCCCGCAAGAGTTTTTTCCCGCATTTCGGTCAATAATCTGTACATCAAACAGTACACACCCTAATTAAAAGGTACCTTCAGAAGTATTCTTATATGGGTATACACAGAGTGCACGTCCTTTTGGACATTTGGCAGAAATGGGTTGAACTATCAGCAGTTATAGTCTCTGATAATAACTGCAATGACTTTGAAGTACAGTTGAACTTCGATATCTCGAACTTCAATGGACTATATAAATTAGTTCGAGATAACAGAAGTTTGAGTTATCCGATTTGTAATCTGGACAATTTCTCAAGTTAGGTCTACAGTAGAACTACATTAAGCTTTGAAATCTGTTCTAGATATGCGTAGTGATACATTTAGAGCAATTATGTATTGTAAGAGATTGGAAGGACCGAACTTTTATTTCTAAATGTTCATGACTATTTCATGACTACGGTATGAAAGAATCAATTTTCACCCTACGTTTTATCACATAGCATCAAAGCAATATATAAAAACAATTAACCTTTAGCTTTATAAGTAAACTGTTGTTAGTATAAAATGTCATCTAGTCAGTTTCCAAAGCTTTTGATCTCACATTTCCTTTCACAATCACTTTCAGAGTGTCAAACAGTTTGGAATCTGATGAGGAACCGAGTTGCTCGTCGTATCATCCCTATCCCAATTGTTTGCAGATTTAATCACAGACCCACCAGCAGCAGGATAAAGATTAAACGACTTCTTTATCACTTACAAGACGCACGTCAAAATGTCAACTGTCAGCTAGGCGCATGAACCAGCTCCAATTTACCATTTTTATGTACTAATTTCTGAAAGTAGATTATCCCTCAAAAACAAAAGCAGCAATGCGAAAAGAGAAAATTAAAAGCTCGGTTTTATTGACAGAAATGATGAGACGACAAGACACAATAACATTTGTCGATTTCAGACACGAACGAAACTGTTACACACCTTAAACATGCTGTTCAATAGCCAACTGCTTGGAAATTCGTCAGTTCTGTTTATCTCACAGACGTCAAACAGTTTGGATGCAGGTGAGTATATGCATGTTGAAGCATCACCATCGCGCAACACCAATGTAAGTCTTCGATTTTGTTTGGTTATACTGAAAAAGATGAAGAGAAAATATATTTTGTCTATGTCTATGGTAACACATCCTCTATACTTCTTGGCGAATTAAGTTAAATATATATACAGTTAAATTTCGATATCTCAAACTCGGATTACTCGAACTTCGAAGAAAAAGTTCGGTCCATCCAAACTTTACAATGCAAATTTATTCTAAAATGTATCACAAGACATATAAAGAAGCACACTTGACATCTGAATGCAGATTGAAAGGAATGCTGAAAGTGCCTAACGGGGCTTTCGGCATTCCTTTCAACCGGTATTAAGCTGTATATACATGTGCATTTGCTGCTCGTTGTCGTGGTGCTGTTTGGGCGGCTGTGTGTTTTGTATGCGGTATTTCCTGCATGACTCATACATGTACTTTTTTAGAAGTTCTCCAGCTTAGAAATAATTTTTGTATGGTCCCTTAAGTTTCGAGATATTGAAGTACAACTGTAGTAACAACGTGACCATGTGTCTTTTTTGTAGACTTGACGAAAAAAATATATCTTGTTGTGTTACATTTGTATGCAGTACAAGCAAGATATATCGAAGAAATATAAAACATCCTTTCATCTGAATCCCCTATATATTCCATAATAAATCAAAATTTTCAATACAATTATTCTGAAATTAGGACTTTATATTGTACTGTATGGGTAGACGAGTTCGATGGTTCTAGCTGCAGTAATTGTGTTTTTCTTCATTATCCAGCCGTCCTCCACCCGCCTCGCGTTTGAAAACAGTTTGGATCCACATGAGACGCTGCGTAACCACAATTTGATACTTCACCATCAATTGTTTGTGCTCATGACGTCACGTATCCATTAATTGTTTGTTAGATTTGAGCAGACTTTTTTTCACAGCGGGACGATGGTCAAATCACTGTACAGTAAAACCTCTCTATAACGGCCACTAAATTATGTCAATTAGTTGG
This sequence comes from Azorinus chamasolen, assembly GCA_963576725.1. Lineage (NCBI taxonomy): Eukaryota > Metazoa > Mollusca > Bivalvia > Cardiida > Solecurtidae > Azorinus > Azorinus chamasolen. Next base: position 2,168,228 of record OY755249.1, read on the forward strand.
TATTTAGGACAGGCGGCTGCTTAAAGCAAGGTGAAAGTGAAACAGAACGCTCCTATAGGAGCGTTCTGTTTTACTTTCACCTTGCTTTAAGCAGCTACCTGCCTCTAACACAAAATACTTGGCGTAATTTATTGGCCGTTATAGAGAGGTTTTACTGTACATTAAATCAAGTTCTCCCTCTTGACAGATACACATTTGTTAACAACAACGAACATCTTGTAGATTTTGCATACTGACTAATAGACTAAGCTTGTTCTGCCTTATGTACAATATCCCTATCAGGGGTATGACAGAGAAAAATAACTTAATGCATTTCACACTGTAGTTCCTCATTTATCACTTCGAACTTTTTTGATTGGCTTACTGCAAGTCCTTTCACGACTTGAGCATGTTCGGAATTTATATGTCTCTAGAGCATCTACTTATTACATATAGGATAAACAAGATTACACAACTCATATATTATACATGGAATGGTTTTCTGCGGGATATACAAAACACACAAAATACTGGGCGTAAACATAGAAATCTGACTATTTCTTTTGTGTGTAATATAACAATCAATGAACTAAATGCGAAAAACACATTAATTCTTTACTCCATATACATGTATTTTAATGCATTTAACCCTTTCCCTATTGTATATAACTATTCCAAAGTTCAATACCTACTGAATATTCATAAACAAATTATTTATAATGAAATATAGAAGATAGAACGTACATGTAGATAAAACAAACAGATCTATCAATTCCATAAGTAAACAGAGTAGACCCTGATCAAACGGCCCCTATAGGAGTCGTCTGATCTGGGTCTGCTCCGTTTTTAGATGCGTGAAAACAAATTTAACATTAGTTGTTATTCAACTAAATAATACAGAGTATGAACTAATGCCCATACTTGTTAATCCTTTCCCACATAAAAACGCATTTTCACGCATTTGCAAACAGAGTAGACCCAGATTTGATGACTCCTATAGGATCCAATATGTAACCTTTTTACAGAACGGAACAATGCTTCTGTATAATTATGTGATCGTGTTCTAAACAGACTGGCGTATGTTTTACGCAATAAACAATTGAATTGAATTGAATTTAAAATCAGTATTTTAGCTGTCGTTTTTCTCTGTTAAACTCTTAATCCTTTACTTCATGAATATCCAAGAAATGATGGTAGCATGAATATTAATTAGATTAATTCTTATAATGGCACATGGACACAAGACATGCTGACTATGGCATAAGTTGTAGAACTATATCTGTGACATCACCAGCAAACAGAGCATCTCTTGATCAGACGGCTCCTGTAGAAGTTTAAAATCAGTATTTAACCCATTTGCTCCCAGTGGATTCTTCCATGCTTATATATTAGAATAGAATATCGTTTATCTAAGGGATGTCTGGTCTAAATTTTCATTTTTATATTGTTTTATATTGAATTTCCTATCATCAAACATCATTATGCGGCGTCTGATCAGAGTCTACACTGTTTGCCTACGTCCCATATTTGTGATCGTGGGAGCAAATGGGTTAAGATCAGTATTAAAAATCAGTAATAATATGTAAAATAAAATGTACGGTAATTCAGGAAATACAATAGAGGAAACAAGTTATTTACCTTATCGGCTGAAAATATTACTTTCTTATAGTTCTTATATACTTTCAATAAAGGCCTGATAGAGTACACGCTGTCCAATTATGGTATCATTTTGTTTTCATTTGTTGGCATTAGTAACAGCTTATTTCTAATGCACCCAATATTTGATTCAGGACAGAAAAAAGAAAAAACTTATTCATGAAGGTTATAAGGGCAAGTATTCATTATGATATTGGCGTGAGTTCTGCAATATTGTATTCATACAAAATAACGTTAACCATATCGCTGATACATACCATTGTCTTCAAAATTTGTCGACTGCCACACTTTTCATCTTTTATTTTGTTTTCAAGAAACATACTCACAACATGAAACAGGTTGGATCCTGATGAGATGCCGAGTTACTCGGCGTTTCATCTGGATCCAAACTGTTTGCATAGGTACATGTAGTCACAATTCCGCCATTGGCAGCGACAGAATTACGTGCATCAGCTCATAATCATTTCATTTAAGATGAAACCGTCACATGATATGATTCCTCGTTAAATTTACGTCTCAAGAGAAAAATACCGCCTTGCAATAACATCGAGTAGATCTACTACAAAAAGATTTCCTTTTAAGCATTTCACTGCCATGGGCGTATCTATGATTGCAACTGCAGACAGCTTGTTTGACGTTATAATAGTGTATTAAACCCATTACCTCATAGGCTAATTTAGATACAACCTCTTTGAATAAATCTAGCAAAAAGGAGCACTAACTAGAGAAAAGGAAACTTTTAGAAATTTGTAGTTTGAAACCATTGTGATAAATAGATCATTTACTCCTATAGAAGCAAATGCTCTACATATCACAATGGTTTCACAAAATGGCTTCTACAGAGTCGTCAAAAGTCGTTAATATGAGGGAATGGGTTAAAAGAGAAAACAAAAAAACACATTAAACCCTATATCCCCCCATTTGTAATTAGCTGGGCTTTGCGATATGACTGAAATACTGTTAAAGCAACGTGAAATCCCGATACATACAAACAAAGCACGAACGCACGAAGAACGAAAGAACGAACGAACTCACGCACGAAGAACGAAAGAACGAACGAACGAACGAACTCACGTACGAAGAACGAAAGAACGTACGAGCGAACGAAAGCACAAAGAACGAAAGAATATACAAGCTAACGCACGAACGAACGCATGGACACACGAAGAACAAGCAAATAAACAAACAATCGTATACATGTATTTTAAAGAGAAATAGACGAAAATTGGCAATAAAGTCTGGCTGGAGAATAAAATTCCGGAGTAGCTCAAAAAAACTTTATTTTGATTCTGCTAGTACAGTTCAGAACTGTTTGGACTTTAAGTAAACAATTAGCCTGATGACTATTCGTGTAACAAGTAAGGACATCATATTGTCTTCTGCTACAATTGTCTTTGTTTTCTTAATGTTTGTTTCAAAAATAGTCATGGTAACAGTCAGTTTGAATCAAGATGATACACCGATTTATTCGGTGTTACGTCTGGATTCAAACTGTTTGCAATCATTGGCAGAGAAAGACTAATTTTCTCAATTGTGTGCTTGTCTTCTCTGTAATTTTATCAGCAAATTACAACCTAATTTCCGTGATTGTGAGTATCTATTCTATATAACAGGCACTCAACATTCAATCACTACAATGATTTGGTCGTTATGTACATGCAATTAAAGATCCTGGTCGCCTTTAGTTAGTGGGTATTGTTAACCATTTGAATGTGTGGACAACGAGTGTACAGAAGAACCTTGAGCTTAGGAGTCTTCAAAGCAGTTGGCTGCTTAATATCGGGCACAAGTAATGCATGAAGCTTCTACAGAAGTCATTTCGGTGCCAAATTTCTAATTGTCGTCTGCAAACCAATTGTGTTAAATCATACGGTAAAATTAGGAAATGAGATAAATAAATACAAATTTCAAAGGAATAAAACACAGATATAGAAATAAAATTTGAGACAAAAAGTGAAGTCCCTGATCAGACGCCGCCTTGAAAAGGCGGCGTCTGATCTGGGACTGCACTATTTGTCGTGGTGCATGATTGCGACATTGGCGGTGAAAGGGTTAGATGGTTCACGTGATACATCTAATCTTTTATCACTTACAGACATCTTGTTCGAAAAAGCCTTTGGGTAAATGGTATCATGTCTAATATTCGATGTCCTAATCAAAGAGTCACCAGACAGAAACAAGAGAGTCGTCACGGGTGACAAATGCCCCCAAAGTGTTTGACACCGAAATGCATTTTGGCGGAAAAACAATGCAGGTGTAACATGAAATTTTGATGCTGTTAAAAATGACACAGGAGTCAGTTCTTAACATTAGAAACAGAACCTTTGGATTATGATAGCTAAGAAAAGAGCCAAGCGTCAAAACTTAGTTAAAAAGGACCCTAAGTCATTCTCAACGTTAAAAAGGACCCTGGGTTGATTGTCAACGTTTAAGGTATAGGAGATATGCTCTGGACAAGCTTTTTGTATCTGGTAAGATATAGAAGATATGCTCCGGACTGTAAAATTGAGGTCAAAGGTCAAGGTCAAGGTCAGTGATCTGAAAATGGTACACGACTCTCCGCCATCCCAAGATGAACTCACAAATCAAATTTGGAATCCGTAGCTGGTAAGGTATAGGAAAAATGCTCCGGACAAGCTTTGTGTAAAATCTAGGTCAAAGGTCAAGGTCACAGTGACCTGAAAATGGTACGCGACACACCGTCATCCCAAGATAAACTCACACATTAAATTTGGAATCCGTAGCTGGTAAGGTATAGGAGATATTCTCTGGACAACCTTTTTTGTAACATTGAGGTCGAAGGTCAAGGTCAAGGTCACAGTGACCTGAAAATGGTACGCGACACTCCGCCATCTGAAGGTGATCTCACACACCAAATTTGGAATCCGTATCTGGTAAGGTATAAGAGATATGCTCTGGACAAGCTTTTTGTAAAATCGGTCAAGGTCAAGGTCAAGGTTAAGGTCATAGTGACCTGGAAATGGTACATGACACTCCGCCATCCCAAGATGAACTCACACACCAAATTTGGAATCTGTAGCTGGTAAGGTAAAGGAGATATGCTCCGGACAAGCTTTTTGTAAAATCGGTCAAAGGTCATGGTCAAGGTCACAGTGATCTGAAAATGGTACGAGACACTCCTCCATCCCAAGATGAACTCACACACCAAATTTGGAATCCTTAGCTGGTAAGGAATAGGAGATATACTCCGGACAAGCTTTTTGTAGCTGGTAAGATATAAGCGGTTTTTAAAATCGAGGTCAAAGGTCAAGGTCAAGGTGACCTGGAAATGGTACGCGACACTCCGCCATCCCAAGATGAACTCACACAGCAAATTTGGAATCTGTAGCTGGTAAGGTAAAGGAGATATGCTCCGGACAAGCTTTTTGTAAAATCGGTCAAAGGTCATGGTCAAGGTCACAGTGATCTGAAAATGGTACGCAACACTCCTCCATCCCAAGATGAACTCACACACCAAATTTGGAATCCTTAGCTGGTAAGGTATAGGAGATATACTCCGGACAAGCTTTTTGTAGCTGGTAAGGCATAAGCTTTTTTTAAAATCAAGGTCAAAGGTCATGGTCAAGGTCACAGTGACCTGAAAATGGTACGCGACACTCCGCCATCCCAAGATGAACTCACACAGCAAATTTGGAATCTGTAGCTGGTAAGGTAAAGGAGATATGCTCCGGACAAGCTTTTTGTAAAATCAAGGTCAAAGGTCAAGGTCAAGGTCACAGTGACATGAAAATGGTACGCGACACTCCCCCATCCCAAGATGAACTCACACACCAAATTTGGTATCCGTAGCTGATGTGACAAAGGAAATATACTCCGGACAAAATGTACACACACCCACACACCCACCCACACACCCACCCACCCACACACCCACCCACCCACACACCCACACACACACACACCCACACACGCACGGTGCGATCACTATATGCCGCCAAAGCCTAGCTTTGGGGGCATAAAAAAGATTAGATGCATTTGCGAAACGTCTATGCTTTCTGTACAACTGGTGCAAATTGTAAAGAAACATAATATGTCTGGATTCTTATGGCTGCTTGTGGAGCGAGAACAATAATTGGTACCTAGTGGTATGTTAGCGCAACTTTGTAAAAATCGTTTGCAAAGAACAATGTCTAAATGGAAGTCTACCCAAGATGCTAAAAACATAGACACCTCAGACATTATAACCCTGAAAGACGTTACTGCAAAAGAACCCGAATTCGTGATTACAATAAAACGGGTGCCATGTGGCAATATACTCGTTACAAAATGATTCATAAAACGGCTGGATGATTAATGCAGGGCAACACTAATGTAAAATGTACTCCTTTGTGATCTTTCTGAATATTTTTATCTGGCATTAATACACTTGAGAAGGTTTTAAACAGGCGGCTGCTTAATGCATGGCAAAATCATCACAGTGTGGTGTGTGTGTGTGTGTGTGTGTGTGTGTGTGTGTGTGTGTGTGTGTGTGTGTGTGTGTGTGTGTGTGTGTGTGTGTGTGTGTGTGTGTGTGTGTGTGTGTGTGTGTGTGTGTGTGTGTGTGTGTGTGTGTGTGTGTGTGTGTGTGTGTGTGTGTGTGTGTGTGTGTGTGTGTGTGTGTGTGTGTGTGTGTGTGTGTGTGTGTGTGTGTGTGTGTGTGTGTGTGTGTGTGTGTGTGTGTGTGTGTGTGTGTGTGTGTGTGTGTGTGTGTGTGTGTGTGTGTGTGTGTGTGTGTGTGTGTGTGTGTGTGTGTGTGTGTGTGTGTGTGTGTGTGTGTGTGTGTGTGTGTGTGTGTGTGTGTGTGTGTGTGTGTGTGTGTGTGTGTGTGTGTGTGTGTGTGTGTGTGTGTGTGTGTGTGTGTGTGTGTGTGTGTGTGTGTGTGTGTGTGTGTGTGTGTGTGTGTGTGTGTGTGTGTGTGTGTGTGTGTGTGTGTGTGTGTGTGTGTGTGTGTGTGTGTGTGTGTGTGTGTGTGTGTGTGTGTGTGTGTGTGGGGGGGGGGGGTTAAACCGGTTTTCGAACGTCCTAACCTTACACTTATCTCACAATCACCGTAGCTAAACAAACAGTGTAAATAAAGGTATCTCCGCCGGACTTCCCCGCAACATAGAAGACGGTAAACACGGGTCAAAATGTAAAACATAGCATGAACAACTGTGAAAGTCCATCAATTTTGCTGGCGTCAGAGCAACTGCAGGGAAACTTTAAGGGCATGACAGAGGAAAGGCAATACATGGGTCCGCATACCGCATAAAGACATATACATGTACTGCGTACTTAACGCTAGATGTCGATTTTCTTTTTTCCTTTGCTAAAAGCAAGGTGAAAGTAAAACAGAACGCTCCAATAGGTTTTACTTTCACCTTGTTTTAAGCGGCCACCTGCCTTTAACACAAAGTACTTGATGTGATTTAGTGGCCGTAATAGAGAGGCTTTACTGTATTTTCGATAGCGTAAATGAATGAGCAATCAATCAACAGACAACTGATGATGATTGATTACAAGACAATTGTCTACTTAATTCAGACACAAGCCTTGAGCCCAAGTGCGAAACTTCTCCATTATTACTGTGTGGTTTTCTTTTGTCCTAAATTGAACAGTGCTAAGGAAATATAATCTATTGAAGAAAACATGTTATGAATATCAGTGTATAAAGCTTGTAGGCAAACTATTGAACATATACATAATCAACTCTTGTTGCAATTTTTGCTCTCGGGGGATCACCTCCTTTCAGAATTTATAATCTTCACAACATCACGTGTTAAGTGCTTGTGTGGCGGGCGTAAAACGTCGCCCCGTACTTCATTCTCAGTGTTGTTATACCTTCTGATCCTTCGAGATCATGAATTTCAGTACGTCTTGTTCTGAAAATTGAATACCGCTTAAGTCGGTGCTAGGGGGCGTGAGCAGTGTTGCACTTTCAATTACTGTTCATGAACAGACCCAATAAAACCGAGTCTGCAATTTTCTCTTTTTGTGTTGCAATTTTTGCTCTCGGGGGATCACCTCCTTTCAGAATTTTACTCCATGAAATCATAGATATTAACCTCTTCAGTGCCATGAAAACGGGTGCGTGATATCTCATGGTGACAGTTTGGATCCAGATGAGACGCCGAGTAACTCTACGCCTCATCAGTATCCAAACTGTTCGACACTATGTACAGTAAAACATCTCGGCCACTAAGTTATATCAGGTAGTTTGTGTTAAAGGCAGGTGGCTGCGTAAAACAAGGTGAACGTAAAACAGAACGCTCCTATAGGAGCGTTCTGTTTTAATTTCACCTTGTTTTAAGCAGCCACCTGTCCTAAATACCAACTAATTAACATAATTTAGTGGCCGTTATAGAGAGGTTTTACTGTATGTTTATATAAACAAGAGATGTTTGTAAAACATGTATACCCCCGACCCCCTGACCTTTGATCTAGTGACCTCAACTATAGAGGTCATCTAGCGGTCATGACTAATCACCACAGCAACTTTGAATATCCTAAGCAAAACCACTGATCATTTATTGATCTGAAAACATTTCACATATTAAGGTCATGGTGACCTTGACCTTTGACCTAGTGACCTCAACAACTTTAAGGGTCATCAAGTGGTCACAACCAACTACCACAGCAAGTTTGAAGATCCCGAACCAAACCATTGAGCAGTTATTAATTGGAAACCATTTCATCAGTTAAGGTCATGATGACCTTGATCTTTAACCTAGTGACCTCAAAATCAATAGGGGTCATCTAGTTGTCATGACCAACCACCTCAGCAAGTTTGAAGATCCTAAGCCAAACCCTTGAGCAGTTATTAATCGCAAACCATTTCACCAGTTAAGGTCATGGTGACCTTGACCTTTGACCTAGTGACCTCAACAACTTTAGGGGTCATCAAGTGGTCACAACCAACCACCACAGCAAGTTTGAAGATCCTAAGCCAAACCCTTGAGCAGTTATTGATCGCAAACCATTTCACCAGTTAAGGTCATGGTGACCTTGACCTTTGACCTAGTGCCCTAAAAAACAATAGGGCTCATCTAGTTGTCATGACCAACCACCTAAGCAAATTTGAAGATCCTAAGCCAAACCCTTGAGCAGTTATTGATCAGAAACCATTTTACAAGTTAAGGTCATGGTGACCTTGACCTTTGACCTAGTGACCTCAAATACAATAGGGGCCATCCAGTTGTCATGACCAACTACAGCAGCAAGTTTGAAGATTCTAAGCCAAACCCTTGAGCAGTTATTGATCGGAAACCATTTGACCATTTAAGAGCATGGTGACCTTGACCTTTGACCTAGTGACCTAAAAAGCAATAGGGGTCATCTAGTGGTCATTACCAACCACCACAGCAAATTTGAAGATCCTAGGCCAAACCCTTGAGCAGTTATCGATCGCAAACCATTTCACCCTTTAAGGTCATGGTGACCTTGACCTTTGACCTAGTGACCTAAAAAACTATAGGACTAATCTAGTTGTCATGACCAACCACCTAAGCAAATTTGAAGATCCTAAGCCAAACCCTTGAGCAGTTATTGATCAGAAACCATTTTATCAGTTAAGGTCATGGTGACCTTGACCTTTGATCTAGTGACCTCAAAATAAATAGGGGTCATCCAGTGGCCATGACCAACTACCACAGCAAGTTAGAAGATTCTAAGATGAACCCTTGAGCAGTTATTGATCGGAAACCATTTAACCAGTTAAGGTCATGGTGACCTTGACCTTTGACCTAGTGACCTCAAAATCAATAGGGGTCATGTAGTGGTCATGACCAACCACCACAGCAAGTTAGAAAATTCTAAGATGAACCCTTGAGCAGTTATTGATCGGAAACCATTTAACCAGTTAAGGTCATGGTGACCTTGACCTTTGACCTAGTGACCTTAAAATCAATAGGGGTCATGTAGTGGTCATGACCAACCACCACAGCAAGTTTGAAGATCCCAAGTCAAACCCTTGAGCAGTTATTGATCGGAAACTATTTCACCATTTTAGGTCATGGTGACCTTGACCTTTGACCTAGTGACCTCAAAAACAATAGGGGTCATCTACTTGTCATGACCAACCACCACAGCAAGTTTGAAGATTCTAGGCCAAGTCGTTTATTAGTTATCGTTCGGAAACCATCGATCTACCGACCGACCGACAGACCGACCGACCGACCGACCGACCGACCGACCGACCTACCGACCGACATGTGCAAAGCAATATACCCCCATTTTTTCAAAAGGGGGGTATAAAAAAGACAATTAAAGAAATGCGTATAGCAGAAGAAAATATGTTTAACAGACGACAATGCTGACACTGAAAGGTTTAATTTAATTACTTTTATAATGGAATATGAACAAATCACATTTTCGTTCAGATGGAAACTGTAGAAGTAGAATCTATATCTATATCATACTATAAGCAAATAAAGCTCCTACATGAGTCGTCTGATCTGGGTCTACTCTGTTTACAAAGGCGTAGAACGGCGTATCTATTTCATACTACAGTAAAAACCCTCTAAACCGGAATCATAGTAGAGAAGAATTTAGATACTTTTAGACAGATGTCTGCTTAATGCAGGGTGAAAGTCATGCAGAAAGCTTTCTTCATGACTTTCAACCTACATTAAGCTGCCACCTGTCTCCGATATTTATACAAAAGTTAACGTCCGGTTTAGAGAGGTTTTACTGTATAAGCAAATAAAGCACACTCTGATCAGACGTCTCCTACATGAGTCGTCTGATATGGGTCTACTCTGTTTGCAAAGGCGTAGAACGGCGTATTTAACTACTTACTAATTTATGGAGTAAAGGGTTAATATGCTAGCCATCGACGAAGTCGCCATAAAAGCGATTCCAATGGCGCGTTGCAAGAGGCGAATAGGTGAGTACCTTTGCAAACAGGTAAAGGGACATTCAGATGCCGAGCAACTCGGTTTTTTTATCAGGGTCCAAACTGTTTGACACACCACGTACATCTGAGAGAAGGGATTGAAGGAATGTCCGCTCTGGAACTAGATCTAATGTAGACGAAATTGTTTGTAGGTGAAAATTAATTGGCGCCAAAGAGACAAGAATCACTTATTGACTTATTGCACAGGAATTTAACATTATTTGACCTGTCTCAATTACTTATGAAATCTACATGTATATTTCTGTTTCAATTGGTAAAAGATAACACATTCGATGCAAATATTTTTTGAGTGTGTTTGAGTACATCAGTACCAAGATATGAGATTCTGACTGTGGTATATCATTGTCTATGGTTAGACCATGGGTGTCTAATTGGTTCAAACTTAATGACGGGTCCGTGAATAATTATGTTATCTATTCTTAGCCGTAGCCTAAAGTACTATTGATCAGTTATGAATACATTCAAGTAAGAAATCGCAAAGACATGTAGCAAAGTGACGCCACTTCTAAACTGCCATAGCGGATAGCGAAGATTTCTTTACATTGACAAAGCAACAGAAGTAGCAAACATTCTACAAGAATTGAGTCAATAAGTATTTACACCTTCAAACTTCAACAGCTATAAAAATACTTTAACACTTCCCCTCAACACCTTTTGAAACAGAACAAAACTAGAATAGATGGCTCTTGTAGATCTTGGTTTGTTCTGTCTGCTTATGAAATTATAACATATTTGACTACCAATTCCAGAAATTCGTATGTACATATGCCTTTATACTAATTCAGCTAATAAAAGTTTAATATTCATGCTGTTATTGGTTCTTACATGAACATCAACCCATTTGCTCCCACGCTCCCACGATCCAATATATGGGACGTAGGCAAACAGTGTAGACTCTGATCAGAGTCTACACTGTTTGCTGATAGGAATTTCAGTATAAAACAGAACGAAATTGAAAATTAAGGCCATGCACCGCTTAAATTAAAAATGGACTAATCCAATGTATGAACATGGAATAATCCACTGGGCGCAATTTGTGACCCTGGCAGAAAACTAGACAATCATGTAATGACGTAGCCTTCCGATGTGAAGAGAGGAATGTAGGATCGTATTCTTGTCCTGCAAAGGCAAAGGTCGACATGAGAAGATTGTGCTTTCATTTCACAAGAAAAACAAGGAGATTAAACTCTCAGGTGAGAAGAAAATGATAAAAAGCATTCTCATGTGAAACGAATATGGTCTTGGAAATATGAAATCATACAGGGGTCTGCTGTAGGCTGGATTTAATAATAAAACATGCTTTAACATTTTTTTAACCTGGTAAACGTGATATCAATTTCTGTCGATATCACCTTTCCAGGTCGATACATTCTCATATTGACATTTCTAAAGTGATAGTCTCTATTTGCGTTCAACCTTTAGCCTGCTCAGCAAATTATTTTTACAGAATTTTTCACCTACAACATTTCCGAAATTCAAGCTATAATCAATGTGTAATCTTGATCCAAACTTTTTGCATAGGTATTCACTCATCTGCCCATGACAGGCTATAGGTTAAATAGTGCCTAAAGTAATATTAACAATGTATTTATATTCTGCAATGTATATCGCAAGAACACCAATCGCTAAAGAAGACAAAGCTTTCAATTGTTTGATATTTGCTGAAGTATTAGTATTTATTCGGGTAGTGTTCTAGCCCCATGACTGTTCGAACGTTTGATGTGCAAGAAACAATTATAAGTATTGATAATAACTTGATACATGTATCTCTACCAAATCCTATGTTGTGACCACTCTTTAGAATCGTCTCAAGGAGACGGTTGTAAAGAGTGGTCACAACATAGGGTTTGGTGGAGAAAAATGGTCACAACATAGGGTTTGGTGGAGAAATGCCGATTTTAGTAAATGAGTACGCACTTATATCTATTGCTCCCAGACTGGTTCATTTGACAATCTTCGGTGTCTCATCAGGATCTAAATTGATCAACCTACTTATGTTTTGGGGAAGAAAATAATGGAATGTCCTGTCTGAAACTTAAAACCGGCGACATTTTTGACTGCTATTATAATCCCTTGCCACATGTTTCTTAAAGGTGTCTTCTTCAATTTTCTACAATATATGCAAATGCAGTGTCAACTAATTTGAATCCTTATGAAACGCCGATTTATATGGCGTAGCACAAAAACTAATAACGTTTATCTCAGATATTACTTTGGCAGGGAAATAGCGAATTACATGTAATTAAAAACGAAATGTAATCAAACCAATCATGTACAATAAAGTTTCACAAATTCATAAATATCTAATTATGGATGTTTAAAACATGGTAGCTTGATGCAAGACAAATGTGATACAGAAAGCTCGTATAGGAGCTTTTTGTGTCACCTTTGCTCTGCATTAAGCAAGTACCTGTTTTACATTATCAATAAAATCGTGTGGTCGCTTTAGCGAGACTCAACTGCCCAGTATCAATCTTCATTCGCGCAGATATAATTCCATCGAGACCGTTACAATTATATTAACAAGAATGATTTTGAAATGCTAGCACTCTACTGGCAAATTCGAGACTTTGCCATAAATAAAACACCAACAATTGAGTTAACTGTTTCGCTGCCATCTGGCGAATCTGTGATTACATACGTACAGTTTGGACCCAGCTGAGACATCGAGTACGTGGCATCAGATTCCAAACGGGTTGATAAATGTTCTATGATAAGGTTGTTGTTAGATCATGGAAGCAACTTAAGCAACAAACATCAATAGTAGATTTAAGAGTTTAATAGCGATACGAAGTAGCAAAACAGTTAAATGGCCCGCCCACGAATTCCATTTCGCACCAAGGCCGCCGCGTTAAAAACGTTTATGTTGTACATTATATGAATTGTGTGTGTTTGGTTTTACAGCGAGGAAAATGTTAGGGTTATTAAGAGGAATAGGATGGTAAGTGCTGATTGGAGATGGAGTAAACGATCGAACAGTTGGACTTCAAGGGACCATAAAAATCACTTCGAGATAAAACAAGTTCGAGTCATCTGTTTTCTAATCTTGACACTTCAAAGTTCTGATATAGATTATATCTGTATCAGCCGTATTGATTCTAGCGTATGTGGGTGCACTGTATCAGTTGTAGTTGACTCTAGTGTGTTTGGGTGCACTGTATCAGCCGTATTTGATTCTATCGTGTTTGGGTGCACTGTATCAGCCGTATTTGATTCTAGCGTGTTTTGGTGCACTTTATCAGCCGTACATGTATTTGATTCTAGCGTGTTTGGGTGCAATGTATCAGCCGTGTTTGATTCTAGCGTGTTTGGGTGCACTGTGTCAGCCGTATTTTATTCTAGCGTGTTTGGGTGCACCGTATCAGCCGTATTTTATTCTAGCGCGTCTGGGTGCACTGTATCAGCCGTATTTTATTCTAGCGTGTTTGGGTGCACTGTATCAGCCGTATTTGATTCTAGCGTGTTTGGGTGCACTGTATCAGCCGTATTTGATTCTAGCGTGTGTTGGTGCACTTTATCAGCCGTATTTGATTCTAGCGTGTTTGGGTGCACTGTAGCAGCAGCATTTTATTCTAGCGTGTTTGGGTGCACTGTATCAGCAGTATTTGATTCTAGTGTGTTTGGGTGCACTGTATCAGCCGTATTTGATTCTAGCGTGTTTAGGTGTGCTGTATCAGCCGTATTTTATTCTATTGTGTTTTGGTGCACTGTATCAGCAGTATTTGATTCTATTGTGTTTGGGTGCACTGTATCAGCAGTATTTGATTCTATTGTGTTTGGGTGCACTGTACATGTATCAGCCGTATTTGATTCTAGCGTGCTTGGGTGCACTGTATTAGCCGTATTTGATTCTAGCGTGCTTGGGTGCACTTTTCAATAGCTGTCATACAGAGGTATAATAAAATCTCTTTTAACAGAACTTTCAGTAAAGAAGATTTCAGACTGTCTTAGGTCTAATATGCAGGGTGAAAGATCATGCATTAAGCTCCTTTGAAGCTGTCTGCATGTTTTCACTGTGCATTAACCGTTTGCAAACAGATTGGATCCAGATGAGACGCAGAGTATCCCAGCCTATCATCAGACTCAAAGTTAATTGACATTCGGTAAATAGTTTTTCAAATGTTCTAACAAGTAAACAATGTAGCAGAACGGGCTAAGGGTTAAGCTTGCAGTGATGCACGTTTGAGTGACCTGTTATCAACATGCATTAACCATGCATTGATACGCATTTAAGTGCCCTGTTTTCAACATGCATTAAACATGCATTGATACGCACGTGAATGCCCTGTTTTCAACATGCATTAAACATACATTGATACGCATTTGTGTGCACTATTTTCAACATGCATTAACGTTGCATTGATACGTATTTGAGTGCCCTGTTTTCAACATGCATTAATACGTATTCGAGTGTCCTGTTTTTAACATGTATTAAACTTTCAGTGATGCCTTTTCCAATTGCCTGTCTTCATCATGCATTAACTTGGCATTTGTACGTATTTGAGTGCCCTGTTTTCAGTATGCATTAAACTTTCATTGATGCATATTTCATTGACCTGTCTTTACCATGCATTAACCTGGCAATTGGTACGTTTTTGAGTGCCCTGTTTTCACAATCTGGCATTGGCAGTATGAGTGTCCTGTTTTCAACATGCATTAAGCTTGCACTGAACCGCATTTTAGAGGTTAATTCGTGTTATCTATCCCTTTGCCTATAAATAGTATAAATTTTATCACGATATGGTAAACTAGAGGTTATTTCCCCCTTTCATCCTCATGTTAATACACAAGTGTAATGTCTATAAAAGTTATCAGAGGAAGACAATTCAAAAACACCCGATAAACATCAATTCGTGCTGGTCAACATTCCTGCGAATTTTGGCGACTCTAGCCCCGGCGATTTCAGAGATATGCACAACAAAAAGTTTGTCTAGGGAGAGAAAAAAAACTAGAGATGTGTCCATAGGGCACTCGTGTCCCCACTTCAGATATTTTGTCACAGAAAGTAAAGGCCATAATCATGTATGTGTAACCCAGGTTTAGATCCCATGTACCGTTGCCAGCGCTTTATCTTGAAACAGACTATAGCATTGTCGAATTCCGCTTGCTACAGCCCGTTTCATTATTTATAGTTATTTACCTGTATATGTCCATGGTTAGAGAGAGTGAACCGGTTTGGGAGTGTCTGGTATATGCGTGCGAGGATAACGTGGTTATTTTAGTCACGTGACACGAGTTAACGTGCAACATCTCCTTTAGCTCCCGCTCTCATTCTGGCTCTAACTCTTCTAGCGAAGACATCTTCATATCTTTACTTCACTACTTAATTATTAAGCAGGCTTCATATTCCGACCAGCTGGTGAGTTTACTTAGTTTATTTATTAGTTAATTATACTGAATCGCTTGAATATTGTATTTATGCGTATCTGACAACGCTGCGTTTACTGAATTTGTTAGAAATAGTCGTTTCTCTGAACTTATATTCTGTTTATCTGTTTTGCAGACCCTAGTCATCCCTATTCATCTATATACTGCATTATTGTTGGAGAATATACACAACGAACTCTTGTCGTTATTTACTACCCTGGTTACATATGCAACGCTTGCAGCGATTTATGCCATTTTGCAAATAAAGGGCCGCTACTCCTAAACAACTGAAGCGATTTACATGGCTATCAACTTTGACCAAGATATAATGGCCACAAACATGTGTGTAACAGACGGTGTGGATTGAACACATACTTTTAAAGAAAGAGCTCGGACAATATATTTTAAAGTATTTTTTGCAAATAAAGGGCCACAACTCCTACACCACTGAAGCGATTTATATAGCCATCAACATTGACCAAGATATAAAGGCCACACACATGTGTGTAAAGTTTGGTGGATTGGACAAACACTTTCCAAAAAAGAGTCCGGACGAGATATTTTTAAAGTAATTTTTGCAAATAAAGGGTCGCAACTCCTGAACGACTAAAGCGATTTACATTGTTATCAAACTTGACCAAGATATAATGGCCACAAACATGTGTGTAAAGTTTGGTGTGGATTAGACAAATACTATCCAAGAAAATTCTTCTAGATGTGTGTACGGACGTACGGACGGACGTACGGACAAGAGTAACCCTATATGCCGCCACTTTGTTGGGGCATAAAAACCATAGGCACACAACAACTCATGCTGGTCAACAGTCCTGTGAAGTTTGGTACTCCAGCCTTACTGGTTTCAGAGATACGCGCGACACAAAATCTCTAATCTAAGTTATCATATCAGGAGCAATAACTCAACAATGGTCAGGGGAGACAATTCAAGAACCCCAGGTGCACAACAACCCATGCTTCTCAACGTTCCTGTTGAGTCTGGTTACTATATCCCTAGTGGTTTCTAATTTTCAGTCATCAGGGGTAATCATTAAAAGGTTATCAGGGGGAGACAATTAAAAGACCCACATGCGCACAACAACTCATGCTGGTGAACATTCCAGGGAAGTTTGGTGACTCTATCCCTACTGGTTTCAGAGATACGGGCGACACAAGTTTGTGACAGACAGGCGGACGGTCGGAGAACTCTGCCAAAAAACAACATGTCTCCCCATAAATGGGGTAGACATAATGAGTTGATTGCAGTAATTGTCCAATTACTTCAATTAAGCAAAGACTAACTTTATATGGAAACGGAATTCACAAGTAATCTTGGAAACACAGCATGATTCTGATCCTGATCTGGGTCAATACTGTCTGGTTGTTTTTTCAGAATTAAAAGTACTTTCTACATTATCATCAAATTTAGATCAGTGACCCTTGCAATGGTTGAGAGCGATCGCCATTCTTTGCAATATCAAAGTGCCTTTCTTTCCTGTGGCGTGGTTCACCGAGCATAAATTCAATGTAACAGAATGTTTGCTTTGTCGTCTGTAGATACATGTATCTATAGCAAACATACGCGTTTGACCCTTTCCTCGGTTAATATTAATTTATCCCATAAATTATACGCTTTTCTACGTCTTTGCAAACACAGTAGACCCAGATTATACGCATCCTACAGGAACTGTCTGATCAGGGTGTGCTCTGTTTGCTTATGATACAATATAGCTCTGATTCTCTGGTTTCTGACAAGGTAAAACTATCCCGAGTCCATGTGTTCCGCGTGCTAGTAGATTCTATATCAAAGTTTGAAAACTAAAGACTAATATAAATTTACGAAACAGCAGCATATAAATTGAACATAACACTAATAGAACCTACATTATATGTATTATTATTTATTCATAATACTTTATTTCAGTAATAATACTAGTTACACGGAAAATATACGGGCTGGTATGACCGGATTAGATCCCATATTTCTCGAGGCGTTAGCATTAAGGAAATACGGGATCTAACCCGGTCATACGAGCCCGCTCACCTTGTCACATTTCTGTGTAACGGCTTTATTAACCGACAGAGATCCAATTTACCTAATTTAGAATAAAGCACCTTTTACTTTTTGCAACTGACATTTGCTCTATAGGGCCGATATGAGCGACGATATGATAAGGAAATATGACGTCATCAAAGAGCAAATATCGTCATCACAGAGCAATTACGAAACAGGAATTGAAACATTTCACAAACAACATGACTGTGAACTAAAAACGGTAACACGTCTTACTGAGAACAGTGATTTATTAATGAATTATTCAACATGGAATAGATTCTATACGAGAATAAGAAACATTGTATCTATTGGATTACAATGTGTCTTAATTTCATCAACGTTAACTAGTTAATCTAGCTAGATTGTCTGATGTATCTAGATATATATGCGATGTGCAACGACACAGTTTCAATTTGTTTGGTTAGTGTCCACATGCACAGTGCCGACGATCTTGCAGTCACTGAACATCGGTGTAGGTCGTCGAGCGGCAGTGTAGAAGTAATTGTTTGCTGGTCGGGGGAAAAGTCTGAAAGTTCACCCAGAACAACACATTCGAAGGTTTCCTGGCTGCTGTTTCTGAGGTACAATTTTAGAACATTTGCCGATGTTTTTGGGAATAAGATTTGCCCAGTTTTTTTAGTATTGTATTACGTTTCAATTCTGCTAAAAATCGGAATTTCGTTAACCCTACATGTAATATTATAATTTCTTTACAACAGACGCAGTATGTGACCGACGTCACAAAATAGCATATTAACTGATAAATGACTGAATTTAACGCCATATTAAAAGGTTTCATTGCAAACACAATAAGCAGTGAAGCCTTTCCTTTTGTAGAAAATCAGAAGTCAATTTATTTGAATATATAATTTGGATGCAGTATTAAATGATATTAAAACGCATTTCTTCAAAGAAACCCCCTATTACAGAGAAACAATATTCTTCCGAAATATGTCGAAAATGACTAAAACAATAGGGATTTGATGGCCCTAAATCGCTCGCCTTTGAATTGTAACGCTAGACAGAGTAACGTAGTCACCACCATCTCCGGAAAATCATAGTATGTTTTTTCAACTAAAGATTATTGAATTGATTCAAAATGGATGGTACATGTAGTCAGAATTTATTCTCAATGTGTTCACCTGAGAACTATTCCTACCAAATACCCTTTAAATTAGACTGTTAATGTTGGAGATTTTTTTTAAACGTTTTCCATATTAACACATATGGAGATTTAGCCATGTCCCTGGTGACAATGATTTGTTGCATATCAACTTAATTGTATCAATTCTGAAATAGAGACACCAGAGGACAGTTTCTACTAAATGCTATTCAGCTTTGACCACCGGTTTTGGAAAAGGATATACTTTCCTCTAGAGTCATATTAGGCAATTTAGCCCCGCCACTCGCGACC
Organism: Azorinus chamasolen; assembly: GCA_963576725.1. Lineage (NCBI taxonomy): Eukaryota > Metazoa > Mollusca > Bivalvia > Cardiida > Solecurtidae > Azorinus > Azorinus chamasolen. The sequence goes on from OY755249.1 coordinate 2,187,587, forward strand.
TGTTTTTCATGCATCGGCATGGTTTTAGCAATGTTATTAATCGACTTTTCCTACTAAATTATATTCAGGCTGGAACACATGTTTTGGAGAAGAATGTTGTTAAAGGTTTTCATGTAGTTATATCTAGCCCAGATCCCCCGCGGTCATTTGTTTTTAGATATCAACATGAGTTTAGTAATTTAGGTAGGTGTCTAAACTCTAAGTCGGTTTAAGTTCATTATTACTAGTATTAACCCTTCGCTTGCTGAATTTTAAAATACTTTTCTCCTTCTTTACCAATGCCCTGTTGTATAATTACATACAGCTTCACTGAGTACAAGTATTTTGCTGTGCGAAGGGTTAAGTATAGTGGTTACATTATAATACATATACTGTAGCTCCTGTTTATATTTATGTGCAGCCACTTTGTTATTCTATATTAACTCTTCGCTTGCTATTCACGTCACTATACCTACCTGTAAATAGTGAAGACCCAGATGAGACAGCTCCTGCAGGAGCTGTCTCATCAGGGTCTGCATTATTTACAAGTTGACTGTGCAACCAGTGCACTCCATAGCAGTGATTGCACAGCGAACTATTTGTACACAGTGAAGATATGCGTAATTATACAACAGGGCATGGGTAAAGCAGGAGAAATGTATTTTAAAATTCAGTAAGCGAAGGGTTAACTTTTGTTTTCAATTTGTATGAAATTAACACAATAAACGATAGGCGCAGTGCCCACGCAATTTGAAAACAAAAAATTAAAATTACGTTATGCTGCCCAAAACGATTAAACGTGATTTGATTTGTTTTTAAAACACGTTTCGTTTTCATTTTATGTGTCTACAAAGCATTCTGCAAGACCTCATTTGTGCACAATTAAGATATGCTGTAATGTGTATGGAAAACAGAAAATAGATGGGTGGTTGATTGAAGTTATCGTAGCTGTGACAATAAATAGATCATATTTATTTGATGAATGAGGAGGCGATGAACTACTAATGAACAGATAATTATGATGAATGGTTACAAGAAGATTGTAGGGTAACTTCGGTCATTGCAACGCGGCGCACTGGATCACGAGTAGGGAACGAGAAAATTACTCTAAAACAGTAAGGAACATCACATAATAACATAACCAACTGAAACAGTATAAATGAAAAGGATACGTTTTACTGTGTTTTTGCTGTGAAATTGTCGAAGATATTTACAGTAAAACCTCTCATAAACGGAATTCTAGTAGAGAATAATTTAGATACATAAAGGCAGGTGGTTGCTTCATGCAGGGTGAAAGTCACAGGGAAAGCTCATAGAGGAGTATTATGTATGACTGTCACCTCACATTAAGCTGCTACCTGTCTCCACGACCGATATTTATACTGAATTTAACGTCCGGTTGAGAGGAGTTTTACTGTACATCTAAGTTGAGGTCATGCGCTTTTATTGACAGAAGAAAGCAGAACAATACAACACACACTTGTACGATGTTGGGCATTTTTGCATATATTTCTGTTGCGGTTCGTAGCGTAGGAGCTGTCTGTTCAGAGTCGTCTGCTCGCTCTGTTTGCTTATAAAATAATATAAATCTGATTAGACAGTTTCTGCCATAGACAACATTTAAATTGTCCCCTTGATTTTATACAAAATAATCTAATTCATGATGATATTGTTTCTTACATGAATATTTATGAGTTAAGCTGCTTGAAGGCTTAACAATATCACACACTTTTTTCATTGCACATCTTCAGTTTCCAGATGAACATTAGAGTTATAGAGTGGACATGAAAATGAAGAATCCTGGTATTTGACCAATAATTGTGACCTTGACCTTTGAGAGCCTGACCTACATTTTGCGCTTAACACGTCTTCTCGATGTGGTGTACATTTGTAACAGGTTATTAAAAATCCATAAGTACACGTTAGAGTTATTGAACGGACACGAAAATAGGGAGTCAAATCCATTGACCCTAAAACGCACCATTAACCTTTAAGCGCGCGACAAATCGTCTCGATGATGTGAACATTGTGCCAGGTAATTTCAAATGTCAGAGATGCAGAACGTACACGAAAATGGAGACTCATAATATTCGGTCCCTAATTTGGATCTTGATCTTTCTGAGACGGAAATGGGTTTTGCACGTGTTATATTGTATCAATGCGGGGAACTATTGTGACAAGCTATTGCAAAATTCATGCATGCATGTCAGAGTTACAGAGTGGTCATGAATAGGGCATCGGACGAACGGACGAACAGACGGACGGCTCAACTACTACAGGCCACCCTTGTTCAAAGTGAAGCATGATAAAAGCGAACAATTAGCACTCCGTCAAGAGCATTAACAATAGTAAGTGTAATATGTAATATTTAGAACAACAACAACGGTATATGTAAGAATGAATTAAGTTGAACGTACAGAAAATAAGAAAAATAAAACGATTGACCCATTCCCTCATATTAACGCATTTTACACCTCTGTAAAAGACACTTTTTGAAACAACTTTGATAAATACAGAACTTTTCCATAGCAGGAAATACTCTAATTATCAAACTGTTTTCAAAACTACACAATAGAACGTTTATCCTCCTTTTCTCTAGTAAATGATCCTATTGGTAAATTTAATCAACCTCTAAAATAGACCATGGAGTGGAGTAATGTGTTGAGAGCTTTAACAGTGGTAAATGTAGTTGGTGTTAGTTTGAATAACACCAGTATGTGCAATAATGGAATAGTTGAACGTACAGATAACAAGTAAACGAACACGTCTGAATTAGAAGAGCAATTATCTGGGTCCATGCTTATAAAGCTTTTTAATTGAGTTTGAGTTCGTTCTCAAGCGTTTGATTGGTCAGATTTGAGTTCTCAAGCTTTTGATTGGTCAGATTTGAGCCAAAGGCTCAAATCCGACCAATCAAAAACTTGAGAACGAACTCAGACTCAACTAAAAGTTTTATAAGCATGGCTACAGATCAAAGCAAGAAATACGTGAATGCAGCGGTTCTGTTAAGATGCGTAAAAGTAAATATTTTCAGGCATATCTGATTTATTTCTCAACCAATCCCTATACTCTGACCACTCCTTAGAAGACTGGTCACAGACATTGGTGGAGAAATGATGACTTTGGGTATCTGGAATGAATGTGTTTGTTTTAAGGTGCTGCGACGCTGAATATGTCATATGACACCAGGACCATATGCTCCAAAACCAAGTCAAATAGAATTTTTTTTTTTTAAATTGCTTTCGTCTTCTTCAGCAAGACTTAACCTTAGAACTATAGACAACTGCGGAAATGGGCAAGAAATAAATACGAAGAAAAATTAAGTTATTAACGTCGAAAAAGGCATGACACAATAACATCAATTGTTACAGAAAATTTAAAGTTCGCCAATGTCTGCATCGATGGTGAAGTGAGGTTAGCAACAAAGAGCAATTTTGCACTTTTTGTGCAATTTGTTCATTGCTGCCAGACAATTGTCATACTTCAAAAGAGAATATTATTAATTGGTTTTCCACATCCGAGGATTTGTAAAGCGAAATTTCTGGAGAGAAAATATTCATTAATGCAATAAAATCAACATTTAAACAGAATTTGAACCGTTTGATTTTATTCAGTTTCAATTTATACAGCCTCATTGTAGTAAAATGTTTTACTGAATGAAAAAAATGGAAATACTGCTTAATATTGCAGGTCATTTTTTGCAAACACATTTCGAAAAACTGATGTCCTTTCAATTGCTACATGCCATTTTAAACGATTAAGAACAGATGTAGATGTCTAAAACAGAAATAGGAGTATATTGTTAAAGAAAGAAGTCTCCAGAGACAAAGTATGGCTCCACCATGCCACTATGCCACAGGCTGTTATGATGTAATTGATATTTTCCTCTTAGGAATAACCTAGATTTTTCATATACTATTACATTACAATGTATACATGTTCAACCCGGGTGTTCGGCTGTGCATGGAGCAATGTAACAGTGCAAAAGAGAAGAGAGGCACGAGACACGGAAAAAACAAAACGAAACTATACAACAGTCGATGCCCGGTTTACATACAAACGACCAACCATGATAGAAATAATCCAAGACGAAAATTGACATTTAAAGACATTGAACATGTCGTTGACAAAATACAAGGAAAACAGAAAATGAACATCAAACGAGACTGAAACCATCCGATCCATAATACCAACAGGATTGTCTGAAAGGTATCGTCATATGACCGCCCGGATAACTAACGAGATACAACGTCTACATTGAACATTAATGCCATCTACAGTAACGCCTGTCTTAACCCTTCTCTTGCTGAATTTTAAAATACATGTCTCCTTCTCTACCCATGCCCTGTTGTATAATTACATACATCTTCACTGTGTACAAGTATTTCGCTGTGCAATCACTGCTGTGGAGTGCACTGGTTGCACACTCAACTTGTAAATAGTGCAGACCCTGATGAGACAGCTCCTGCAGGAGCTGTCTCATCTGGGCCTTCACTATTTACAGATAGGTACATGTATATTGACGTGAATAGCAAGCGGTTAAGCGGTCAACCAAGAGCTTTAGATAAGATGCGTAAATTCAAATATTTAAAGCATAAATCCTTTGTTTCTCCACTAAACCCTATACTGTGACCACTCTTTAAAATCGTCTCGAAGAGACAATTCCAAAGAGTGGTCACACTGTAGGGTTTGGTGGAGAAATAACGATTTTAATATTTTGGGTACGCATCCTTATCTGTAGCTCTGGTCAATCATTTATTCAACATCGGAGAGTCTTAAAAAGCCGGCGGTTGTTTAATTCATGATAAAAGTAAAACAAGCCCCTATAGGAGACAAAGTTTGACCTGCATATGGCTACCACCTGCCTTAGATACCCATAATTAGACATATGTTTGATGATCACTTAAGACAGGTTCCTCTGAATATTATACAGTAGAACCCCTCTAATGCGACCACCTAAAAGAGGAATAATTATGGGTGCTAGATGCAGGTGGTAGCTTAATGCAGGACAAAAGTAATGCAGAAAGCCCCTAGAGGAGCTTTCTGCATTACTTTTGCCCTGCATTAAGCAACCACCTGCTTATAAAGATACCCATATTTATACATTAAGTGGTCGCATTGTGGGGTTCTACTGTACTAGCCTCAATGAGCTAACGGAGAGCTAATATCTTAGTGACATCAATGTTGACGGCATGTGTAATGGCACTGATGCTCACTTTTCTAACACTTTGACCATTACAAGTCCTTCGGATGAAATTTTATATACCGAGGTCCGATGTACACCGAACCGCAAAAGAAACGCAACAGCTGGGGAAACACATATAATTCAAAATTAATTAGTTCAAATGATAAATAACGTTTTTATTTCATTTTATATGTATCTTACCTGCATGCTGTATACATTTCATTAAAATGTATCAACAAATACTCCCGATTTCATTATGTCAAAGTTCATTACCCACAAGTTCAATTTTCACATATTGTCAATACCTCGTGTATCCTCCAATGGCTATGGATAATGTGTGAAAATTGAACTCGTGGGTAATGAACTTTAACATAATGAAATCGAAGTTATTTGTTGATATATTTAAATGAAAATTAGTGTCTCCAGCTACTGCGTTTCTTTTGCGGTTCGGTATCAGTGCTTACCACTGGGCATCTAAAGAAACAAGAGAGACTTTATCGATAACAATAGTGCATCCCGTCCGGGTTTCTCTGAACTCACCGCTCACCTCTATCTGGGGCGTTCAATTAGTCCATAGTTGGCAAAAACAAACGGGCGTTAATGAACACAGCCAATCAATCAATCGAGAAAATAGTACAACTCTCAGAGAGTTATTACTGTACGTGTGTTAACTCGTAACCTTAACCCTTTCACCGCCGAAGTCGCATGCGCCAAGACAAATAGTGCAGTCCCAGATCAGACGCCGCCTTTTCAAGGCGGCGTCTGATTAGGGACTTCACTTTTTGCCTCAAATTCTATTTCTGTATCTGTGCTTTATTCCTTTGACATTTGCATTTATTTATCTTATTGCCTTATTTTACCGAATGTTTTAACAAAATAGATTGCAGACGACAATTATAAAAGTGTCTCCGAAAGGGTAATGAGGGACGAAAGAAATGCACAAAGTTCATTCAGAAGCTTCCTGCATAACTTTCGTCCTGTAAGAAGCTTCCACCTACATTACCCACAATTAAACCTCTTTTGAGAGGTCGCTTTGCAGGAGTGTACTATAAATGGAAAATTATAGCTTGCAATCTGATTGTGATAATTATAATGATGAAGACTAGTAAAATAGCATTTTATCTCAAGATATCGTGACTATTATAAAGCTGAAGACTATTAACATAGTTTTATCTCAAGAGATCAAAGCTATGTCAAAATGAAACGATATATTACGACAAGGAAATAAATCAAGGATATGTTATTGCCCTCAAAATGTTTCTTCGAATCAGGCAAACTAAAATCTAGTGACAGTTATACAGTAAAGTTCCGCTAATGCGACCACCTAAAAGAGGTATAATTATGGGTGCTAGATACAGGTGGTAGCTTAATGCAGGACAAAGGTAATGCAGAAAGCTCCTAGAGGAGCTTTCTGCACAACTTTTGTCCCGCATTAAGCAACCACCTGCTTGTAAAGGCACCCATGTTTATTCATTAAGTGGTCGCATAAGCGGGGTTTTACTGTATGAACATAATGTCTTGACAATTTAAGAACACAAAAATAATTGTCGTCTGCAAGATATAAGACAGTAATGCTTGCCAATATTGAAGTTTTCCCATTGGTTAGCATAGTAATCTAACAGGCACTGGACGAACCAGAACAATGGTCATTGAAGTATGTCATATCGAGGAGTGAGTGAGCGAGTGAGTTGGGTTTTACGGCACTGCGACACTGAATAGGTCATATAGCGCCGATGAATGATGAGATGACGTGATGATGAGGGATGATATCAGGAAGGTGATTTCGGCTAATCTCATTCGCTCACATCGAGAATATTAATTAGATAAATTGTAATAATAACACAGGAAATTCTGGTAAGGGCAAATGGAATGTCGATGTCTCGAACTCGGATTACTCGAACTTCGAGATAACTAGATCTAACAGCTCGTTCCTTCCCAAATTTACAATTCAGTATTGTTTTAACCCTTTCGGCGCCAAATTTCTCATTGTCGTCTGCAATCGAATTTTGTTAAATCATATGGTAAAATACAGAAATGAGATCAATAAATGCAAATTTCAAAGGAATAAAGCACAGATATAGAAATAGAGACTGAGCCAAAAAAAGTGAAGTCCCTGATCAGACGCCGACTTTTCAAGGCGGCGTCTGATCTGGGACTGCACTATTTGTGGTGGTGCATTTTTGCGACTTCGGCGGTAAAAGGGTTACAAATGTAATTGTATCAAAACGCATATTCGGAATCACGCGTGACAGCTTAATGCAGGTAGAATGTAATGCTAAAATATCCTTCATGAGCTTTAAGCAATACTTTAGACCTGCTTTAAGCTCGAACTTTAGTTAAATGTATCTCAAAGTAATTTGAGGTTGAACTGTATCATATATCATAAGAAAACAGAGAAGACCCTGGTTATATATTGGCATATGAGCACTAGGTATTTTGGCTTAGACAGAAACGAGAATCAGGGCTATATCATTCCAACCTAACCCTGATTAGACCGCTCCTACTCTGTTTTCAAATGCATGAAAATGCGTTTACAGTAAAACCTCTCTATAACGTCCACTAAATCAAATCAACTATTCTGTGTTAAAGGCAGGTGGCTGCTTAAAGCAAGGTGGCGCAAGGAGCGTTCGGTTTTACTTTCACGATGCTTTAAGCAGCCACCTGCCCTAAATGCCAACTAATTAACACAATTTAGTGTCCGAGAGGTTTTACTGTATATCAAACAAAGAGTAAAAAAGAAAATTGGACCGTTTGACGTCATTTAAATTTAAAAAAACATACAGTGTGCTTGAATTTATACAGTGACATTATGGTAAAATATTTTTTTTGCTGAAAGAAATTTCAAATGCTACCCATTATGGCAGACAAAAGCTAGAGCTTTCCGTCTTACTGACGTCGGGCTAATGTAGACGACGGGCATAATGGCACTGTTGCTTAAGTTTCTAAAGATATGGCCGGTATAAATGAGAAAAAGAAAACGAGAAGAGCGTACAGTAGAATCCGTCTTAAGCGGCCATTTGTTTTATTGAACATAGGAGACTTAACCCATTCCCTCATATTGACGGCTTTTGACGACTCTGTAAAAGTCACTTCGTGAAACCATTGTGATAAATAGAGCATTTGCTCCTAAAGGAGCAAATGCTCTATTTATCACAATGGTTTTAAACTACACAATTTTAAAATTTCCTTTTCTCGAGTTAATGCCCCTTTTCGGTAGATTTATTCAAATCTGTTATATTTAAAAATAGCCTATGAGGGAATGGGTTAAAACGCAGTTGGTAGGTTAATGCAGTGCAAAGTAATTCAGCTTTCTGCATTACTTTTGCCCTGCATTAAGCTAGGACATTCTTTACATTTACATTCCCATAATTTTAACCCCTTTTTGATGTTCGCTTAATACAGGTACTACTGTATAATGAAGTACGGAAACCTTGTAAATAATAACCCCTCTAAAGTCAACACGTTATGAATAATTATGTGTGTCTTTAAAACACGCGCTTGGCTAATGCAGGGCGAAAGTAATGCAGAAAGCTCTTTTGGGAGCTTTCTGTAAAACTTCCGTCCTGTATTAAGCAACCACCAGCATGTAAGATCCACAATACTGCATCTTATGAGATGCTGCCTTGACCCTTTCTTTCATGCATTTGCAAAAAGAGCATCTACCCAGATCAGACGGCTGCTTATAAGGAGCTTTCTGCATGACGTTCACATTGATTTAAGCAGCCAGCTGTCTAAAAACGTCTCAATTCTTCATTACTAAAATTTCTATCAATCGAGGTTTTACTGTAAATATTAGAATAAATGAATGTTTATCAAATAAATTAAATGAAGTAAATCAATAAACAAACATGAACGAACGAACGAACCAACCAATCAACCAGCGCGCGATTGAACGAACGAACGAACGAACCAACTAATCAATCAAGAATATATACTATTACTGTTATGTGAACATAAATCTTCTGCCGTGTTGACCGTACTTCAAATACATAGTCTTTCTCTCACTCTTTTTCATCAATATGCCTCCAAGTTTCTATCCTTGTCGGTGTTGCAGTACAAAAGGTTCATTACCAAGTTGTTTAATTCCAGAGAAGATGTATTGCATTCCATTTGCATGATTTAACACCCTGCCGCCATACTCTAATTTAACACATTTCGTGCTGGAAAAACAGAATTGTCCGCTAAATAAATCTCTGATCTGTTTCATATTTTACTTACTTCTGATTCGCAAACGCATTTAAGAAACTGCTGATCGAGTGACAAAATTGCTTGGATACTGATGAGATGCCGAGTTACTCGGCGCTCATCTGGATCTAAGCTGTTTGCAAACGCGAGTCAGATCGCGGGTAGCGTAATAAAGGTTTAATGAGATATAAAACATTCAGCAAACAAGAATTACTAGAGTTTCGATGATTGCGTAATTATTCTGACCGTGTGTTTATAGCATTTCCCTTATAGAGATGAACTGCGTCAGCTCTGCAATCCGAGTAGACCGAGAATTAGACGACTGCTGTAGGATTCACCTGATCAAAGTCTGTTTTAATTACTTTTGAAATAATGTGGATAATTATTATACTATTACATCTGCCATAGAAAATGTCCCCTTTTCATGATGTCATAACATAATTCAGCTAGTTAATATTAATACAGACATTATTTCTCACATGAATATTCATAAGAGAAATAGGTTGAATAAATTTCTTTCTAGACTGACTGCTATCTATAACCTGAACTAATTTGTGACTTAATTCTTTCACGGCAAATGCCGCATAAATTTATGGACCACGACAAATAGTGCAGTCGCAGATCAGATGTCGCATTTCCAAGTGCAATAACACCTACAGTATCCCGATGGGCTGTTGTTGCCCCGAGCCCGAAGGACTATTGCCCGAAACAAACATGTAGTATAGCTATTCTTGCATAAACCCCTTTTCTGCTTTCCTGTGTTCATTTACTTGTTCAAAAAACAATCATAGTTATACGCTATTGTTTTGACAGTTCGTTCGATTTATGCTGTAACCGGGGCAGCACTACTCGCGTCTTCTGTTGACGATAGAATCCGCACAGGCATAATTAAACCCGGTCAACAACAACGCGTGGGCAGTCGGGACTACAACAGGATGCGATATTTCGTTTTGGACATCTGCGACAGTTGTCAAAACTAGCCAACTATGTAGGAATAAGACAAAAACAATTATGGTTTTAGGTAGGCTATCCTGCAGAATTTCCTTTCATTAGATTCAATCCTTACGTTCAATCGCAATTAATTTTGTTTTCTGAATTCTGTTTTATTTACCAGACGTTTTAAGGATTCAACACATTAAGATTTAATAACAACCAATTTGATTTTAAACTACAGTAAAACCTCTCTATAACGGCAACTAAATTACATCAAGTATTTTGTATTAAAGGCAGGTGGCTGCTTAAAGCAAGGTGAAATTAAAAGAGAACGCTCCTATAGGAGCGTTCTGTTTTACTTCCACCTCGCTTTAAGCAGACACCTGGCCTAAATACCAACACAATTTAGTGGTCGTTATAGAGAGGTTTAACTGTAGTATTATACAGTAAAATATTTCTAATTCGACCACGTAATTTGTTACCACAGGACACTGTTAAAGCAGGTGGTTGCTTAACCCATTTACGCCTCTGTAAAGGTCACTTTCTGAAACCACTGTGATAGAGCATTTCACTGCATAGGAGAAAAATGCTCTATTTATGATATTGGTTTCAAAACTACACACTTGTGAAAGTTTTCTTTCTCTAGTAAATGCTCATTTTCGGTATATTTATTTAAAGATGTTTGGTCTAAAACGTATAGTAGGTATTGGGTTAAAGTAATACAGAAAACACCTATTTGAACTTTCTGCATAACTTGTGCCCTGTATTAAGTAACTTTCAGCATTACCTTAGACCTGCATTAACCGATTCCCTCATAATGACGCCTTTTGACGCCTCTGTAAAGGCCACCTTTTGAAACCATTGTGATAAATAGAGCATTTGCTCCATAGGGGCAAATGCTCTATTTATCACAATGGTTTCAAAACTACACACTTTCTAAAAGTTCCCTTTTTTGCAATAACTGCTCCTTTTCGGTAGATTTATTCAAAGAGGTTGTGTCTAAAAATAGCCAATGAGGTAATGGGTAAAGGTGTCCTATGTATCTATATACGCGTGGTCATACATTGTAGAACAATACTGTGTTGTAAATATTGGAAGGTTCAAACCTGTACTCCTAGTTATCTCGAAGTTCAAGTTATCCGAGTTCGAGATATCGAAGTTCAAGTTATCCGAGTTCATATTATCCGAGTTCGAGATATCGAAGTTCGAGTTATTTTAGTTCGAGATATCGGAGTTCAAGTTATCCGAGTTCGAGATATCGAAGTTCAATGGTAACTCATTGTTATACTACACGGAATCCTTTCACGCCTTATGAACAGTGTAGACCCAGATCAGACGGTACATGTTGGAAACGTCTGATCAGTCATATCTTGTGATATTAATCTTAACTAATTACTTTATAAATACACCTTTCTAGACCCAGATCACATAGCTCCTGTAGGTCCGTCCTATTTGCTTATTATATACAGGAGCGTCGTCCTATTTGCTTATTATATAATACAATTCTAGCGTTTCTGCTATGACCAAACGTTATTGCGTCTTTGTCCTATTATTACTGATAACACTTTCCCTGACATAAACGTGTTTTTTTAAAACTTTTCACGCGTTTACAAACAGAGTAGACCCAGATCAGACGGCTCCTTTAGGAGCCGTCTGATCAGGGTATGCTTTGTTTGCTAATGGTATTTGAAAGGTATGTTTCTTTACTTTCTAAAATGTCTACAATATTCCACCTTCTGTATTTTGTTGTAAGTATTTTATCCTTGAATATTCAGCAGGTATTGAAATTTGAAATAAACAAAGAACAGGGAAAGGGTTAATTTAATTGATACTCTTTCACAAATACTCATGGAAGACACCGGACTGGGCAGTGTTGAAGAATTATCCACCTGCATGAGCAACAGGGATGTGTGGAGATCCATGTCGACCCGAGGACGTCCTCCTCGGAAGAGGACGTCTCGACATGAGTGAGTGAGTGAGTGAGTGATGGAATAAAGGGTTAAGTGTAACAATACGAGTCGAAGCCATTTTACCGCCTTTGTATGTATACAGAGTAGACCTAGATTAGTATCAGCTGTGAAAATATGATAATGATTTTAATCAACAGTTTCTGCCATGGCAAAACATTATTTTGCCATTATATCCATTAACTCAATCCCTCCTAGACTAATTTCAGACCCAACCTCTTTGAATAAATCTACCGAAAAGGAGCATTTACTAGACAGCTTTTAGAATTGTACAGTTTTAAAACCATTGTGATAAATAAAGCATTTGCTCCTGTGGAGCAAATGCTCTATTTATTATAATGGTTTCAAAACATGGCTTTTACAGAGGCGTCAAAATGAGCCAGTAGGAAGGAATGATTTTATGTAATTGATATTTATTAAGTCATTATTACTTACACGAATATGCATTAGGCAAAGGGTTAACTATTGGCAAAGGATATAGGACACTCTGAAAGATACTAGCGATGAGATGGTGTTTTTGAGTTTTGTACATTTGGGACTTGTAACGTGATGAAAGCATATGAAGAATTAATTTGAATGATTGCCTGTCAGATAAACAAATTGTTTTTCATTTAGAATCAAATTTACAAAGTGATTAATGGAACGTATAATGTTTTATGCACTTTTTTTAGAGATTGAAGATAGTTTATGTAAACAAACACCATGAATAATTTATGATGTGTCATACAATATAGCGCAAGATTATTATATGGGTCGTGTAATCTAGTTCAATTTATTCCGTAGAACAACATTGACAGACCAACAGATAAAGGTGCGTACTCAAATACTAAAAATACAGTAAAACCCCGCTAATGCGACCACCTAAAAGAGGTATAAATATGGGTGCTAGAGGCAGGTGGTAGCTTAATGCAGGAAAAAAGTAATGCAGAAAGCTCCTAGAGGAGCTTTCTGCATTACGTTTGTCCTGTATTAAGCAACCATCTGCTTATAAAGACACCCATGTTTATTCATTAAGTGGTCGCATTAGAGGGGTTCTACTGTATATATATTTCTCCACCAAACTCTGTGATTACTCTTTTAGAATCGTCTCTTGGAGACGATTCTAAAGAGTGGCCATAGCATAGGGTATGAGACGATTCTAAAGAGTTGGCCATAGCATACGGTTTGGTAGAGAAATAAAGAAGTTATTCTAAAATAATGTTTTAATTTACGCATCTTATCTGGACCTCTGCATCAACAACCGTATTGCGTCCACCTCATTATAAAATCGCCATCAAGATGTTAACCCTTTCATCGCCAATGTCGCAGAAATGCACCACGACAATAATAGTGCAGTCCCAGGTCAGACGCCGCCTTTTTCAAGGCGGCGTCTGATCAGAGACTTCACTTTTTGTTTCAATTTCTTTTTCTATATATGTTCTTTACTCCTTTGAAATTTACATTTACTTACCTTATTTCACCAAATGATTTTTTTGCAGACGACAATAAGAAATTTGGCGCCAAAAGAGTTAATTGACGCATCTTATCTGGACCTCTGCAACAACAACAACAACAACAACAACAACTGTAGTTCGCCCATCTTATTATAATATCGCCATCGCAATTTTAAATAGAAGAGAATAATATTTTTATAAAGGCATATGAACACAAAGTTCCACTAAGACAAAACTCAGTTCGATATAAATCCATAAGCAAACAGAGCAGACCCTGATCAGACGGCTCCCACAGGAGTGGAGAGGAGAGATTGGATATATACATAAAACAATTGTGATATGAACGACGTTGATGGGTAATTCTTTACATGCACGAGGTGAATGTGTGACAACAATGATATACATACACGAGGTGAATGTGTGACAACAATGAGAACAGTATGTGTCCAGCTGAGACATGGAGGAACCCGGATCAAGATCAAACTAACCTGGAACTCTCATTGTTATCTTTAATAGAGCATTTGCTCCTATAGGATGCTCTATTTATCACAATGGTTTCATAAAGTGACTTTTACAGAGTCGTCAAAAGTCGTCAATATGAGGCTGTTTTGGTTGTGACAGAAATTGCAGAATCAGATTAATATTATTGCATAAGCAACAGAGCAGACCCTGAACATACCGTTCCTACACAAAGACGTATATATCTGTTTAACTGTGTTTGTAAAGTCGTGAAAATGTGTTACAGTAAAACCTCTCCATAACGGCCACTAAATTACATCAAGTATTTGTGTTAAAGGCAGGTGGCTGCTTAAAGCAAGGTGAACATACAATGTTTTACATTCACCTTATTTTTAAGCAACCACCTGCCCTAAATACCAACTAATTAACACCATTTAGTGGAACCATCTGTCCTAAATACCAACTAATTGCACCATTTAGTGGCCGTTATAGAGAGGTTTTACTGTAATACGAGGGAAATAGTTACTATTTCCATCTGAACGAGGTCTAGCATAGCAAGTGTGAGTGTCTTCACTATATTATGTAAAGTAACATTAGCTAGTAATGAGTTCGATTTACATTCAGGTAACTAACAATTTGACAGTCTAAATCAATAATATAAGTAAATTTCAAACCAACTTTTTTACAACTACTCTTGCATTGTCAGGGTTACGTATATTATAACGAAACTTTAACCCTTTCCCGGTACAGTATTCATGTAAGGAATAATGACGTCATGAATAGTAATTAGCTGTATTTTTATAATGGCTTATGTACACATGATTTTATGGTATTTGTAGAAAAGGTAGAGTAAGATTTATATTAATTCCATAAGCAAACAGAGTAGACCCAGATCAGACGGCTCCTATAGGAGTTGTCTGATCTGGGTCTACTCTGTTTGCAAACGCGTCCAAAGCCATTAATGTGAAGTAACGGGATAAACTTTATAATAGATATCCATGTGGAAATGATAATGTTTTAACATACTTTTGTATTTCGTGGATGTAATTTATTAATCTATTCTGAAAACGTCAAACCTCGACATTTACTTTAATGCAAAATGTCTTGTTTTGTAGGACACGATCTGCCATGCTACAGTTTGGTTATTTTTCGAAAAACATGTAATTTCAATCCTCCGTAAATGACTGTTTATTCTGAGAGTGTTTTAAGAAATGAATGACGTGCTCCCGGTGTTCATGAGGTTATGCAACGCATAGCTTTACGAGCAAAGTTAGTGAAGCCCGAAGGGCTTCACGTGAATCTTTGCTCGTAAAGCTATGCGTTGCATAATCTCATGAGCACCGGGAGCACGTCATTTATTTCTTATATTTATATTCCATTGTATTTCTTATATTTCAACGGATTTTTTTTACCGGTCACGTAATAATAGCCGCTATCTAGGTCGTTGCCAGGTTCGTTTCTAACGTAGTAGGATCTCTATATATGGTATGAAAAATAGTCCCAAACACATATTATAAATATAGAATGAATACAAGATTTTAATCAGTAAATTTCAAGCTATGTTTAAAGAAAAGATTATCGAGATATTTCAAACCATATATATTTACGAAATGTTGGTATTAAAGCATCTTCTTGAATGTAGGTCGCGGTGTCGAAGCCAATTTACTCAACCGCCATGCTTGATCGCAAGCAGGTCACAATAGCTACAACGTTGGATTTTATTCTCGGATTTTTCTTTGTTAACGGTAAGGACATTGACTTATATAAGCTTCACTCATTACTTGATAATGTATTTGGATACGCCACGGCTGTTAAAGTTGGCAATATTATGTATTCAAGCGGTAATTCTCAGTAAGAAGATGCCACATTTCAAATTTTCAGGGCCGCTTGAATGGCAATCCATTTTCTGTTTTACGCTTAAAACTCATGGGGGCTCCAGTAAATGTCTGCTACACTTGATTAACACCCATTGACAACATGCTGTGTTGTATCATCATGTACAAGTTCAATTACAGGATTTTATCCAGATCATACGGTTCCTGTAGGAGCCGACTGGTCAGGGTCTGATCGGGGTCTTCTCTGTTTGCTTCAGATCTTGTAAATTAGACTTGACATTTTCTGCAATGACCACCACTAAATACGTGATTAATGAATATGAATCTAATTAATGGTGATCGACGTCGTCATTTATCGCACTAATATAGTAAACCCAGATCGGACGGAAAATGATACAATAATATAGTAGACCCAAATAACGTGATGATCTAATTAATGTTGACGTCACCATTTGTTGTACTAATATAGTAGACCCAGATGAGACCGCCCATGTAGGAACCGACTGATCAGGGTCTGCCCTGTTTGCTGCTGGTAATAGATACTTCTTAGTTCTCAGACATACAAGACGAAGCTGTACATTACTAGAGCATTGAGTTAGATTTATTTATTTCATTTTTATTCGTGCATTGCAAAATAAACATTTGGAGGTCTTCACCACATAAGTACTTAAATAAGGCGTCGTTAATCGCTGACGTTTCAGTAAGTGGAGTGTTTATGTTTACATTGTCACGTATCGATTCCCCATTGATAAATCTTAAAATAGGTCATAACTGGGTCAGTACAGTATTACTCCGCGCTTACACAGCGGAATTCTTGGAAAAGGAGAACCGGCTCAAACCGGTATTGAAATGAACGTTCAATGGAAAATACAACTTTCTTTTTAGAATAAGGTTATATAAGGACGTTGCAGGGCGAATGTAAATATTTCAATATAATGATGAAAGTCATTTTAAAATATCAAAAACACGACGTCTGCCTTTATTGCATGTTTTTGTCGGAATACATCTGTCAGATTATATGTGTTTATCTTCCGCCAAGTGTGTAATGTCCATCCTCTTTAACCCATTACCTCATAGTCTATTTTTAGATACAATCTATTTGTATAAATCTACCGAAAAGGAGCATTACTAGAGAAAAGGAAAATCTTAGAATTTTGTAGTTTGAAACCATTGTGATAAATAGAGCATTTGCTCCTATATGGTTTCACAACGTGACTTTTACAAAGTCGTCAAAAGTCGTCAATATCAGGGAATAGGTTAATGCCTGTTTTTGTCGGAATTCATTTGTTAGATTATCTGTGTTTATCTTCCGCCAAGTGTGCAATTTCCATCCTCTGTAAATGATTATTTATTATGAAAGTCTCTTCGCTGGGATGATGAAATATCCAAAACCAACATTAACTCTTTCAGTGTGAGAAACGTCAGTAATGCCCTTTGCAAACAGGGAAGACCCAGGTGAGAGGGCTCTATGAAGTACCCTGTCACCAGGGTCTGCACTTTTGCTATACATGTATATCACTTTTCTTTTTAAAACATCCCTGAATATTCACGGTCAGCTTGACCTGTTGGAATGTTGGAATAGTTTATTTGAAAATTGAGCGTTGAAGGGGTTAAGTATAATATCAAAACAATAATTATGGTTGACAGAAATATTGGTATTAGCGGTATAGTGCGTTTTCCGGATTTTTCATGCAGTAATGTAGGCCTAAATTCAGTCTGAATTTGCACTTTGCAGTCTAATATACGGCGATGTTTCATGTTGGCTGCTGCAGGATAGAAACAGTTTCGATTATTTCCAATATCGTCAGAGCAACAAAGTAATGAGCGTATTCAGATTTTAAAATTGTCATGTTTCCTCGAAGAGACGATTCTAAAGAATGGTCACAAGGTATTGGTAGAGAAATGAAAGAGCATTATCTGGCGTCTGATTAGAGTCTACACTGTTTGCTATATAGGAGAAAATGCTCTATTTATCACAATGGTTTCGAACTACAACATTCTAAAGTTTTCCTTTTTCTCTAGTTCTAAGGTTGGATCTAAAAATAGCCTATGAGGTAATGGGTTAATGTGTAATAATAAATTATTCAGCGCATGACTATTCATGAATTCATTAGTTCTTACATAAATGTTTGTTTTACATAAATATCCAAGACGGAGACTTTTTAAGTAGGTATTGTTACTACAAAACGACATGACGGCCTACGTGAAGCAGGTGAAGATAATTGTTCTGCATTACAGGCCCATAATTAGACCACCTTTGATGGCCGCTTATAACAGATTCTACTCTAATACATAGATGTATCGAACCCGCGACCCACCGTTTCCAAAGTCAGCGCTATACAGATGAACTTCGATATATCGAACTCGGATAACTCGAACTTCAGGATAACTCGAACACAAACTTCAGTCCTTCCAAAAGTTACATGTACAATACAGAATTGCTCTAAAATGTATCGCTACAGATATCTAGAATCACATGTGACAGCTTAATACAGGTCTAAAGTAATGCTGAACGCTCCTACAGGAGCTTTCAGCATTACTTTAGACCTGTATTAAGCCGTGACCTTGTAGAAATTGTTCAGATTAGAAATCGGATGACTCAAACCCCTGTTATCTCGAACCAATTTGTACGGTCCATTGAAGTTCGAGTTATCGAAGTTCAACTGTACTTACAGAGTTTATCGGTTTATGGTTAGGATTCTGAATATGACGTATTCTAACACACCGCGCACACATCTACATAAACAAAGAAGGGACGTACATGTATCTATGTTTGAATTCTCCATAAAACACCGCACGCGCTGTAACGGCTTAACGTGACGTATTATGGCTATCGGCCTCGTGATTTAATTACTACGCATCTCAACTCCTACCAGTGTTCGATTGCACGATAAAACACTGGTATGAATTTATTATTTCTTAAATAATCTCACATCAAAGTAGTAAAACTGAATGGAAAGTTAAATGTTCTTTTAAATTAACCCTTAACTTCATTAATTCGCATTTAGAACTACACCTTTGCAAACAGACAAAGACGCAGATCAAACGACCCATATAGGAGTTGTCTGATCAGGGTCTGCTCTGTTTGCTTATGAATTAATATATATATATGATGCTATAGTTTCTGCAATATCTAACCATTCGTGTATCCATGTGTTATTACGAAAATAATTTCATTACAAGAGATGTCCGCAGACAGCGCGCTCCACTTTCTTTAGTGCTGGATAGTGTAGTGGAAGTCTAAGTCAGAAAGGGGAGATAAAAACAGCAAAATTAATTTTAGGATTACCTGTCCTTGTGAAATAGGCCCCCTTGTAATAGTTAATATGTATACCAAAGATGAACCAAAAATCTTGGACAGTTTCTGAGACATGGACCTGAACATAAAACTTAACCAACAAAGAAAATTCTAAGTCGAAAAAGGGGCATAACTATGGCAAAATTAATTTTAGGGTTACCTACCCTTGTGAAATGGGTTCCCCTTGTGATTGTGATAGTAAACATACATACCAAATATGAACCAAATATCGTTGATGGTTTCTGAGAAAAGGACCTTAACAAAGAGTTTAACTAACGCCGACGCCGACGAGAGGGTCATGCCAATAGCTCCACGTTTTGAACAAGAGCACCGCTGTGCAGCAAAATACGCCCGTCGGCAAAGTCAGTGATAAGCCAATTTAATAGGAAATTGAATCTGTTACAATGTGAAACTATCATTGGCAACTGCCTAGTAGAGCTATATATATAATATAGACCTGTTGTAACCAAATTAAATACTTAGCTTCATCACCATACAGGGAAGACAGCTATTGATTTTGTGACAAGTCCAATGACTTTTCCTGCAGTAACCCCCCTTTTCATACATAGATTTTTAAAAGAAAATAGAAAATACACTGAACGTTTCCAGGTGTATCGAACTTGACCAAGTCATTTTGACTATATACATGCTGACTAAGTTTGATGAGGATTGGATTTTATTTGTTTGAGTTAGAGAGCGGACAAAAAACGAATTTTGTTTAAAATTTGTTAAAAAGTTAATAAAAAAGGGGAGATAATTCAGAAGTGTGCAGGGCGATGATGCTGATTATCGAACTTAGCCGAGTCATTTTGGCCATATACATGCTGACCAAGTTTGAGAAGGATCCGATTCAATTTGTTCGAGTTAGAGAGCGGACAAGAGAATTTTGTTAAAAATTTATTAAAAAAGGGGAGATAATTCAGAAGTGTGCAGGGCGATGTTGCTGATTATCGAACTTAGCCGAGTCATTTTGGCCATATACATGCTGACCAAGTTTGAAAAGGATCCGATTCAATTTGTTCGAGTTAGAGAGCGGACAAACAAAAGTTCACGGACGGACGGACGGACGGACAGACAGACAGACAGACAGACGGACGGACGGACGGACGGACAACGCCACGACATAATACGTCCCGTCTGAAGACGGGCGTATAAAAAGTGGAGCTACTAATGGATAATGTCATTATTTTTTATATAAATATTCACAGAGTAAAGTATCAAGATGCACAATATCCCTGCAACGGAATTGCTGATTTTTCATAAACCACAAACAGGCATGTTCAGAGTGCACGAGTATGGCAAACAATGAAACAGTACCATTGTATGGAAATGAAGAGTTCTATGGCATCAGATGTATTGTTTGAATAATTTGTTCTGTTGATTTGAGCTGCTCCAGGGACAATGTTCTTAAAACTTTTGAAATGTCTGTCAAATAAATGCAGAATAGATTTGCATATTGTAAAACAATCACACAATTTGCCATTAATCACCGATTCCGATCCAAATGGTGCAGTGACATTTCTAGATATCTAACCTTTTTAATACTGAGCGAGATTTGACTAGCTTTTGCAAACAGCTTGGATCCAGATGAGACGCCGAGTAACTCGGCGTCTCATCAGGATCCAGGCTGTTTGTCATGCTGTCAGTATTTTTTCAAAACTTTGAACGAATCTTGTGTCAGTAAAAATTATCAGAACACACATTATCCTTTTAGCATGGGAAGGGCTTACATTTTGTAAGCATTTCCGTATCAACAATTTCTACATTAATTCAAAATTTCAAATGACAACGGAGTGTCGGAGATGTTTCAAGTATATATTTTTTTATCACAGTTATAATTTAAATATCAAAGTCAGTTGAGTTCTGAGACGACTGGAAATCGGAAAGCTATATGTCACATTAATGAATACAGGAGAGCGTTCGTCAGTTTAATGAATTTCGCTATATTTAAAAGTACTTAGGAGTGAATGACAGATGTCATTTGTTATTTAGGTACGACCCCTTCGTTAACAGTTTTACATTTTGATAAAGACACGAGGCACTACCTTTAGCCCGCTGAGCAAATTATTTTTGCATTTGTTTTCACTTACTACATTTTCAAAGTTCAAGCTATAAACAAATGCATCTACCAAACTGCAATCTGAGTGTCAAACAGTTTGGATCCTGATGAGACGCCGAGTTACTCGACGTCTCATCTGGATCCACTCACAGGGGTATGGACTATATAATAACAAGGGTTCCAACTAACAGAACGGATATCCGTGTACCACGAGTACAAATATGACTGTAACTCTTACAATTTAAATGATAATTTCGTAATTCTTTCGGCTGTTGAAAGCCAATATATTTTTCTATCAAATAAATATAATCTTATAACGGTAACTTATGAACAAGTATCAATCCAACAATGATTTTCTCAAAATTTCACGTGTTTTTAGGGTCATTGAAAAACGGTCGTTCACTCCGGTTTCACTATATCACAGCAATAACCTGCCAATTTGCAGTTCAAAAAATGGCGTGAGTCAATTAAACGAATCATTTCTAACACCCACTTCCAATTATTTAGTCCCCAGCATCAAAAGAATGATGTAAAACTAGCGAGTTTTGTCAGTTTGCTTCAAATCGTCGAGGAAGGAGCCTTTGTACGTGACGTCACGGATTTCCCAACTTTTCCTTCGCTTATCCAATGAAATGGCTCCTTTCAAATTTGTTGCAAAATGGCAGCATCCGAAATAGAAACATAACGACAGACGGAAAGGCCGCTGTTGCTAGTTGCTTATTTATTAAGAGGACAAAACAAATGGAGATTGGTGATATACATGTAATTGGGTTGTTTTATTGAACCACGCCATCTTTTGAACTGAAAATCGCCAGGTTATGGCTGTGATATAGTGAAACCGGGGTGAACGAACGTTTGTCAATGACCCAGAAAACACGTATGGGATAAATTAACAACCAACACGTTTTTTATTTTACTGCATACATGTTTCGATTTACATCTTCATCAGTGCATAACAACTATAATATACTTAACGTCACGGAAGTGACGTCATCGTATAAACAATGGCGGGAAAATTAAACGTAACGTTACGACGAGTTTATTTTTCCAGAAAACACGTGAAATTTTGAGAACATCATTGTTATCATGAGAATATTATATTTATTTGATAGTAAAATATATTGGCTTTCAATAGCCGAAAGAATTACAAAATTATCATTGAAATTGCAAGAGTTACATTCATATTTGTACTTGTGGTACACGGATGTCCGTTCTGCTAGTTCGAACCCTTGTTTTTATATAGTACATATAGACCCCCATGAAGCGGTCCAGACCCCGGTGGATCCACTGTTTGCATATGTTTTCATTCATCCGCCCATAGCAGGCTAAAGGCTGCCTGTGTATGAAAGGGCGCGTTTATTTTAACTGTAAAAATCTGAATACATGTAATGATCACAGTGGAATATCTCATCAGTGTTTAACTAATTAGAGTTCACTGAGTGTAAAAGGCTTACACTTGCTTTGAATTACAAACAGTGCAGACACCAATCAGAAGACTCCCTCTAGGCACCCTCTGATTTAGGTCTGCACAGTTTGCACCGGTTTGATAGGTAAGTCTTATCTCGTTTACTGAGTATCTCCGCGTCTCATCAGGATTCAAGCTGTTTGACGCTTGGTCAATAGCTTTTCAAACGCTTTGTGTCATGACACTTGGTCAAGATTTTTGTGTCATGACACTTGGCCAAGATGTTTGTGTCATGACACTTGGCCAAGATTTTTGTGCCATGACACTTGGCCAGGATTTTTGTGCCATGACGCTTGGTCAAGATACTTGGCCAAGATTTTTGTGTCACGGCACTTGGCCAAGATTTTTGTGTCATGACACTTGGCCAAGATTTTGTGTCATGACACTTGGGTCAATATTTTTGTGTCGTGACACTTGGCCAATATTTTTGTGTCATGACACTTGGCCAAGATTTTTGTGACATGGCACTTGGTCAAGAGTTTTGTGTCATGACACTTGGTCAAGATTTTTGTGTCATAACACTTGGTCCGTGATAACCATGGAAAACAGTTGGGACCCAGAGGAGACGTCTAGTAGCTTGTCGCCTCCTCATGATCCGAACTGTTTGGCACTGATTGCAATTTTGTATGGCAACTAAAACCCCAAGTTTAAAATCTGAAGCGAACGACAATCTTAAGATATGAAATTTAGGTGGGGCCGAACAAGAAGTTAGTACGGAGGAGAAACGGAAACGAAACTACAAAGTTGTGAAATGGTTATGCAACAATGGCAGCATGCTGCCTACCGATTGAAGAGAAATCAAATATGAACCTAAGTAGAACAAACGCCCAACACTCACACGCCAGTTATCTGAAAATGTGTATATACAGTATAACCTCTCTATACCGACCACTAAATTACATCAAGTATTTTGTTTTAAAGGCAGGTGGCTGCTTAAAGCAAGGTGAATGTAAAACAGAACGCTCCTATAGGAGCGTTCTGTTTTACTTTCACCTTGCTTTAAGCAGCCACCTGTCCTAAATACCAACTAATTTACACAATTTAGTGGCCGTTATAGAGAGGTTTCACTGTATGCAGTTGAACCTCGATATCTCGAATTTCAATGGACCATACAAATTAGTTCCAGGTAGCAGAGGTTCGAGTCATAGGGTTTATAATCTGACCAATATATCAAGTACACAACATAATGCAGGTCTAAAGTAAATGCTGAAAGCCCCTGTAAGAGCTTTCATCATTACTTCCGATCTGCAAAAAGCTATCACATGTGTTTCAAGATATGTGTAGTAATACATTTTAGAACAAGT
This sequence comes from Azorinus chamasolen, assembly GCA_963576725.1. Taxonomy (NCBI): domain Eukaryota; kingdom Metazoa; phylum Mollusca; class Bivalvia; order Cardiida; family Solecurtidae; genus Azorinus; species Azorinus chamasolen. Next base: position 2,211,689 of record OY755249.1, read on the forward strand.
TTGTACTGTAAAATTTGAAAGAACCAACCTTTTTAATTCGAGTTAACCCTTTCCTTGTTCTATATATATATTAGTCCAACTTTCAATATCTACTGAATACTCATGGACAGAATAGTAGCCATGTTATAAAGTAAAGAAACAGATCAATCAAATTCCATTAGCAAATAGAGCAGACAATGATCTGACGGCTCCTATAGGAAAACATGTTTATATGAGGGAAAGGATAAATATACCGTATAGTGATTAGACATAGGCATCTTAAAAAGCATATTTTAAATGCTTGATGCAGGGCAAAAGAAATACAGACACCTCCTTTATGAGCTTTCTGCATTACTTTTAACCAGTATTAAGCTACCATATTGCCTTACAGACCCATCACTAGAACACTGACCAAGTCAGAAAGGGCCTCACATGATGATCAAACTTGGCCAAGACTGTTTACCTATAAACATTCTCATCCTCTGCAAGTTTGGTATAGATGAAATGAAAACTATTTGAAGTATAGAGCGGACAAGGCTAAAACGGACATTTTTGACTGAATCAAGTGCCATAAATCAGGTGTCTAATTAAAGCGATTTGACTGGTTATCAAACTAGGTCAAGATTTTACACTTATAAACATTCTCTGAAAGTTTGGTGAAGATCAAACGAAAACTATCTGAGTAAGAGAGCGGGCAAGGCTAAAACGGCAAATTTTGACTGAATCAAGGGCCATAACTCAGATATATCTGGTGCGAGTTAGATGGTAATCGAATGTGGTCAAGACGTTACACCTATAAACATTTCCTGAAAGCCTAATGAAGATCAAATTAAATATATCTGAGTTAGAGGGCGGATAAGGCTAAAACGGCAAACTTTGACTGAATCAAGGGCAATAACTCAGAGGTGTCTCATGGGATTTAAGTGGTAATCGAATTTGGTCAAGACTTTACACCTATAAACAGTTCCTGAAAGCTTGATGAAGATCAAATGAAAACTATTTGAGCTAGGGGGCGGACAAGGCTTAAACGGCAAATTTTGACTGAATCAGGGCAATAACTCAGAGGTGTCTAATGTGATTTAAGTGGTAATCGACCCTGGTCAAGATTTTACACATATAAATATTCTCTAAAATTTTAATGAAGATCAGATTAAAACTATTCGAATTAGAGAGCGGACAAAAAGCGTGACGGACGGACTGACGGACGAACGAACTGACGGACGGACAAGGCGATTACTTTAGGGCACCCATACCAAGGCGTGGGGCCCTAATTAGATTTCTGTGTAATGTTCACTGATGACATGCTCCACTGTACAAGACAACAGGAATTAACCCGGAGAAGCTCTTCACTGCGGGTGCAATGCAAAAGCTTGCTTGAATGAATCCTATCCTAACAGTACCGAAGCGCCAATTAAGTCAATGTCAACGGAGTACAGTAAAGCCTGTCTATAACGACCACTAAATTGTGTTAAATAGTTGGTATTTAGGGCAGGTGGCTGCTTAAAGCAAGGTGAAAGTAAAACAGAACGCTCCTATAGGAGCGTTCTGTTTTACTTTCACCTTACTTTAAGCAGTCGCCTGCTTTTAACACAAAATACTTGATGTAAATTAGTCGCCGTGATAGAGAGGTTTTACTGTAATTGAATGTGAATACGATTTGGAGACTGTCTGTCGTGTCCTAAACCTTTCCATACGCAGATCCATACGCCTTTTAACCCTTTACGCCATGAATATTCATGTGAGAAGTAATGCCATCGTGAATGGTAATTAGATAATTTTAACAAGAACTGTCCGCAGACAGCGCGCTCCACTTTCTTTAGTGCTGGATAGCGTAGTGGAAGTCGGAAAGGGGAGATAACTACAGCAAAATTAATTTTAAGGTTACCTGCCTTTATGAAATGGGTCCTCTGTGTAATAGTTAACATGCATATTAAACTTGAACCAAATATCTTGGACAGTTTCTGAGACATGGACATTAACATAAAACTTAACCAACAATAAAAACAATTCTAAGTCGAAACAGGGGCATAACTATGGCAAAATTAATTTTAGGGTTACCTTCCCTTGTGAAATAGGACCCCTTGTGATAGTAAACATGCATATCAAATGTGAACCAAATATCTTTGATGGTTTCTGAGAAATGGACCTTAAAAAAAGTTAACCGACGCCGACGAAAGGGTCATGACAATAGCTCCACTTTTCACATTGACACTTGTATGTTTAGCCATAGTAAAAAATGTAGAATCATATTTATATTAGTATATCAGCAAATAGCAGAGCCTGATCAGACGGCTTTTATAGGAACCGTCTGATCTGGGTCTTTTCTGTTTGCAATGGCGTAGACATGCATACTATTTATGGAATAAAGGGTTAACACCCTCGCGAACAGTAGACGCAGATCAGATACAGTAAAAACCCTTTAATGCGACCCCAAAAAGGGGCATAATTCTGGGTGGCAGAGGCAGGTGGTAGCTGTTCCTATAGGAACTTTCTGCATAACTTTCGTCCTGCATTAAGCAACCACCTGCTTTAAACGACACAAATGGCGGTTTATTAAGTGGTCGCATTAGCGGGGTTTTACTGTATTTTCTATAGGAGATACCTGATCACCGTCTGTCATGTGTGTCTATGGAATACTACTGATCTGACTCTACAGTGTTTGTCATGGCTAACAGTTCACGTGTTACAGTTGAACTCCGATATCTCGAACTCGGATAACTCGAACTATAAAATAACTCGAACTAAAAGTTTGGTCCTTCCAAAATCTTACAATACAGAATTACTCTAAAATGTATCACTACGAATATCTAGAAACACATTTCACAGCTTAATGCAGTTCTACAGTAATGCTGAAAGCATTACTGCATACCTGCATTAAGCTGTGAGCTTGAGAATTTTATTTTCAAGATTAGAAGTCGGATAACTCGAACTTCTGTTATCTCGAACTAATTTATATAGTCCCTTGAAGTTCGATATATCGAAGTTCAACTGTATATGAAGTTATAAGATATCATCCCATTTATTTTTATAATGTTATTATTTCTTTCATGAATATTCATGAAGTTAAGGGTTATATGACGACACACCCACTTTGTAAGTACCGTTTATGTATGTGGTAAATTGATCAACATGATTCTAAAACTACTTTGAAGTAGATTCGTTCTGGTTTCAGCTATCAATGTGAATTTATTGTCACGTGTTGCTTTGATACGTGATTAACCACTTCGATGCAAAATTTCTAAGTGTCTTCTGCAATCCAAGTTTGATAAATCATTCGACGAAATACGGAAATGAGATAAATTATGTCAAAGGAATAAAGCACAGATGTAGAAGTAGAGATTGAGAAAACAAGAGAATCAGTAGAACCGACGGATGCTCCCCAAATAAATGCTAGTTCCAAAATATATGTCTGTTTAAAAAAAATCATACAATATTACAACGGAATAAAATATTTATGACAAAGGGCAGCAACAACATTTAAGTATACAAATAACAAATAACAATAACTCCTCAATTATGCAAAGAGAGTGATGATTCTTGAATTTCTTGTGCACTGTACTTCTACATGTACCCATCGAGATATATCTACCTATGAAGTTTCATGTTGATATCTATTGTAATGTTTGTGTTATGCTCCGGAAAAAATTTAAATATGAAAAATAACATGGGCAATAACTCCTAAATTATGCAAAAGAGAGTGATGATTCGTATGTACTGTACTTCTCTTTATCAAGATCATCTATCTATTACAGTTTTCGCAGTATGCTCCAGACAAAGTTATGACGGACGGACAAACGGACAAACGGTTGGACGGACAGACAAAGCGGCGACTAAATGCTCCTCCAACACCGTTGTTGCGGAGCAAAAAACGTGAAGTCCCAGATTAGACGCCGCCTTGAAAAGGCAGTGTCTGATCTAGGACTGCATTTTTTGTCGTGGTGCATTTTTGCGACATTTGCGGTGAAAGGGATAATGACTAATGCCGCGTTAACCCTTTCCCTGTTCTATGTTGTATTCTTTGATAAAACAGTTCTAAAGAAATACAGAAGGGAAACATAGAAGACATTGTAGCAACTAAAGAAACAGATTTATCAAATTCTATTAGCAAACAGAGCAGACCCTGGTCAGACGGCTCCTCTAGGAGCCGTCTGATCTGGGTCTTCTCTGTTTGCAATTGTGTGAAAACGGGTTTATATGAGGGAAAGGGTTAATGGGAGTATTGTCTGGAAATAAAATTATCTGACGACTTAGCTGTGATTGTATTGATTGAGATTTGTATGCAGTAATGGCAGTTTTACGGTGTACGTCGTCAACTTTAGAAATTAAAGCATCCTCAGACATAAAAAACATAAGAAAAAGACAAAAATATGCAACTGCTACGTAAATTATGTAAACAATATCTAATTTTGTAAAACACTAATGCGGTTTTATTGGATACTGGCAAAGTTTGGATTTGTGGATTTATACGGACAATATAAGGAAGCGCTATGTAAGGTCGCATCAGTTTTCTTCCAGACAAATGATAAGCATTACATGTATATAGCAAAGTCTGGATACTGCGACACAATACTTTATTAACATAGTAGTCTGTAAAAGCAGGTGGTTGCTTAATGCAGGACATCAGTAATACAGAACGCTACTAAAGAAGAGCTTGCATAGCTGTTGTACTGCATTAACCCTTTCCCTCATGTAAACGATTTTCGCGCACCTGCAAACAGAGTAGACCCAGATCAGACGGATCCTATAAGAGCCGTCTGATAAGGGTCTGCTCTGTTTGTGTATGGTGTAATATATATCTGATTCTACAGCTTCTGCCTGCGCCATAATGCCCTGTGTTTATATGCCATTATAAAAAATAATCGTATTAATATTCACGACGTCATTATTTCTTACATGCAACAGGGAAAGGGTTAAGCTACGACCTATTTGTTTTGAGTGGTCGTATCAGCCACATCTGACTACAACAGAGTCTCGTTAAAATCCCCACATAATCAACACAGTAGCAAAGAAAAGATTGTTGCTTACATTTGTAACCCTTTACTACATGTATATTTATGTAAAAAATAATTGCATCATGAATATTAATTAGATTAATTGTTTTATAGCATATAGACACGGCTGTTTGCCTAGGCAGAAATTGTAGAATCATATCTATATTATATCACAAGCAAACAGAGCAGACCCTGATCAGACGGCTCCTATAGGAGCCGTCGGATCTGGATCTACTTTGTTTGCAAAGGCGTAGAAAGGCATATTGGTGGAATAAAGGGCGAATGCACGACAAAATAAATACAACAGCATACGTGTACTAAATATAGTTTCCGGACTGTTGCTATTTGTCTCTTTGCTCTATGAATAATAATGTAATAAATAAAGGACATCTTGATTATCAATTACATGTAGATACTTTTGATGGCACATGGGCACAAGAAATGTTGACATTGGTAGACACTGTAGAATCAATTCTATATGATTCCATGAGCAAACAGAGTAGACCCTGATCAATCAGCTCCTGTTTGAGAGGGCGCCAACAGGGCCGGGGCTGCTCTCTTTGTAAATGCGCTAATGGAGTTAAATTTGTCAATGAGACCGGCGTAGTTTTGCGGGACTGAATTATTCAGAATATCGTAAAGATATTAAGTTGTATTTGTTGACCACTGATACATGTAGAACCAGAAATATAAAACTTAGTGCCAAAATCTGAAAGTATGGCATATTTGTTAATTGCGTATTCTTGTTGTACTTCAGACAATTCTCTCAAACATCATATAGTTCAATTTCGAGTGCTGAGATATGACTGCTATTTATAGAAGTTGCAACCATTCTAATTTATGGGTAAGTGGACAATGGTTGTCACAAGAAGATCGTAGTAATCATGCAGTATTAGTATATACATGTATATGCTTATTACTTGTCTGTATAACCACAGGTAACTCCGGAACAAATACATGGTTTGTGACGCGTTTTACCTCTACGGGTGGACTAGTCCTAAAGGTCACAGCTCACGGGTCAAAATCGAACTATATCTGCATCAAACTTAATAAGAAGTAGCATTAGCCCATTTGTTACCAGTATCCCTTAAAAGGGACATAGACAAACAGTGAAAACCAAGATCTGATCAGATTCTGCAATGTATGGTGTGTCCTTGAGCATGAAACAATACAGAGGTTCCTAAATAAGACCTGGGCGGCGAGTTTTCATTAATATTAATGTCTGGGATAAGAGTTAATGAGAACCCAATGACTTCTTACATAATTATACCAACATTTCTATAGGCAACAACCTTATGAATTGAAATTAATATAAGTAATTAGCACGAAAATGAAATTCTATTTATCATATAAACACTTTAAAAGCCTATTTAATTAACCGAAGACGTTGTTTTGTAGTCACTGTCTTTTATATTTACGCCAAAACGTAACGTTTGTGGTTGTCATAACAAATGACGTCATTAGAGGGTTAATACACGTTTTTTCGGGCAATACCATCTGCAGTGTCCCGAGGGACTGTTGTTGGCCCGAGCCCAAAGGGCGAGGGCAACAACATTCCCGAGGGACACTGCAGATGTTATTGCCCGAAAACAAACGTGTATTAACGCTATTCTTGCATAAAACCAATGTTCTGCTCTCCTGCATCAATTTAATTCTTCAAAATACAAGCAAAACAACGGCAGCAAAACTATACACTTCTTTGACACTTCGTCGATTTATGCTGTTTCCGGGCCACTCTTTTCTTTTCGACGTCAATTCATGATTGTATCAAATACAGTTTACCACGGAATTTCATTCAATATGTCTATCACTAAAACAGTTCATTGTCGGTGCTCCTGGAAATACTCACACCCGGCGTTCACCTAGCTTAGGCCAAAACGCTGTAACATTCGCGCCCATTGTTTACCTTAGGCCCGTAATAGGTATAATTAAAACCGGTCAACAACAGCGCGTGAGCACGAGAATCGCCTTGTTAATACATGGTCTAGCGGGACTACAACAGCACGTTTAATGCAAGAATTTGGTGTCACGCCTAAAGTTATGCTGCGGTCTGTTGCTATTAGATATGGAAGTCGTATTACGCAATGTAAAGTAGTACTTCACAAAATTCGTTAATTTTCTTGGTTTTAGGGCGTATTTCAACGAGAAAAATAATCAAGCATGGGATTTGTTAAAGCCGGGGGTTCTATACCCTCGGTTGGTCTGTTCCTATCGGAAACTCGCTAAAGCTCGTTTCCGACTGGAACAGACCAACCTCGGGTATAGAAACCCCCGTCTTTAACAAAACCCATGCTTGATTCTATTAGTCTGTACTTGGTCACACAGTCTGTGCTGGGCCATATAGTCTGTGATTGGCCACACAGCTACATGTAGCTTGTATTGTACTGCTGTACCTAGCTCCCCGTCATTTTCCACCGTACAATACTCATTTTACACTCATGTCACCATTCACACAATCACTACATCATAACTAATCGTTGGAATTTTGAGAGAAACTACTGAACGAATGTCAAACAGCTTGGATCCTGATGATACGCCGAGTTTCTCGGAAACTCGGCTTCTCATCTGGATCCATACTGTTTTCCAGCGAGGTTGCGCTTAGCAGACTCAATGTTAACATAATGATAAGCAAGTTATAAAAATGTTGGTATTGATATAGCGCAACAAAGTTCACTAGCACATTGTCGGAATTCCGAAATCTAGTACTGCATACAATTTGCATGATTTAACACATCGACGCCACATTCTATTGCAAATGATATCAATCATTCAACAAAAATATATTAATTCAGTTTTGTAGATTGTATAATTATTCCGAAATTGTCATTTCTCCCTTTACATGACAAGGACGCCTTCTGATGCCTTTGCAAACAGAGTAGATCCAGAGCATAGAGGAGCCGTCTGTCCAGGATCTGTTCTGTTTGCTTTTGGAATAAGATATGGTTCTACAGCAGGTTTCACAGGGCTAATACTTTCTGCACTCATGTGCCATTATACGATTTTAGCTACTTACTATACCTGCCGCCGTTATGTCTTACTAAGTAAATGATTAAATATTACACTGTATATTAATTAGGTCTATCGCCCGGAACTAATTTGCTTGCTGTCGACTCTCGTGTGACCTCTCCTGGCTGATTTCCATTCTATTTTCAATATCAAAGCATATTCGCATTCAAGATCTACCGGAGTGTTCCATTATCAACCCTAATTAACCCTTTCGGTGCCAAATTTCTAATCGTTTTCTGCAATCCATTTTTTTGTTAAATCAGTCGGTATGATAATGAAATGAGATAAATAAATGCAAATTTCAAAAGAATAGAGCACATTTATAGATTTAGAAATTGAGACAACAAGTGAAGACCCTGAACAGATGCCGCCTTGAAAAGGCGGCGTCAGATCTGGGACTGCACTATTTGTCGTGGTGCATTTCTCTAGGAGCTTTTTGCATGACTTTCAACCTGCATTAAGCAGCCACCTGCCTAAAAAGATATAAAATCTTTGTTACTAATATTTCGGTTTAGAGAGCTTTTAATGTAATTTACAGGATCTTCTCTTTCATATAATACTAACGCCCAGAGTAACAAAGTGTTTAGAATGACGGTAAAAATCACCAATACTTTAGATAGGAGTTTAACCCCTTCTCTCATACTGACGCGTTTGGATGCCTCTGTAAAAGTCACTTTTTGAAACCATTGTGATAAATAGAGCATTTGCTCCTATGGAGCAAATGCTCTTTTTATCACAATGGTTTCATAATTACACAATTCAAAAATTTTCCTTTTCTCTAGTAAATGCTCCATTTCGACAGATTCATTCAAAAAGGTTGAGTCTAAAAATAGCCTATGAGGTAATGGGTTAAAGGTGTTTTATGAATGAATTTCAGTAGGACCTTTATGAACTTATGTTAGGACGAATTTAGATATTTTGGTAGGTGGCTGCTTTATATAGGGATACATGCACGTGTAACTATATTCTGAAAATGGGTGATCCTTCGAAAACAAAAGTTAAAATGTAAAACGAGAAAATTGCAGACTCGGTTTTATTGAGTCTGTTCATGAGTAGTTATTAAAAGTGCAACACTACTCACGCCCCCTAGCAACGGCTTAAGCAGTATTCAATTTTCAAAACTAATAACGTCAAAACTAATGATCCCGAAGGACCAGAAGATAAAATCAAGAATACATGTATCCTTTGGGAACTTTCTGCATGACTTTCATCCTGCATTAAGCTACCACCTGTCTCACGGACTGGCAGTGCTACTAGTTATTACGTCCGGTTTAGAGGATTCTAAACAAGGTCTAACCGTGCTTCTTAAAGGCAGGTGGTAGCTTAATGCAGGACGAAAGTCATATAAGGAGCTTTCTGCATAAAGCAACGACCTTTTTTTCATAGATCCAACTGTGAATTCATCAAATGGTCGCTATGGTGAGGTTTGTCTGTACTTTTAAATCAAGAAGAAATGCAAGAAAATATCCGGTTTTACGTGGTTTTAACAGTGCTTCAGTCATATCAAGACGTCTAGCTAATTACAGGTGGAGGAATGCCCCCGAATGTTTTTCTGTGCATGGAACACATTGCATTTTCTCACATACCTTCCTTTATCTCCGAGTTAGAACAACGGGTTAAGATTCCCTTATCTGTAACACGTGTAAAAGTACAAAAATGAGTCATGCAGGAAACACCACATACAGAACAAACACTCGCCCGAACAGCAACACAAGGAAACAGCAAATGTACATAGGTAGAAAAAACAACAAGAGACGCACAAAGACAAAACAAACATACAATAGGAGGAAGATGGAAGTACCGCCTTGGAACGGTCAGTGACAAAAGTCACCGGGGGTTTAAACCGGTTTATGGGCGCCCAACCTCACCCTTATTCCATCCCCATCCCAAAAGACAAACAGTGTAAATAAACGTATCCCCTCTCCGACAAATCTACAACAACCGCGACAGCAAATACAGTGGTAAAGTGCATGTATAACAAAAAACCATTTAATTGAACATACTGTATCCACCTATCGCTAGTGTACTCAATGATTGAGCTGCAAACAGAGTAACTGTAGAAAAGTAATAAAGGGTACGACAAAAACGAAATAGTACAGATATCCGACGTTCTCCTTCCATTTCTGGATTTAAGAGGTCGCCTTCATAGAGTACTAAACCTTTCTTGTCGGCGTACATGCAAAGAGGCCAGCGTGATTGCCAACTGTAAAAGGGTTCACAACCAAACATGCAGTATGTTGTAGTAATACAGGATCATATCCCTTTTTAATGAATTGTTTTATATATTTGATGAACAAAGTGAGAAAATGGGTATGTCCAATAATTTTACGAAGTTTGTAAATCATATCACCATAAAATTCAGGATGTGAAATACCGTGTCGCAAAAGTACCTTGAGATTACATTTGTACTTGCCAATAAGCGAGAGATTTCGATAGTAAAATTTAGAGAAAGTTTTTCTTAGTTTATGGTATCTATATCCTTGTTTAAGCAGTTTTTCAGTTAAAATGAGATTTCGACTGTTAAAATCGTCAATAGATGAACAAGCTCTAGCAAAACGAATAAGTTGAGATATATAAACCCCGTAAGATGGAGCACGGGGAACATCCCCGTCAAGATGAGGAAAATTTACAATATTAAAATCAAAATCATCTCTTTTGTCATATATTTTAGAAGAAATCATTCCATTATTAATTTTAAGGTCTAGGTCAAGAAAGGCTGTATAATTGTCGGACGGGTTAGCTTTATTCAATTTGAGTTCTTTAGGATAAATAGTAGGAATCAGAGCATCAAAGAAAGGGTTGTCTAAGTTAAAAATATCATCCAAATATCGACAAGTTTCATTGAAGGCTTTTATAACATCTTCTTGTGATTGAGGATTCAAACTCAACATGAAATCTCTCTCATAGCAGTACAAAAACAAATCTGCGACAAGTGGTGCACAATTCGTACCCATGGGAATACCAATTACCTGACGGTATATGGCATTCCCATAACGTACAAATATGTTATCCAAAAGAAAGGTCAGTGCTTCGCAAACTTCTGAGCAAGTCCAATTGGTGTAATATTTCATTTGCTCGTCAGTAAAGAAAGCTTTTTCAGCATTACATGCCAAGAATGATGTTTTTTCTCGGGCAAATACTTTCTGGATCAAGTTAGTAAGCTTATCCTTAATTAAAATATGAGGAAGAGTTGTGTACAGAGTAGAAAAATCGTACGTGCTTACAGTGGATGCAAGATACCTTTTGTTCTTAAGTTTGTTTAAGACTTCTGAAGAGTTCTTAATAGACCAGAAGAGATTTATTCCAGAATTTTCATAAGTCTTATCACAGTAAAATTTTACATGTTCCTTTACCTTCGTTAAACAAGAAGTCAAAAGTATAGACAATTTAGTAGTTGTACATGAACTAGAATTTGCAATGAAACGCGCTTTATATGGTTTTTTATGTAGTTTTGGTAACCAATACATAGTAGGAAGTTTATGTTGTGTAATTTTAATATCGGTTCCAAATTGTTCACACTTTTTGACATGGTCTGAAATGATGGTCTTTTCGTCAGTGGTAACTGAAATGTATGACTTGGTATTAATAATTTCCTGCTTCAAGACATCGATATAATGTAATCGTCAAATAATAATCACATTATTTGATGCCTTATCAGCAGGAACAAAAATGTATTTTGAATGGAAATCCTGTAAACCCTTTTTAAGATGTCTAAATGAAGTTCTAGGTTTAGGTGGAAGAAGGTGTTTATTAGAGCTGTAAAAGGAAATGCGTTTATCAATTATATCAAAAATTAGTTTTTTCCAACAAGAAAGGGCATTAGACTCAACATGTTCTCTTCGACACCATTTAATACTAAAATTTTGTAAAGCCTCCGCAATCTGAACTCGACAAGAGTTAAAATCTATCAAGGATGGTATTCTATATTTGGGACCTTTATTCAAAAGAGATCGTAGACGTTTATCTTTAATTATCTCAAAATTACCAGTAATCACAGATCACTTTAGAACATATATGACGTCATACATCATATATGACGTCAAATCATGGAAACCGATGTTTACATGTCATTTAAACGGCGAAAATACACGTTTTTATTATGTGAGAAAAAGAAGGGGATTTCTAAATGTGTCACCCAGTATAACCAACTTCGTCTGGAGTGTTGGTACATCGTATATCATATTATACTAGCAGATACACTATATTGCCAACTATAACAATAACTCATTCGGTGTCAACTTCCTCAATGTCGCCGGCAACCCAGGCTTGATTTATAAGCACAATAGTGTTGTTTGTGCAGTGTGGCGGCTGTGAAACGTCTCCCCGTACATTCAATCAATATTGTTTTCTTCCTCTTGCAGGAATTGTTCTACATCCAATGCGTTTCTTTGCACCGTAACACCGTACTTTGCTTTCTGTATCTGTTTTGGTGATGGAGGCGTTTTGTGTGTGGCTTTTCCTGCTTGACTTTACTACTTTTTCATTGTTAACATTTTCCCTAATATAAACGCATTTTCACGCCGTTTGCATACATAGTAGACCCAGATCAGACTGAAGGAGCTGTCTGATCAGGGTCTGCTCTTTTTGCTTATGGAATTCGACAGATCGAAGTTTACTGTTTTCACCGCAGTGAGAAAAAAAGTCGTATTCCATATTCCATTCTATTAATTATGTCCACGAATACTAAAGTATAAGATCTGAGACAACTGTGAAACAGGAAAAGGGTTTAACCCTTACAAAACTGCATTTTCAAATGGACTATTTAAAAATTCAAAACAGGTATTTAGGGAATTTTCTAAAGAAAAGTGTAACATAACAAACCGTGCAGACCCTGATGAGAGGGCTCCTCTAGGAGCCCTCTCATCTGGGTATATACTGTTTGCAAAGGACATTAGTGACCTGATCACGCACAGTAAGGGTTAAACATTTCGGTAAATTGAAATATTGAGATAAACGAATACACAGCGTAAAATAAATAAACTACAAGCATGGAGCAAAATGGTAATATAAACAGTGAATTTCTCGATCAGAGGAAGCACCGATCCGGGGCTGCATCGTTTCTCGTGGTGAATTTGGCCATATCGGCGGTAAAAGAATTAAAAACTGTTACAGCTGTGACATTGCTCGAGCTTTGTATATTTGGAAACTGTAACTTGATGGAACGTTATAACGCATGTGGATATTGATGCCAGGGAAAATGGAAAATGATTGGCAGCCAGAGAAGCAATGTGTTTATTAAACACATTGGAAATCAAACCATAGAGTGAGTGTGCGTTCCATTGAACAAACTGAATAAATTTTCGGACTGGGTATGGAAACTTTTTGATATGCATTACTGGTTTTAAAGTTAATACATTATTACAAAGTTAAATAAATAGAAATTTACTACAGTTTTATAAATAATTCAGTACACGAATTATTGCATTCGTCTTTTTCCCTGCAAAATACAAAGTTATACTGCATGTTTAAGTTTAAACATGATATTTATGAGAAAGTTGTTTTATTACATAGAGTTTGGATCCGCTATAGTCACTGTAGAGTAATTATAGGGCATGATGCAATGGGCGAAACTCTTAGTATATTTACAAGAGTTTGGATCCTGATGCCGCTGACCCTTAACCCTTTACTTCATGAATATTCATGACTGTATGAACTAATTATATCATGAATTATATTTTTATAAAAGCACATGGACATATGAATAATTTGTCATGGCAGAAACCGTAGAATCGTATCTATATCACATCATAAGCAAACAGAGCAGACCCTGATCAGACGGTTCCTACAGGAACCGTTTGATCTGGGTATACTCTGTATGCAGAGGCGTAAAAGGCGTATATATATATATAAGAATTACTATGCTAGTAGTTTGGAAGTTCAGCTGTATTTTGGCGAGTTAGAAAAGTTGTTAAATGCGAACCTTCAAACTACTAGCATAGTAATTCTTTTATCATGCAACGTCAAGAGAAATGGAGAAAATGAAGAAAAAGAAAGATTGCAAAAGCGGTTTCGTCCCTTGAATGAAAATACATGCAAGTACGAATTACATGACGTCATATTGGCATGCAGTGACGTCATCGACTTTTACAGCATAAACAAACTTGATTTAAGAAATAATAAATTTATTATTCAGATTCTAACACTTCAATTTAACTATAATTTGCACCGCCACAACGGCACTACGTTTCTTGTCGTACGAATTTTCGAAGCCATATTACGTCACGTTAAGTCGTTACAGCGCGTGCGGTTTTTATGGAGAATTCTAGATACGACCCTTCTTTGTTTATGTAGATGTGTGCGCGAGGTGTGTTAGAATTAATCCTTTTATATGGACAGATAGTTGAGACAAGGGTGAGAAAATGTTGTTAATTTGATGTTTATGTTTAATTATGCCTTTTTCATCCTTCTGTTTTCCTCCTATTGGCTGAACCAAACTTGCATTCCAGTCGGGTCAGTACACATGCATGCACTATACCTCACAAAATACAGCGTCGACGTGGAAAATATTATGCTAGTAGGAAGTGACTGTATTTGGTGACGTTGCATGATAAATGGCGTAAAGGGTTAAAGTAGATGACAATGTATGCAGAAAAAACAATATTTGGCGCCGTAAGAGTTGATACAATTTAGTGATCATCTATATTTAAGAAGACTTGTTGGCACTATAATACGTTCTAACAACAACGCCATCTCTGGAGGTTCTGTTTTTACAAAATACAGAGGCGTTACTTCGAGAAAAAACAACATCGGGTCATATTAGCTCTCTCATTGCTGCATTCTCCAAGTGGAGCATTTGGTCACTGTTTAAAAATAAATTTTGTCCAGTATGAAATGATATAACTTGTTAGAGGTGCTTGAATGACAAACAATGCAAACCCTGATCAGCGGGCTCCTCGGGGAGCCCTCTGATCTCGGTTTACACTGTTTGCAACAGACAGACACTTTGTTTTCTGTAATCAAAGCGTAAGACAGTGTAAATCTAAAAGGCTTGTTGATACCTTATTATATCTAAATCAGGAAACACCCAATGTCATAATTAACCATTTCGCTGCCAATGCCGGATCTGTGATCACATGTACCTATGCAAACAATTTGGATCCAGATGAGACGCCGAGTAACTCGGCGTCTCATCAGGATCCAAACTGTTTGTTACTGTTACTATGTTTTTGAAACAAAAATGTAGAAAATAAAAAAAAATGAAAATTTGTAGCAGACGACAAAGTTAGCAGACGACATAATTTGGCAGCGAAAGGGTTAATTAATAATTTCTCAAATTTAAAGCTACTTTTGGTTCAGGTCATTTGTTATCCGCCGGCATTTAGGCTTGGTGTTATACTTTATATTCGGTTAGGGTTATTAAATATTTCAACTGAAAATAGTATCTGGAAATAAATGGACATTTACAAAGGATGGAACTGACATCCTGGTTGAAGAGAAACCCCTTAAGTGTGAAGGCATACAAGGAATATCGAACAAACATAACAGTATTATCTTGTTTGATGATTTTTCATCATTTTGCAACTAAATAAGATTGTGAAACATGTTAATACATATTTGTGATGAAAGCGCTTCCAATTGCAATCCTTAAAGTGTGGCACGTGAGTATATAAAGCATTTGCAAACAGTGTAGACCAAGCTCAAAGGGTTCCTGACGGAGCCCTTTGATCGGGGTCAAGCCTGTTTGTCATAAAAATCATTTTCTTCAGTGATAAGTGTTTTGTTTGTTTTGTTTAACTAATATTCAGAGAGGGAGGAGCCAGTCTTATTATTTAGGTTCAATGGACTATGTACTTTATCCCTTTCCTCCATAGGCTATTTTAGATCCAACCTCTTTGGATGCATCTACCGAAGAGGAGCATTAACTAGAGGAAAGGAAATATTTTAGAATGTTGTAATTTGAAACCATTGTGATAAATAGAGCATTTGCTCCTGAAGAGCAAATGCTCTATTTATCACAATGGTTTCAACAAGTGACTTGTACAGAGGCGGCGTAAAAATGCGTATTTATGGAGGAAAGGGTTAATAAATTTGACAAAAAATGACGGGAGGTCCCTAAAGCTAATTGTGAAAGATTATTTTTCAACAGATTAATTTTACACTATCAAAGTTAATTTAATTTCCCTTCTTAGATTACATTGCATTATTTATTTGTTTCTGTCAGGAATTTACGTCGCTTTAACAACATTTCAGTCATATCCCGACATCCTGTCAATTACAGGTTAGTTTAAACATATTTTATTTCCATATTAGAGGAAATTGGGTCGCGTAACAAGTTCTTACAAAATTATAGGTGTAGAAAACCCCAGATTTGTTTCCATGCACATAATTCTTGGACAGAAAAACACCTGGAGAGAACCACCAACTTACAGCAAGCCAATTGGAAGGCTTCCTCGCATGAAAAATTCGAATGTCCAGGACAGGATTCAAACGACCGTGGTGAGATAAGATAAAACTAGAGGTTTGTTTTTGTCACAAAAACAGATATCTCCCAATTACATCCTCTTTCCAATACACAAGTGTAATGTCTGTAACTCCAAATTTATCAGGGTCTAATTTTAAGTCATCAGGCGCAATAACTCAAAAATTACCAGAAGGAGACAATTCAAAACCCCAAGGTTGGTCAACATTCTTGTGAAGTTTGATGACGCTAGCTCTAGTGGTTTTAGAGATACGCGTGACACAAAGATTGTCTAAATTTAAGTCATCAGAGTCAATAACTGCAAAGTTATTGGAAGGAGACAATTCAAAAACACCAGGTGAACAACAACACATGCTGGTCAACATTCCTGTGAAGTTTGGTGACTCTTGCCCTAGTGGTTTCAGAGATATGCACAACACTAAGTAAAGTTTGTCTAATTTTAAGTCATCAGGGGCAGTAATTCCAAAGTTAACAGGGGGGATTAAAAAGTGCACAACAACTCATGCTGTTGAACATTCCTGTGCAGTTTATTGACTCTATCCCTACTGGTTTCAGAGATAAGCGCGACACAAAGTTTGTCTAGATTAAAGTGTTCACACATTGTATTAGGGGCAACTCATTATCGGGGTGGGGGAGACAATTAAAAAACCAAGGTGCACAACAACTTATGCTGGTCAACATTCCTGTGAAGTTTGATGACTAGCCCTAGTGGTTTCAGAGATATGCATGACACTAAGTAAAGTTGATCTAACTTTAAGTCATCAGGGGCAGTAACTCCCCAGTTAACAGAGGGAGACAATTCAAAAACCCCAGGTGCGCAACAACTCATGCTGGTGAACAATCCTGTGAAGTTTGGTGATTCTAGCCCTAGCGATCTCCGAGACACGCGCGACACAAAAAATCTGATTTTAAGTCATCAGGGACAATAACTCTAGCCCTACTGGTTTCAGAGATATGCGCGACACACGTTTGTGACGGACAGACAGACAGACAGACAAACAAACAGATAACTCTGGCAAAAGCAATATGTCTCCCCAAAAATGGGGGAGACATAATTAGAGGTGTTATAATGATGTATACATGTATACTGGGTCTAGATGATATACCAAGTTAGGTAACGTCTCCTTTGGAGTCGAACTGTTGAAAATAGGTCGTCACAGGTGCTGATACATTAAATATTTGAAAAGATAAACATTCAAAATACATAGTTTAATCATTTAAGTAACTTTATCATAACACACTTAATATGTTAGAGCGGCTAATAATAGCAACTTGTATCATTTGACGCGAACACAGTGTTACAGAAATGTGAAATAGAAGCATTACATACAAACTGATAAAAAGTAAAGAGTAAATATCGATACTTTGAAATCTTAGTAATGAATCAGTTATACCATTTTAAGCAGGTGGCTGCTTAATGCAGGGTGAATGTCATGCAGAACACTCCACTAGGAACATAAGTATATAAGTATTAAATATTATATTTTATTTTAAATGCTCTATAATTATGCATTGAATATACAGTATAACCTCTCTACAACGGCCACTGAATTACATCAATATTTTGTGTTAAAGGCAGGCGGTTGCTTAAAGCAAGATGAAGGTAAAACAGAACGCTCCTATAGGAGCGTTCTGTTTTACTTTCACCTTGCTTTAAGCGACCACCTCCCCTAAATACCAACTAATTAACGCAATTTAGTGGCCGTTATAGAGAGGTTTTACTGTACCCTGTTTGTACATAACATGTATCTAAGTGAAGCGCTTTTGAACGCACATATCCTGTGTGAAAAGAGCGCTATATAAATGTGGTATAATAATAATAATAATAATAAATAATAACTTTCTGCATGACGTTCACTCTGCATTAAGCTACCACCAGTCTTAAACTTAAGAAATAATAAATTCATACCAGTGTTTTATCGTGCAATCGAACACGGGTAGGAGTTGAGATGCGTAGTAATTAAATCACGAGGCCGATAAGCCGAGTGATTTAATTATAAGCATCTCAACGACTACCCGTGTTCGATTGCACGATAAAACACTAGTATAAATTTATTATTTCGATTCTAACTCTTCAAGTTAACTATAATATGCACCGCCACAACGGCACTACGTTTCTTGTCGTACGAATTTTCCAAGCCATATTAAGTCACGTTAAGCCGTTAGTACAGCGCGTGCGGTGTTTTATGGAGAATTCAAACATAGATACGTCCCTTCTTTGTTTATGTAGATGTGTGCGCGAGGTGTGTTAGAATTGTTGATAACGATACTGTTTAGTGTTCGAACTCTCGGGGTTTTACTGTTTATTGATTAAAAAGACAATACCCCCACCCAGCTACACCATTTTGATTTGATATAAAAAAAAAACCATTTCATTACTTAACCCATAACCTCATAGGCTAGTTTTAGATCCAACCATTTTGAATAAATCTACCGACAAGGAGCGTTAACTAGAGAAAAGGATTTTTTTAGAATTTTAAAGCTTGAAACCATTGTGATAAATAGAGCAAATGCTCTATTTAGCACAATAGTTTAAACAGGTGATTTTTACCAAGGTGTAGTAAGGCGTATTTATAGAAGAAAGGGTATTAACCCTATACAAGCGTAATATTTTAGGCAAGTGGCAACTTATTGCAAGGTGCAATTCATACAGAAAGCTTCCAGGGCCAGCTTCCAGAGGACTTTTACCCTGCAATAAGCTGACATCTGCCTATAGGACCTAATTACTAATACATTACCCCCCTAGTGACGCATTTTTGCGCCTCCATAAAATTCACATTGTGAAACCATTGTGATAAATAGAGCATTTGCTCCTATAGGAACAACTGCTCAATTTATCACAATGGTTTCAAACTACAAAATTCTAAAAGTTTCCCTTTCTCTAATAAATGCTTCTTTTCGGTAGATTGATTCAAAAAGGTTGGGTCTAAAAATAGCGTAGGAGAGAATGAGTTACGGTTTAGAGATGCTAAAATACTATAATGCAGTACATGAGAGAGTGGGTGAGTGAGTGAGTGAGTTGGGTTTTACGTCCGACCAACAGTATTTCAGTTATTTGCAGACGGCACCCGCATGAGACAAGTTATAGTGCTGCCTCACTGGAATAATCCTGCCGCGGGTACATAGCAAGGGCACCCCACCCAGTCACATTATCCTGACACCGGGCCGACCAGTCCTAGAACTACCCCTTTAATGTCGAGCATAGACAAGGGAGCTACTAGTACCAACTTTTAACGACTTTTTGTCTGTCGCAGTCGGGGATCGAACCCACGACCTTCCGTACCGCAGGCGGACGCTCTACCACTGAGCCACGCGAGAGAATGAGTGGCTTGTCAGCTACAACTTTGCAACATTATAGAGGCCAAGGTCAAATAACGCTGATGCTCGATATATATACATGAATGATACAGGAGATGAAAACAGCGGCGGACGCTCTACCACTGAGCCACGCGAGAGAATGAGTGGCTTGTCAGCTACAACTTTGCAACATTATAGAGACCAAGGTCAAATAACGCTGATGCTCGATATATATACATGAATGATACAGGAGATGAAAACAGAACTAATAATTTGCTCCATAATTATTATATAAGAAATAATGGTGTCATGAATATTAATTAGATTAATTTGTTATAATAGAACATGGACACATGAATATTTAGTCATGGCAGAAACTGTAGTATCATATCTATATTATACCATAAACAAACTCCCTATAGGAGCCGTCTGATATGGGTCTGCTCTGTTTGCAAACACCGTAATTATACGATGAAAAGCGTATTTACGGAGTAAAGGGTTCTCTCACACAATGCGATCTTGTGCATGAGATCCAAACCTATTGCCAAACCAAACACCAAACTTCATAAGATGTCATAGCATTTCGTTTCAATGACATTATGCTGCATATACATCTACTTTATTGATGTTATACAAATACAGGGAATAAATATGTTTAAAAGTCACCCATCATAATTTCCATTTAGTTCTTGCCGGCGGGAAATTTTTATTAAAAGACAGTACCACTCCTAAAGATTATGAAGCCCTACAAATGGTGTGGTATGAAGTAAATGTACCGTGTAGTCTGACTAAGCCTCAAGCCTGATGCACTGTGTGTCAGTTTGCGTTGTGTACAGCTGTCTCTGAATCAACCACTGCGTTAACCCTTTCCCTGTTCTGTATTTAGGTCAAATTTCAATACCTACTGAATATTCATTAAATATAGATATAAAGAATTATGGAAGGTGAAACACTGTGGAAAATTTAAAAAGTAAAGAAACATCTATCAAATTCTATTAGCAAACAGAGCAGACCCTGATCAGACGGCTCCTTTAGGAGCCGTCTGATCTGGGTCTACTCTGTTTGCAAATGCGTGAAAACACGTTTATATGAGGGAAAGGGTTAAACAATCGGGAAATTGTAAGAAGTTCCGTTGTGCCAGTTTTCAACAATATTAACATACCATTTTACAAGGACAACATATCAACCATAATCCCGCAAACAACGGCCTCCTGGTACGCCATTGCAAACGCTTTGGATCAAGAAGAGACGCCGAGTTCAGGTGCGGATCCTGGATTTCAAATTTAGGGTGGGGGGGCTTAGATTTTAAAGTTTGGTGACATCACTATAGTATGTTTATAACACATGTTGAAAAAGAGCGTAATTGGGTGAGGGAAATATAAAAACTCAGATTAAATCATTGTTTTATTGATTTTTATTAGATCAATATCTAAATTAAATACCCCACAACGTTTGTTTGGGCACTTTTAGGGAGTGGGGCGTACGCCGGCTCCGCCCCTCTAAATCCGCAACTGGAGTTACATGTACCCGGTGTCTCATCAGAATCCAAGCCGCTTGACCCTTAACCCTTTGCTTGCTAATCGCGTCAATATACTTACCTGTAAATAGTGAAAACCCAGATAAGACAGCTCCTGCAGGAGCTGTCTCATCAGGGTCTGCACTATTTACAAGTTGATTGTGCAACCAGTGCACTCCATAGCAGTGATTGCGCAGCGAAATACGTGTACACAGTGAAGATATATGTTATTATACAACAGGGCTTGGGTAAAGAAGGAGAAATGTATTTTAAAATTCAGCAAGCGAAGGGTTACAATTGAGCCACATAGATATTTGAATAGACATAATACAGCAGGATATGGGCTCATGGATATAAATTACACGAGACAAGGAAGATGTGTAAAGAACATGTTGAGACATAGCACTTTGAATGTGCGATACGTATGTTCTGTCATTTGTAAAGAGTGTAGACCCAAATCAAAGGGCTCCTAGAAGAGCCCTCTGATTCGGATATGCACTGTTTGTCTTTCAAAATCCTCGAGCAAGTTATATACGGATTGGGCTCTACAATTAATTACTAATTGGCTGTTACATTAATTGGCTGTTCCATTCTAAAAATTCAGCGTTGGAAAAGGTTTGTTCATCTACTAATGGGGAACAGAAACGTATCAGTGACAAGACAGATGAAACAGCAGGCGGTAATACATTAAAAAAGGATATATCATAATAGGTAAAGTACATCAAAAAAGAATGATGGATGCCATTCATTTCCTAGTACATGTAATACCATTATCAATGTTAAATATAATATTAATCTTAAACATGTTGTGAATTGTTTAGTTTTCTCATAATACGATCTATTACGTATATAAATAAAAGAAAATGTGTCCGTGGGACACGGATGGCCCCGTCGGCAAAAAGGAAGTAGATGAACGACATACCTGAAAAGGGGAGACACGATACAACTCACTATGATTATGCTTCAGACCAAATATCAAATAATTCCAGCTTACACAAGCCAAGAAATATTTGACGAAATTTTTTTAGGACGGACGTACGGACGTACGGGACGAACGGGACGGACAAGGGTAAAACTTAATGCCCCCGTCGCCTAAAGGCGGGGGGATAAAACGATATATTGTCTTTTATGACACAAATATAACATGGGTGTCAAAATGGTTTGCTCCAGAATTGATGCAAACTAACGGCAAGACTCACAACTATGACTCATTGGTATCATAAATGCATCAGCACCTTGTTTAACCATTTCCCTCTGTAAAAGTCACCTGGTGAAACAATTGTGATAAATAGAGCATTTGCTCCTATAGGAGCAAATGCTCTATTTATCACAATGGTTTCATACTACAAAATTCTAAAATGTTCATTTTCTCCAATTAATGCTCCTTTTCGGTAGATTAATTCAAAGAGGTTGTATCTAAAAATAGCCTATGCGGTAATGGTTTAAAGGTTTGATACTCCCCCCATTGTAAAATAACGCTTGCTTACATCTGCACCTTGTGTAGTTTTGTCAACGTCCGATACTACTAAATTTTTGAGAAACTATTAATCAAGTTCAAAACAGCTTTGATCCTGATCAAACATTTACTCGTCGTCTCATCTGGATCCAAGCTGTTTGCAATTCTGAGACATGTCTCCGACAGCGGGAATAAGGATTAAAAGGATAATGATCACTGTCATTTTCTTTTTAATATCGCGGAACAATATGTCGGAAGAGCGTGAGACAAAGATGTAAATTAAAGTGAAACGGAAGCAATTCTGATGCATTGTATGTATTAAAGCGAACGGGCCCGATTTGCACGATTTCCGAACAGAGTCCGTCTATTTAGTGAAACATTTAGCCATTTCCCTAATGAACAGGAATGCAACACTTGATCACTACGTCTTTATAGATATGCATTAACTTAATTTGTATAATGTCAATTTATCAAAGGAATTTTATCGTACAACAATCGTACGATCAGATCTACAATAGGACCTGTCTTAACCCATTACCTCATAGGCTATTTTTAGATACAGCCTCTTTGAATAAATCTACCGAAAAGGAGAATTAACTAGAGGAAAGGAAAAGTTTAGAATTTTGTAGTTCGAAACCATTGTGATAAATAGAGCTCCTATAGGAGCAAATGTTATCACAATTGTTTCACCAGGTGACTTTTACAGAGTCGTCAAAAGTCGTCAATATGAGGGAATGGGTTAAGCGGCAGTAAAAAGGGGTCTTAGTACAGGTCCACAAGATCGGTGGTAGCTTAATGCAGGCTAAAAGTAATGTAGAAAGCTCCTATGGGAGTTTTCTGTATTACTTTTGCCCTCCATTAATCGACCACCTGCTTTTTAAAATCCTATATCCAATAAATGAATGGCCGCTTAAAACAGGTTCTGCTGTGTATACTGTAAAGCCCCGCTAATGCGACCACCTAAAAGGTATAATTCTGGGTGCTAGATACAGGTGGTAGCTTAATGCAGGGCAAAAGTAATGCAGAAAGCTCCTAGAGGAGCTTTCTGCATTACTTTTGTCCTGCGTTAAGCAACTACCTGCTTATAAAAACAGGTATGGTTATTGATTAAGTGGTCGCATTAGAGGGGTTTTACTGTATTTGCAAAAGCAAATAGAACAGACCCTGATCAGGAAGATACTATACTAACTGTCTAAACTGGGTCAATATTTAAAAAGGCTTTAATATAAGGGAAAGGGTTAACTCACAAACATGCACTACACAAATCCAGGGACAGTAATGATAAATTCTGAAAGGGGGTGATCCCCGAGAGCAAACATTACAACACAAAAAGAGAAAATTGCAGACTCGGTTTTATTGAGTCTGTTCATGAACAGTAATTGAAAGTGCAACACTGCTCACGCCCCCTAGCACCGGCTTAAGCGGTATTCAATTTTCAGAACAAGAAGTACTGGAATTCATGATCTCGAAGGATCAGAAGGTATAACAACAGTCACAGCAAGCCATGATACGTGTGCCTGCATTAACGTGTATTTATGTGAGAAGCGTTAACATGTTTGATTAATCCTTAACTAATGACAGTCCTCAGTAAATCGCCTTCTATATACACTGTCCTCAACGTGAACCAATGTCAAACGTGCTATTTAAAACCTCGTTCAGAACTAATCTGAGCTCGCTCGTAATGTTTCTGTAGTCATCTGTATAAAAGAAGTCCTTCAAGCGGTTACAGAACAAAACACACCGCCATATGCAGGTAGACAGTAGCATTGGACAAGAGGACAAAACAACTGTAAGCTGAACAATATTGTAAGAGAAAAACATTACCATAAATAGGCATACCGTAACATTGGACAAGAGGACAGAGTAAAACTCAACCGTAAGTAGGCATACATCGTAAGGGTACAACACTGTCATAAACATACAGACATATAAACAAAACACAACCGTGTGTACATGTTCGAGTGAAAGCGCCACCGTAATCAGGTAGACAGTGTCATTAGACAAGAGGACAGAGCAAAAACACAATTGTAAGCAGGTTGGACATTGTTAGAGTAAATCACTACCATAAATAGACAAGCAGCAACTATAGACAATGGGGACAGAAAAACAACTTGGGTATATCAGAAGAGCAAAACACTACCAGAGATAAGCAGACAGAGTAAAACACAACTCGTAAGCTGCTTGTATATTGTTAGAGCAAAAACACTACAATAAACAAGTCCGTAACACTAGACAAAGACCGTAAGCGGGGGATACAGTCGAAGAGCAAAACGATACCATTAGCAGTTAGACGGTAAAAAATAATATAGAAGACAGATTAAAAACGGATACATGGTAAGAATAAATCACTACCATAAACATGTAGACAATAACAATAACACGAAATTCTTAGTGTCAAACAGCTCGGTTCCTTATGAGATGCCGAGTTCTTTTCCATAGGAGCCCATTGTGGCACCTCTTTAAAGTTGACACACTTTATAAATAAGAGCTGTCAATGGTCGTGTCATTGATAATACCAACTGTTGTCCGTAATCCGAAGATGGAAATTGAAAATGTTTGGTAAATGTGTATAATTTGAACCAACTGCCGGTATCTTCGACAATTTCTGAGACATGAACCTTAACATAAAACTTAACCAACAATGAAAATTCTAAGTCGAAAAGGGGGCATAACTATGGCAAAAATTAAGTTTAGGGTTATCTACCCTTAGAAATTAGCCCCCCTCCCCTTGTGATAGTAAACATTCATACCAAATTTAAACCATATATCTTAGACAGTTTCTTAGAAATGAATCTTAAAATAAAACTTAACCAACAATGGAAATTCTAAGACAAAAAAGCGGCACAACTATGGCAAAATTAAGTTTAGAGTTATCTGTCCTTGTTAAATTGGTTTACCTTGTGATAGTAAACATGCATATCAAATTTTAACCAGGTATCTTTGACGGTTTCTGAGAAATGGACTTTTAAAATAGTTTAACCAGTGCCGACGACGACAGGGTCATTTTTGAAACAAATGGAGTAAAAAGAAAACGTGTCGTGTTTGAAAAAAAATCAAGACTAGATAACCTCAGGTGCAATTTTAAGGACTCTTTTTCAAAATGCTCAGGCAAGGGAAAGCTTTTACAAAAAGGGGGATCAGAACTCACCATTGTAGATTGTATTGACAAACGGGATATACCATGATCAGACTACTGGTACAAAAGATTCAATATGTATCTACCCTATTTGCAAGGGGATAATATGTACAAAGTTATTGACAAAGGTGCCATACATATACATGTACATGTATAATACAGTGTTCAAAAGAAGATCAACAGCTTCACTCCAATATATTGTAATAAATATTGTCCTTTTCTAGTACTATACAAAATATTTACACAAATGTAATACTTGAGATACATAAGAATTACTACGCTAGTAGCTTTGAAGTTCAGCTGTAGTTTGGCGAGTTAGAAAAGTTGTTAAATGCGAGCCTTGGCGAGCATTTAACTACTTTTCTGAAGAGCAAAAATACAGCTTAACTTCAAAACTACTAGCGTAGTAATTCTTTTATCATGCAACACCAATAAAGAATGGAGAAAATGAAGAAAAAGAAAGTTTGCTCAAGCGGTTCTGTCCCTTGAATAAAAATACATGCCAGTACAATATACGTGACGTCATATCGGCGTGTAGTGACGTTGTCGATTTTTACAAAATAAACAAACTTGATTTAATCCTTTGATATGGACAAAAAGTTGAGACAAAGGTGAGCAAATGTGTTAAATTTGATATTTATGTTAAATTATGCCTTTTCTTCCTTCTGTTTTCCTACTGTTGGCTGAATTAAACGTGCATCCCAGTGTGGTCAGTACACATGCACTGTACCTCACAAAATACAGCGCCGACGTAGAAAATATTATGCTAGTAGGAAGTGACTGTATTTCGTGACGTTGCATGATAAAATCAAATACTTGAGAATGATCTCAGACTCAGACTTAGAAGTTTTATAACCTTTGACCCAGATCCTGGTCAGATGGCTCCGGTACATGTACAGTGGAGAAACTATTATTCTTTCCCACTTAGTGCGTTTCAAACGCGTTTTAAACCCGTTTAAACCCCGTTTAGTATATTCACTTACAAACGCGTTTGTAAACGCGTTTAAACTCACTTATAAGTTAATCGTCAATATATGGTTCCACAGGGCATATGGGATGTTTAAACAACGTTAATAATGGTAATTTCTCATTTTGTACTTTAAAAGTTCCTTATATATACCTAAAGTTGTGCGGATTGTGTTTTGTAAAGAGTTATATCTCAGTAGATCGTTACATTAGACGATTTGTATTTCGTTTAAAGAAACAGTGATACTTTTTGTTCCAACCGAAAGGAATCGCACGTTATGTACTTCTGCTTCGTTTTGAGTGGTAAAATGGTAATTTGTGCTGTCTATGGGTGTAGCCCTGCCTATGGGTGTAGCTCCAAATCCGACAGAGTTTAAATAGGATTATTTAAATTACCAAAGGGCGAGCAGTTCAAGAAAACGTCCACGATGTGAACGTCTAGGGAATGGGATTGTTTGTTCGATTTTATTCTTCCACATTTTTTTTATATTGGATCAGCTTACGTTGTGTATCGATGGCTGTTTTCAGTGAACTTTATACTACAGAAAATAGTGCAGCCAATTACTTGGGTCTACAATTATACATTTTTTTTTATAAATGTGACTTATTGCAAACACCTTTTCTTTTAGGACTGAATGATAATATTTACCAGACTGGAAATATTTCAAAAGAACCAGATATAGATATTTTTTCAATTTTTTCTATTAGAAAACGCAAATCTCGATCACATGGCATTCGCAAAAATGGTAATATTAAACGAAAATCTCGTTTGAAAATGACTCTTCTTGATCTACATACTTTACGCCTAACTTCGGGTAAACATGCCATGCTTTCTATACTTTCCTCCTTATCTATATGTTCATTAAAAGAAATTGACGAGCAAGCCGATAAATTATTTTTATATCAGATCCTCTCATAGGAACGGCTAGTTTGATACAAAGCTTTACTCTACATGTTCTCAGACCGCACATTGACAAATTATCTGAACACCAAAGATTCTTCTTGAAAATTCCTTTTATCAATAAAAGTATTGATTTTATTGACCTCCAAAGTATTTTTAGAGACAAAAATGTAATTGACACTATTCCTAAATACTTTAAAAATACAGAACCACCTATCATATGCTACAAATATAACAAACCCATCAGAAATACAATTTTCAACTATAATAAAATTGTGGCCGACCTTAATATTAATGATAATATTCCTGATAATTGAGATTGCGCCACCTCAAAATTTTGCTATTCTCCGGCTGGTCATGTGATTACTGGTAATTTTGAGATAATTAAAGATAAGCGTCTACGATCTCTTTTGAATAAAGGTCCCAAATATAGAATACCATCCTTGATAGATTTTAACTCTTGTCGAGTTCAGATTGCGGAGGCTTTACAAAATTTTAGTATTAAATGGTGTCGAAGAGAACATGTTGAGTCTAATGCTCTTTCTTGTTGGAAAAAACTAATTTTTGATATAATTGATAAACGCATTTCCTTTTACAGCTCTAATAAACACCTTCTTCCACCTAAACCTAGAACTTCTTTTAGACATCTTAAAAAGGGTTTACAGGATTTCCATTCAAAATACGTTTTTGTTCCTGCTGATAAGGCATCGAATAATGTGATTATTATTTGACGATTACATTATATCGATGTCTTGAAGCAGGAAATTATTAATACCAAGTCATACATTTCAGTTACCACTGACGAAAAGACCATCATTTCAGACCATGTCAAAAAGTGTGAACAATTTGGAACCGATATTAAAATTACACAACATAAACTTCCTACAATGTATTGGTTACCAAAACTACATAAAAAACCATATAAAGCGCGTTTCATTGCAAATTCTAGTTCATGTACAACTACTAAATTGTCTATACTTTTGACTTCTTGTTTAACGAAGGTAAAGGAACATGTAAAATTCTACTGTGATAAGACTTATGAAAATTCTGGAATAAATCTCTTCTGGTCTATTAAGAACTCTTCAGAAGTCTTAAACAAACTTAAGAACAAAAGGTATCTTGCATCCACTGTAAGCACGTACGATTTTTCTACTCTGTACACAACTCTTCCTCATATTTTAATTAAGGATAAGCTTACTAACTTGATCCAGAAAGTATTTGCCCGAGAAAAAACACCATTCTTGGCATGTAATGCTGAAAAAGCTTTCTTTACTGACGAGCAAATGAAATATTACACCAATTGGACTTGCTCAGAAGTTTGCGAAGCACTAACCTTTCTTTTGGATAACATATTTGTACGTTATGGGAATGCTATATACCGTCAGGTAATTGGTATTCCTATGGGTACGAATTGTGCACCACTTGTCGCAGATTTGTTTTTGTACTGCTATGAGAGAGATTTCATGTTGCGTTTGAATCCTCAATCACAAGAAGATGTTATAAAAGCCTACTGAAATGTATGACTTAAAAATTAGTTTTTTCCAACAAGAAAGGGCATTAGACTCAACATGTTCTCTTCGACACCATTTAATACTAAAATTTTGTAAAGCCTCCGCAATCTGAACTCGACAAGAGTTAAAATCTATCAAGGATGGTATTCTATATTTGGGACCTTTATTCAAGAGAGATCGTAGACGTTTATCTTTAATTATCTCAAAATTACCAGTAATCACATGACCAGCCGGAGAATAGCAAAATTTTGAGGTGGCGCAATCTCAATTATCAGGAATATTATCATTAATATTAAGGTCGGCCACAATCTTATTATAGTTGAAAATTGTATTTCTGATGGGTTTGTTATATTTGTAGCAGATGATAGGTGGTTCTGTATTTTTAAAGTATTTAGGAATAGTGTCAATTACATTTTTGTCTCTAAAAATACTTTGGAGGTCAATAAAATCAATACCTTTATTAATAAAAGGAATTTTCAAGAAGAATCTTTGGTGTTCAGATAATTTGTCGATGTGCGGTCTGAGAACATGTAGAGTAAAGCTTTGTATCAAACTAGCCGTTCCTATGAGAGGATCTGATCGAAAAATAATTTTATCGGCTTGCTCGTCAATTTCTTTTAATGAACATATAGATAAGGAGGAAAGTCTAGAAAGCATGGCATGTTTACCCGAAGTTAGGCGTAAAGTATGTAGATCAAGAAGAGTCATTTTCAAACGAGATTTTCGTTTAATATTACCATTTTTGCGAATGCCATGCGATCGAGATTTGCGTTTTCTAATAGAAAAAATTGAAAAAATATCTATATCTGGTTCTTTTGAAATATTTCCAGTCTGGTAAATATTATCATTCAATCCTAAAGGAAAAGGTGTTTGCAATTTTTTGATCCAATTTAAGAAAAATGGATTAATAAACACCAGTTAGCTCTGTTGACAGCAGACACCAAATTTGCTTTAAAATCAATTTCCCAATCAATCTCGTATTATATAAACGGCTTCACGCGCGTTTGCAAATAGAGTAGATCCAGATCGGAAGTTCCTGTAGGAGCTATCTGATCAGGTTCTGCTCTGTTGCTTATGAAATTTTGTTGATCTAATCCTATAGTTTCTGTCAGAGCCAAAGATCCCTTTGAAAAATTAGCATTTTGAAAAAAAAGGCGTTAGATCTCCAGGAAAATTTGTGTAAGAAATAATGATTTCATGGAGATTGAGTTTTTGTAATAATACATGAGTACAGGAAAGTTTGGCTATGACAGTAATTGTACGTATATTATTTCATAAGCAAACCGACAAGACCCTGCTCAGTGATCAGGGAGCTACAACAGAAGCTGTCTGATATGGATCTACTCTGTTTGTAAATTTGTTTCATTACGTTTGATCTGGGTCTACTGTGTTTGCATTGACATACACAGGCACGTGGAGTGAAGGGTTTATAGTCGTGAAGTGATTTACTCACACATACTTTTTCATCAGGGAAATAGTTTATCATAAATATGATCCTGTTTTGCCATTTTGGAACATGGACAACATTGACCATAAATCCAAAGGGAAAAAGTAATTCTGGATTACTGAATTGTTAATTGGGCGCGTTTTATAGTTTTATTCTAGCTATAGTTTCAGCCAAAGCAAAAACCTGCTTTCATTTTTACCATAAAAAAATTCAGCTAATAAATATTCATGATAAACAAGCACCAAGCGTACATTACTGGGGTAAGCCACCACCTACAGAGTCACCAATCAAGCAAGACAGGAAATTGTGACAATGTCCAATGCAGATTAAAGACACCACACTGTGAATGTTGTTTTAACAACTTCGCAATGTATTAATTGCGCCCAGGGAGTCAGATAATTGAATCAGTGCCAAAACAAAGACAGGGTATTTTCAATTTTGAAAGCAGAATTATTTAAGTATATCTTTTTAGTTATAGAAACCAAAATTGAAAACTGTTTTGTAAATATCTGAAACCAGACCAGTCCACAAATAATATATATGGGGATGTATATGTCCCAAACTGTTTGTGGTTTTTGATAGATATGAAGTATACCACAGTGTTGTATACTTCATATGTATCAAAAACACAAACAGTATGTTTGAACGGGACAACTTTGTGAAGTTAATGATAGATCAATCAGTAGACATTGTAAAATTTAAGGTGTGAATTTGGCCACCAATTATGATAATGGCACAAATTTTGAAAAATTTAGGATGAGTCAATCTAACAAAAAGTAAAGCCTATGACTACTAATATTGAGATGTCAGTCGTTTTCATTCAAGACAAAATTAAACTGAAAGTAGTTTTGACCATATAAATACAAATGTAAATCGTTGGTTAACTTACTAATTCCAGATTATAGGCTGATGCAACCGATTTCAGGATGAATTTCTGGATAAACTGATCTCGTCCGGTGTTTGTTTGAAAAATGACACACGTATTAGAACTAGCTTGTTCGGGCGAATTAATAAACGCTGGATAGGGTAGTGATTGGAATAAGTTGTTGGGGCGGAGCTTCAAATCGTCAGCTATTGTTTGATTGGGTGTTAATTGGAGAGATTATTGACACGTCAGGGACAGCATTAGATTTATCTAATCCTAGACATGTTATATCAATTTCGGCTTTTATTTTGAGCAATATATGAAAGACCCTTTTTCCCCATACCTTTCGGTTTTTTTTACTTTTTCGTATAATTGATCGGTCTCGATAATAACAGTGGTATGCCGAATGAAACGCACTTATATACGCAAAAACCGCTTACAAACGCGTTTGTGTGCACAAACGGGTATATCGTTTATCGTTTAGTTTGCGCATCGTTTGCGTATCGTTTGCGCACGCGTAACCATAAACGGGAAAGAATGACAGTTTCTCCACTGTACGAACTCACAACAATCCAGCTATTCGTTCTTAATTTCATTTGTATCGATTGAAATGCTGCGATTATGTTATAATTTGAACTTTTTTTCTCATTCACATGGATAATGTCCAAACTTTAAATCTCTTCAATCTTATGATGCTAATATAAATGATAAATTTTCATGAATTTCATTGTAACAGATGATCTTAACCCTTCGCTTGCTGATTTTTAAAATACACTTCTCCTTCTTTACCCATGCCCTGTTGTATAATTACATATATCTTCACTGTGTACAAGTATTTCTCTGTGCAATCACTGCTGTGGAGTGCACTGGCTGCACAATCAACTTGTAAATAGTGACCCTGATGAGACAGCTCCTGGAGGAGCTGTCTCATCTGGGTATTCACTATTTACAGGTAGGTATATTGACGTGAATAGCAAGCGAAGGGTTAATTTGAATGAACAGATTTTTCAGAGTCAAATTGATGTAAATCGATCAAATCGACAGCATGACTACATGTTAAAAGCGACGAGAACTGTAACATTATCTGTTAATCCTTAACCGATGTGAAAAATGTAAAGCAACTATTCATTAAAAGAAAAGAAGCTGTCTCCGGGGGAGTTAATTATTTTTTTCCGCTGTGGAAGCAACAACAAGAACAACGTACATCCAGTTACAATTTGGCTCAAATTCAACTACATCCTGACTTTTGAAAAACTATTGACGTAGTGTCAAATAGCTTGGATCCTGATGAGTCGCCGAGTTACTCGGTGATCTGGATCCAAGCTGTTTGCAAATGCGAATCAGGCTCGCAGATAGCGGAATCATGGTTAATATAAAAACAATCTTATAATGAGCTGTTTAATACGTCGTTTACGACTTGTGTCGACATTAGACAGAATTTGTCTTGGAATTCAATTATCTTTAATTTTGTTTAAAAAAACGGTCTCGTCTGAAATGACAGCGATTATATAATGATTAAGTTTGACATGCAGTAATAGGCCGACTTCTGTGATAGTCATCAACTGTAGAAAGCAAACCGTCCTCAGACAGAAATGTGTAATAAAAGTAAGACAAATTACCCAGACAGGCACTGATAAATTTATGAGTATTCCTGTGTCATTGACTTGCTTTAATCCTTCCACATCTGTAAATGGAATAACATCGACATAATCCTTTCCATCATTTAAACGTGTTTTCGCGCATTTGAAAACAGAGTAGACCAAGATCAGACGGCTCCTAGAGGAGCCGTCTGATCAGGGTCTGCTCTGTTTGCTAACAAACTTTGATATATCTGTTTCATGCTTTCTAAAATGTCTACAATGTTGCACCTTCCAACTGCTTTGTTAATTTATATTCAGTAGGTATTGCAATTTGGATTAAACATAGAACAGGGAACGGGATATATTTGGATTAAACATAGGACAGGGAAAGGGTTATATTTGGATTAAACATAGAACAGGGAAATGCTGCCAAACAACTTGGATCCTGACGAGATGCCGATTTTCTCGGTGTCTCGTCTGGATCCAAGCTATTTGTGAATGCGAATCGAGGTCGCGGTTAGCGGGCAAGAGGACGTTCAATACAACTCGTGCATGAACCAATGAGTGAGTGAGTTGGGTTTTACGGCACTGCGACACTGAATAGGTCATATAGCGCCGATGAATGATGAGGTGACGAGGGATGATTTCAGGAAGATGATTTCGGCTAATCTCATTCGCTGCAAATCGCATGGGATCAAAACCACCGATCTGCCTTCCTTTTAGTTCTTGGCAGAGGGGATAATCTCAGTCAAATAAACAAGAACATCCCCTATGACAATTAAGCCCCAGAACATGAACCGGTAAGTACATGTCTGTCAGATATCATGTCCGAAGTGGCCAACGGTTAAGTGAAAGTATCTACTAGCAACGTGTTTTAAAAAGTAAATAATTACATAAAGCATATGTTTGAATGGTGAAAAGAAGTATATCTCAAGAAAACCTATCGAATAAACGCTGAAGACGACAAAACTTTCATATATGTGTTTGATACCGAATACCCGATTACTGAATATATGACTGTGAAAAAGCAGGTGGTTGCTTCATACAGGGTATACTTAATACAGTTCGATCTCATTTTGATACATGTAGCATCTTAAGACAGTTTCTACCGTATCAGACTTTCACAACTTTAAAGACGGATTTAACCTATTTACTCCCAGTGGATTATTCCATGTTTATATATATTGGATTAGTCTATTTTTTTATCTAAGGAGTGCCTGGCCTAAAATTTCAATTTCGTTTTGTTTTATATTGAAATTGCTATCAGCAAACAGTGTAGACTCTGATCAGATGCCGCATTATGCGGCGTCTGATCAGAGTCTACACTGTTTGCATACGCCCCATATATGGGATCGTGGGAGCAAATGGGTAAATGATGAAAATTCTTTGCGTTCCGAGCTAGAATTAACTCTTAATCTGCTGAATAGTTCCACTGGCTCCCCTTTCTGGACATGTATGACAAGCAGTGCAGACTGTGAACAAAGGGTTTCCCCAGGAACCATTTGATCTGGGTCTACACAGTTTGCAAATGTCTCATATAGCCAGTTCCCGCACATAAAGGATTAACCTTTAGCCTGCTATGGGTTGATAAGTGAATACCTTTGCAAACAGTTTGGATCGGCGTCTCATCAGGATCCAAACTGTTTGCATTTTAGAAGACAAATTGATTATAGCTTGAATTTTGAAAATGTACATGTAGTTGGTGAAAAATTCTGTAAAAATAATTTTCTCAGCAGGCTAAAGGTTAACGATAGAAAGAAAACCAGTTCCTGTTTCGCAGAGGGTCAACGTGTATTTTGACACAGAGGTTGTCAAGAACTGTAGAGCCAGACGATAATCAAAATTATGATAGTGAAGATTATACTGAAATAACTGATAAAACGAAATGGCCGCTGTTTGACGAGAACTTCGCGTCTGGGTCGTCTATAAAAGTGATGGCATCTTTCATAGACACGGCACTAAAGACTGTAAGAAAGGAAGAAAAGATTTATACGATCATGTAATTAATTCATAGTGTTGCGATCATTCGGAATGTCTTCGGCAAACTTGTAGAAGCTATATGTTTTGTTTGTATATAGCGGTTAGGACTAAGAAGGGTCTTCTGATTTGTTCAAGTAAGGTAATACACGTCAAACTGACCCGCTTACCCGCATGGTCCTATCATTAATTTGTTCAAGTAAGGTAATAAACGTAAAACCGACCCTATTAACCACACAGTCCTATGATTAATGTGTTCCAAGTAAGGTAATAAACGTAAAATTGACCCGCTTACCCGCACAGTGATGTCAGTCCTATGATTAATTTGTTCAAAGTAAGGTAATAAACATAAAACTGACCCGAGTAACCGCGTGGTCCTATGATTAATTTGTTCAAAGTAAGGTAATAAACGTAAAACTGACCCGAGTAACCGCGTGGTCCTATGATTAATTTGTTCAAGTAAGGTAATAAACGTAAAACTGACCCGAGTAACCGCGTGGTCCTATGATTAATTTGTTCAAAGTAAGGTAATAAACGTAAAACTGACCCGAGTAACCGCGTGGTCCTATGATCAATTTGTTCAAGTAAGGTAATAAACGTAAAACTGACCCGAGTAACCGCGTGGTCCTATGATTAATTTGTTCAAGTAAGGTAATAAACGTAAAACTGACCCGAGTAACCGCGTGGTCCTATGATTAATTTGTTCAAGTAAGGTAATAAACGTAAAACTGACCCGAGTAACCGCGTGGTCCTATGATTAATTTGTTCAAGTAAGGTAATAAACGTAAAACTGACCCGAGTAACCGCGTGGTCCTATGATTAATTTGTTCAAGTAAGGTAATAAACGTAAAACTGACCCGAGTAACCGCGTGGTCCTATGATCAATTTGTCCAAGTAAGGTAATACACGTAAACCTGGCCCGAATAACGGCACGGCAATTTTCTTAAACTGACCCGAGTAACGGCACGGCAATTTTCTTAAACTGACCCGAGTAACGGCACGGTAGTTACCGCGTGGTCCTACATGTATGATTAATTTTAGAAGACAAATTGATTATAGCTTGAATTTTTCCTTTCAAGTAAGGAAATAAACGTAAAACTGACCCGAGTAACCGCGTGGTCCTATGATTAATTTGTTCAAGTAAGGTAATAAACGTAAAACTGACCCGAGTAACCGCGTGGTCCTATGATTAATTTGTTCAAGTAAGGAAATAAACGTAAAACTGACCCGAGTAACCGCGTGGTCCTATGATTAATTTGTTCAAGTAAGGAAATAAACGTAAAATTGACCCGAGTAACCGCGTGGTCCTATGATTAATTTGTCCAAGTAAGGTAATACACGTAAACCTGGCCCGAATAACGGCACGGCAATTTCTTAAACTGACCCGAGTAACGGCACGGTAGTTACCGCGTGGTCCTACATGTATGATTAATTTGTTCAAGTAAGGAAATAAACGTAAAACTGACCCGAGTAACCGCGTGGTCCTATGATTAATTTGTTCAAGTAAGGAAATAAACGTAAAACTGACCCGAGTAACCGCGTGGTCCTATGATCAATTTGTCCAAGTAAGGTAATACACGTAAACCTGGCCCGAATAACGGCACGGCAATTTCTTAAACTGACCCGAGTAACGGCACGGTAGTTACCGTTTTTCGCTGTTAGCCTGCTGGACAAATTATCTGCCTAAATTTTCTCTTACGTTTGTTAGTAAAAAAGCTTGAGAAATTTATGTCCGAATGTCAAACATTCCGGAGTAACCCGGAGTCTCATCTGGATCTAAGCTGTTTACAAATGTAACCACTCGTTCACCCATACCTGGCTTAACCCATTCCCTCATATTGACGACTTTTGACGACTCTGTAAAAGTCACTTTGTGAAACCATTGTGATAAATAGAGCATTTGCTCCTTTAGGAGCAAATGCTCTATTTATCACAATGGTTTCAAACTACAAAATGTTAAAATGTTCCTTTTCTCTAGTTAATGTTCCTGGTTGGTAGATTTATACAAAGAGGTTGTATCTAAAAATAGCCTATGAGGTAATGGGTTCAAGTCGACGAAAGTAAAATAATGTTTTGGTTGAACAATCGTGTTTGGAAACATGAATATTAAATTACATTCGTGTTTATAATGGCATATACATGTAACACATGTCATTTTGGCTCAAGCAGAAAATGTAGAATCAGATCTATATTATACCATAAGCAAACACTAGGCTAAGCCACTTCAGTACCATATACATGTACTTACTAATCGGAATACAAATGTAATAAAACTGTGCATCAGGACATATCCCGTATTGTGTGAATGGTCTATTTATAAAGATCTGATTATACACTTTTTGTCTTGGTTATATATTCCTGATTTCACATGTTATTATAAAAATACAGGTAATTATTATACATGATGCCATTACTTATTACATGAATATGCATGGAGTAAAGGGTTAATTAAGGTTACTAGAATATCTAGTACCTCCATCCCTTTATCACCTACTTCCACAGAACTACTAAAAGCAAATATGACATGATCGCCTGGCTATGGACAATATCCAGCCTGATTGCTTATACCCGAACGTTGTCCTACCCTTTATCATGATTCGCATTTGCAAACAGCTAGGATCCAGATGATACGCCGAGTAACTTGGCCGAGTAACTCGGCGCCTCACCAGGATCCAAGATGTTTGATACTCGGGTCAACAGTTTCTAAAACACGTACATGTATACGATCCAGAAGTAAGTAAAAATGCAAGAGATCAGAGAGAATTTTGGCGGACATAATTTCTTAGCACGGTAATGGTCAAGATTCATGAGTTCAGTTGACATGTGCAGATGTTTATTGTTTTTATCGTGTTTGTTTATTGTCATTATCTTGTCTTTATTGCAATTGGTTCGTGTTTTACAGTGTACTATGAGTTACCCTCCGTTACTGTAGGTAAGTGAATAAATGAACAATTTCGGTGATGAATGTCTGCTCCCCAGACAATTACAAAACTGTGGCATGGATACAAAGGTCCAAATAAGATGCGTAAATTAAATAATTTTTTAAGGAATAACCTCAATATTTCTCCACCATACGATTCTGAAGAGTAGTTCCAACATATAGTTTGTTGGGGGAAAAGAAGGTTTTAGTATGTGTTGTTCTAATGGTAATAAACAAAGGACAACATCTGTACAAGTGATCCATTTTATCAGAAATGAGGTTAATTAAGAAGGAGAGTGGAAATTCGTCCGTTTATTGGGGCTTTTTTTAGGAAAACAAATCGGTAAACATGACCATCTGCGCATTACGCTATAAAGCTGTCGTTTTCTTTTCATTTCAACCAACACATAACATTTTTCAACGATAGAATAATTACTCTGATCCAATATACCGCTTACATCTAGCTCATTGCCCAGGATATATGGTAAATATCAGGATTGGAAATACGTAATAAGTTACAAACTAAATTTAACCCTTCTCTTGCTGAATTTTAAAATACATTTCTCCTTCTTTACCCATGCCCTGTTGTATAATTACATATATCTTCACTGTGTACAAGTATTTCGCTGTGCAATCACTGCTGTTGAGTGCACTGGTTGCACAATCAACTTGTAAATAGTGCAGACCCTGATGAGACAGCTCCTGCAGGGGCGGTCTCATCTGGGTCTTCACTATTTGTACAGGTAGGTATATTGACGTGAATAGCAAGCGAAGGGTTAAACGCACGGACCTTATTAACAATACTTTATAGTTACAAACTAAACTTAAACACACGGACCTTATAAAAATACTTTATAGTTACAAACTTAACTTAAACACAAGTACCTTATTAACAATACATTATGTTAACATATTCAGTAAAACTCCTCTAAACAGTAATTTCAGTTGAGAAGAATTTAGATACCTTTAGGCAGGTGACTGCTTAATGCAGAGCAAAAATCATGCAGAGAGTTCCTAGAGGAGCATTCTGTATGACGTTCACCTTGCATCAAGCTGCAACCCGCCCTTAAGACGGATATTTATATTGAATTGAACTTCCGGTTCAGAGGGTAAATATGGTTAAATAGGAGTTTTAACCCTTTATATATTCAATGTTCGTGTTGAGGAAAAGGAATCAGCAGTATTTATCAGCTGAACTTTTATATTCCAGTTAAGTCTCGATTATCCGAATTTTCTGTATCGAATAATTTAGATGCTTTTAGGCAGGTGGCTGCTTAATGCATGGTGAAAGTGATGCAGAAAGCTCCTAGATGAGCTTTCTGCATGACTTTCACCATGCATTAAACTGCCACCTATCTTAAAGATCGATAATAATACGTATTTTAGTGTTCGAATAATCGAAATTTTACTGTATAACAATTTTCTATGGAATTTCTTCCCTTGACAAAATCTATATAATCATATCTATATCATGAGCAAATAGGGAATACCTTGCTCATGCGGATCTTACAGGAATAATCTTATCTGGATCAACTGTTTGTCAAAGCGCGAAAAGGCGTGTATAAGAAGGAAACGTGTCAAATAAATCTGCTTAGATTATTGTCTGCTTTATGTTTAATAAAAGAAAATGGGACATGGATGCCCCACGAGCAAACAAGATGTAGATGAATGACAGACCTGAAAGGGGGAGACACGGTACAACTCACTATGACTATGCTTCAGACCAAATATCAAATCATTGCAGCTTACACGAGCGAAGAAATCTTTGAAGAACATTTTTTGTCATTAAACAATCTCCAAAATCCAATCAAAGTGTCGGCAAACAAGAAGTAGATGCACGACAGACCTGAAAAGGGGAGACACGATACAACTCACTGTGATAATGCTTCAGACTAAATATCAAATAATTGCAGCTTACACGAGCGAAGAAATCTTTGAAGAACATTTTTTGTCATTAAACAATCTTCAAAATCCAATCAAAGTGCTGGCAAACAAGAAGTAGATACACGACAAACCTGAAGAGGGGAGACACGTTACAACTCACTATGATAATGCTTCAGAACAAATATCAAATCATTACAGCTTACACGAGCGAGGAAATCTTCGACGAATGTTTTTGTCATTAAACAATCACCAAAATTTAACCAAAGTGTCGGCAAACAGGAAGTAGATGACCGACAGACCTTAAAAGGGGAGACACGCTACAACTCACTATGATAAAGCTTCAGACCAAATATCAAATCATTGCAGCTTACACGGGCTAAGAAATCTTTGACGAAATATTTTGTCATAAAACAATCACCAAAATCCAATCAAAATGTCGGCCAACAGGAAGTAGATGGACGACAACCTGAAAAGGGGAGACACGTTACAACTCACTATGAATATGCTTCAGACCAAATATCAAATCATTCCACCTTACATAAGCCAATAAATCCTTTACGAAAATTTCATACGGACGTACATGTACATGTGCGTACGTACGGGACGGACAAGGGTACATGTAAACCTTAATGCCCCCGTCGCCTAAAGGCGGGGTCATAAAAAAGGCATTTGCTTTAGTTTCTTTACATACATGTACATAATTATAAGCGATGACAAAGATGTTGATTCCTGGCGAGAAGCCGAGTTACTCAGCGTCTCCTCCGGGTCGAAACTCTTTGCCCATAACGGCGAACGAAATAAAGGCAGATGTCAGCTTAACTTATGACGAAATTTATGCAGGGAGCTTAAACTTCCCTTTAACCGTTAACCACGCCATTCAAACCCCTTTGTAAACAGAGTAAACCAATATCAGATAACTTCTGTAGAAGCCATCTGATCAGGATTTGTCCAACTTAATGAATAAACATGGGTGTCTTTATAAGCAGGTGGCTGCTTAATGCAGGACAAAAGTAATGCATATTAATGCAGGACAAAAGTAATGCAGAATTTCTGCATTACTTTTGTCCCGCATTAAGCTACCACATGCATCTAACACCAAGAAATATACCTCTTTTAGGTGGTCGCATTAGCGAGATTTTACTATAATATAGATCGGATTCTATAATTTGGGCCTTGGTCAGAACGTTCCTCGGTGTACTGTCATTATTCAAGCTGTTTGACACTTTGGCCTAAGGTTATAATACTTCTGAGTCTGAGTCGGAGATCATTCTCAAGTATCTGATTGGTCAGATTCTGGTCTTTAACTTCTCAAAAACTTGATCGAGTCGGAAGTAGTCAAAACTGCACAATATCCAAATTTACCCCTTCGCTTGCTGAATTTTAAAATACATTTCTCCTTCTTTACCCATGCCCTGTTGTATAATTACATATATCTTCACTGTGTACAAATATTTCGCTGTGCAATCACTGCTGTGGAGTGCACTGGTTGCACAATAAATTTGTAAATAGTGCAGACCCTTCACTATTTACAGGTAGGTATATTGACGCGATTAGCAAGCGAATGGTTAAGTAGATATTATTTACTTATTGCGGGT
Organism: Azorinus chamasolen; assembly: GCA_963576725.1. Taxonomy (NCBI): domain Eukaryota; kingdom Metazoa; phylum Mollusca; class Bivalvia; order Cardiida; family Solecurtidae; genus Azorinus; species Azorinus chamasolen. The sequence goes on from OY755249.1 coordinate 2,253,135, forward strand.
CAAATGTCAAACGATTAAATTAACCAGAAGAGCCACACTGTTATATGCATCATATACACGTATCTGTGTACCTGGTCCAGCGCTCCTATCCATCAATGGCTGACTTTCACAGAAATACTCAAAGCAACAAGAGATGTTTGTAAAACATGTATACCCCCAGACCCCCTGACCTTTGATCTAGTGACCTCAACTATAGAGGTCATCTAGCGGTCATGACTAATCACCACAGCAACTTTGAAAATCCTAAGCCAAACCACTGATCATTTATTGATTTGAAAACATTTCACAAGTTAAGGTCATGGTGACCTTGACCTTTGACCCAGTGACCTCAACAACTATAGGGGTCATCTAGAGGTCATGACCAACTACCACAGCAAGTTTGAAGATCCCGAACCAAACCATTGAGCAGTTATTAATTGGAAACTATTTCATCAGTTAAGGTCATGATGACCTTGACCTTTGACCTAGTGACCTCAAAATCAATAGGGGTCATCTAGTTGGCATGACCAACCACCACAGCAAGTTTGAAGATCCTAAGCCAAACTCTTGAGCAGTTATTGATTGGAAACCATTTCACCAGTTAAGGTCATGGTGACATTGATCTTTGATGTAGTGACCTCAAAAACAATAGGGATTATCTATTGGTCATGACCAACTACCACAGCAAGTTTGAAGATCCTAAGCAAAACCCTTGAGCAGTTATTGATCGGAAACTATTTCACCAGTTAAGGTCATGGTGACCTCGACCTTTGACCTAGTGACCTAAAAAACGACAGGGCTCATCTAGTTGTCATGACCAACCACCTAAGCAAATTTGAAGATCATAAGCCAAACCCTTGAGCAGTTATTGATCAGAAACCATTTAATAAATTAAAGGTCATGGTGACCTTGACCTTTGACCTAGTAACCTAAAAAACAATAGGGGTCATCCAGTTGTCATGACCAACTACCGCAGCAAGTTTGAAGATTCTAAGCTAAACCCTTGAGCAGTTATTGATCGAAAACCATTTAACCAGTTAAGAGCATTGTGACCTTGACCTTTGACCTAGTGACCTAAAAAACAATAGGGATCATCTAGTGGTCATTACCAACCACCACAGCAAATTTGAAGATCCTAAGCCAAACCCTTGAGCAGTTATTGATCGGAAACCATTTCACCAGTTATGGTCATGGTGACCTTGACCTTTGACATAGTGACCTAAAAACAATAGGGGTCATCCAGTGGTCATGACCAACCACCACAGCAAGTTTGAAGATTCTAAGCTAAACCGTTGAGCAGTTATTGATCGGAAACCATTTAAACAGTTAAGGTCATGGTGACCTTGACCTTTGACATAGTGACCTCAAAATCAATAGGGGTCATCTAGTGGTCATGACCAACCACCACAGCAAGTTTGAAGAAACCAAGCCAAACCCTAATGCAGTTATTGATCGGAAACTATTTTACCATTTTAGGTCATGGTGACCTTGACCTTTGACCTAGTGACCTCAAAAACAATAGGAGTCATCTACTTGTCATGACCAACCACCACAGCAAGTTTAAAGATTCTAGGCCAAGTCGTTTATTAGTTATCATTCGGAAACCATCGATCTACCGACCGACCGACCGACCGACCGACCGACCGACCGACAGACAGACAGACCGACCGACCGACCGACCGACCAACCGACCGACCGACCGACCGACATGTGCAAAGCAATATACCCCCATTTTTTCAAAAGGGGGGTATAATAACAGGGGTCAAGATGAGATGCCTAAATTTAAATATTTTTCCATTATTTTTCCACCAAACCCTATACTCAGGGAGCCAGTAGTGCCTACCGTGCACCCCCCCCCCCCCTTAGACTTTTTTTCATGGGTACCAAAATGTTCAGAAAAGTGTCCTGAATCAGAATCGCGAATGTACTCAAACTTAAATTCTTTCAGGCTATGTGTATTTTAACCGTTTCCATGGCAACCCCCCAGTTTTCGTAATGATGACCCATACCTACAAATTCGCCCATATCACAGCCAGTTGTTGTCCTAAAACTATAAAACTGGTACCAAATGGAAGATAAGACACTGTGCTTTTATTTCTAACTTGTTTTTTTAAATTACCTTATTTGCATACTCATGAATATTAATGAGAACATTAAAATTAGTAAAAAAAAAGTATAGAAATAACGTAAACCTTTCATTTTTTTATCCTACAAATATCAGAAAATAACTTCAAATGCAGTTTAACATGATGACGAAACCCCCAGGAAACAAAATATCCAATTTGAGGACCATAACATTAATTTTAAGCACCATTTTTACCGTTTCCATGGCAACACCCTAGTTTTCGTAATGATGGTCCGTACCTGCAAAATCGTCCATATCACAGCCAGTTTTTGTCCAAAATCCATAAAACTGGTACCAAATTGGAGATAGGACATTGTGCTTTTATTCCCAGTTGGTTTTTTAAATTACCTGATTTGCATACTCATGAATATTAATGAGAACATAGTAAAAACAATATAGAAATAACGTAAATAATGTAAACTATTCACTTTTTATCCTACAAATATCAGAAAACAATTTCAAATGCAGTTTAACCTGATGACAAAATCCTCAGAAAACAAACTATCAAATTTGAGGACCAAAAATTTAACTCTAAGTAACTTTTTAACTGTTTCCATAGTAACCATTCATTTCACTCTGTTCACACAGTTTTGTTAGTCGACACCTACCTGCAAATATCTTCCATATCACAGGAAGTATTTGTGCTACATGTAACTGCATAAAACTGGTACCAAATTAAAGCTAAGACAGTGTACTGTAATTTAAAAGCTATAATTATGAATTACCTTATTTGCATACACATGCATATTAGTGAGAATAATTAAAAATAGTAAAAAATACAGAAATAACGTAAACCTCTCAATTGTTATCCTACCAATATCAGAAAACAACTTCAAATGTAGTTTAAAATGATGACAAAATACTCAGAAAGCTAATCATCTTAATTGATACCCAAACAATGAACTGTAAGTAAGATTGTAACGGTTTCCATGGTAACCGATCCTTTCACAAATTTTGGAAATACTCTCCGCTAGATCTCGGTTATTTTTGATGAATCATGAAATCAATTGTTACAAACATAGATATGAGGCATTGCTTTAATAGTAAATATTACTTTTCTGATATAAACTAATTTGCATATGTATGAATATTTATGAGAACAGTAATAGATGTTGAAATTTTCGACAGATACCAGTCTTTCTCTTATAAAGCAAACAAATATGGAAAATGGTTAGCTAAAGTTTACTATGATCACTGGATATCACCAAGATTATTAGATAAATAAATTTGGGACACACTATATAGCACTGATGGTGATATATCTGTTTCCTAGGCAACCATTCTAACCTCATTGTTTATTATTACAGAGTGTTTACATACCTGCAACATACAAAGATATTGCTGCCTTCTTGGGCGATAATTATAAATGATATAAACATATACCCGGTAGTTGATGTATGAATCTTAATGTTAGGTTCACTTTATGCAAATTACCTTATTTGCATCCTCATGAATATAGGAGCGTTCTGTTTTACTTTCACCTTGCTTTAAGCAGCCACCAGCTTTAACACAAAATAATTGATGTAAATTTAAAGGTCGTTGTATTACAAACACACTATTTATTGATGTCATAAAACATAAAAATCTACGCCCCCCCCCCCTCCAAATATTTTCTAAGCCCCCACCCCATGGGAAATCCTGGATCCGCACCTGGACTTATTATACAGAAAAAGCAGAAATACTAAAACAATTATGATGTGAACCTCTATGAACTTACAAACACTTATTGCTTTGCGGGTGAAGAGTTCAGTTGATTCTGTTTGAGATTGTCGTATTTGTTTATTGTTATAACGGTGTATTTATTGTAATCTGTCTATATTTACAATGTACTTCGAGTTAATCTTCATTACTGAAAGTAAATGAATAAATGAACCAATGAATAATGTCCACAACCTTGGCAAGACAATAACTACAGGCAAATATGTATATAATTATCCTTTTTATCAGAAATAAGGACACAAAGGAACGCACACAGGGGAAATGGCCCGTTTATTCGGTATTTGGCACGCAAAATGTATGGGTTCACGAACATGATCCTTTGTACATGGCGTCATACAGTTATCGTTTCATGTTTCAGTTCAACCAAACACGCGATAGAATAATTAATTTGGTCAAATGTACCTCATGATTTTAGCTCATTACCCACGATTTGTAGTAAATATCGACATGGGAAATACATAATGAATTATAAACTATTCCTGTACATAATGAACTCCTTCAAAACACGTCATGACAACATACACTCTAATTTGAGTTAACACTACATTCATATAAACGCATTTTCACACATTTTCAAGCAGAGTAGCCCGGATAAGACGGACCCTATATCTTTGTATATTAACTAAATGTCCAAAACAATATGATGTGTGTATTGTAGCTAAATATATATATATTTGAAATAACAAGTTTATTTCTCTGTAAACACTCCCAAATGGAAAGCAGAGCTACTCCTAAAGTAATAAGAAGCTAAACAGCCGTCCTCTGGGATTGCTTGACATACATATGTCATATTTATATACTGTAGTTTAGGAAAATGTCAATACTATGACGACTCTCAAGAGAAAACAAACACACAAATATTCTTGGATTCTGGTTTTGACTTCATTTAAACCATTCTCTTGCCGTTCGCGACCTAACTCAAACTTGCAAACGGTTTTGGATCCAGATGAGACGCCGAGTAAATCGGTATCTCATCAACATCTTATTTGTTTTATACTCAATTAATAGTTTCTCAAATTCACGAATAAATCGTATATTGCATTAGGCGACACTTGCATGTTTTATTGTGAGATTTAAGGTTAAGAGAATCTACGTTGTATCTTATCCCTTTCTTCCTTAAATATACCTTTCTACGTCTCTATAAAAGTCATTTCTTTATAAATATATTTCTGTCAAATAGTTTTCCCAGAAAACAACGGACAACCTATTTGCATATATTTTAAGTGCAAGGGCCACTACTCCGAAACGACAAAGCAAATGAACCTCTGAGTCGACTCAGCTTCAGATCTTGCTGCATGAAACATTTGTATGAAGTTTCATTAATATCTGTCAAATAGTTTTCCCAGAAAACACCGAACAAACTATTTGCATATATTTGCATTATTTTTTAAGTTTTTATAATGTGAAGTTTCATTAATATATATCTAATAGTTTTCAGAGAAACCAGCGGAACAACAAAATGTTGACGGAAGAACGAACGAACGGGCGGACGGACGGAGGACAGGGCCACGACAATATACGACCACCTTTATTAGGTAGGCGTATAAAAGTACTGTTGGTGGACGTTCAACCCGAACACACGCATACGATGATAGAGAGTAATTCGATAGCAATAAGTCGTTAAGATTTCAAATAATAGGAGGCCAGAGCAATGAGGTCAATGTCCTTCATCACAATAACACGCAATTATCCCATCGCTCATTAGCTTGTCGAGATTGAGTCAAGACGAACTATCCAACGGAGCAATAGATAAAGGTGTGTATTCAAATATAAAATTCGTCATTTCTCCTCCAAACCCTATGCTGTGACCACTCTTTAGAATCATCTCTTTTCTAAACAGTGGTCACAGCATATGGTTGGTGGAGAAATGAAGGAGCTATTCTTGCTAATGTTTTAACCTTTTCCCTCATATAAACGTATTTTCACACATTTGAAAACAGAGTAGACCCAGATCAGACGGCTCCTAGAAATTGATACACCTGTTTCTTTACTTTTTAAAATGGCTAAAATGTTCCGCCTTTCATATTTCATTTATTGTCCATGGGCATTCAGTAGGTATTGAAATTTGTAATAAACATAGAACAGGGAAAGGGTTAATATACTTATGTTATCCGGCCATCTGATCTTATATAATATGTACGCTTCATCTTGATAATTACTATAAGACATGTTTTCGTATAAACTGAATATAAGGGGAGTAAATGTACAGTCGGCTTAGCGGTCATTCGGACTGAAAGTAGACTATGACTAGGTACTTTTTTTTTTACTTTACATATACAGCTGAACTTCGATATCTCGAACACGGATAAATCGAACTTCTGGATAACTTTAAGTTCGGTCTTCCCAATTTACAATGCAGATTTTTTCTAAACTACACATGTCTAGAAACACATGTGTCCGCTTAATGCAGGTCCGAAGTAATGCTGAAAGCTCCTACAGATGTTTTCAACATTACTTTCAACCTGCATTAAGCTGTGAATTTGAAATATTGGTCAGATTAGAAATCGGATTACTCTAACCCCTGTTAGCTCGAAATACTTTGTATGACCCCTTGAAGTTCGAGATATCGAAGTTCAACTGTACAGAGACATCTTCCAGCGTGTCAGCTGCCATCTGACCCATTGGGTATTAACCCTTCGCTTGCTATTCACGTCAATATACGTACCTGTAAATAGTGAAGACCCAGATGAGACAGCTCCTGCAGGAGCTGTCTCATCAGGGTCTGCACTATTTACAAATTTATTGTGCAACCAGTGCACTCCACAGCAGTGATTGCACAGCGAAATACGTGTACACAGTGAAGATATATGTAATGATACAACAAGGCATGGGTAAAGAAGGAGAAATGTATATTAAAATTCAGCAAGCGAAGGGTATTAATACGCCCAGGCATTAGTCACAGAGTCTAAGAATAGAAGGAAATACAGTTGAACCTATATACAAATGTATCCCGAACATCAAGGAACCATACCCGAGATAATAGAGGTAGCTTCTATTCTGAACAAATTCTCAAGTTCGCAGCGTAATGCAGATCTATAGTAATACTGGAAGCTCCTGTAGGAACTTTCAGCAGTACTTTCTACCTGCATTAAGCTGTCACATGTGTTTGTAGACATGCGTAGTGATACATTGTACACATGTAGAACAATTCTGTATTGTAAAATTAGATAGGACCGAACTTTTATCTCGAGTTATCTCGAAGTTCGAGCTATCCGAATTCAAGATTTCACAGTTCAACTTTAAATACAATTATCGCAAGTATTCGGACACCGAATAATTGCTTTCCATCGGTTTATATAGCTGACTGCTTCAATTTGACACGACTTGATAAAATAAGACTGACATACAGTTGAACTTCGATACCTCGATTTCGGATACCTCGAATTTAAGATAACTCGTACTAAAAGTTCGGTCCGTCCAAAACTTACAATACAGAATTGCTCTACAATGTATCTCTACAAATGTCGAGAAACACATGTGGCAACTTGGTACAGGTCTAAAGTAATGATGAAAGCTCCTGCAGGAGTTTTCAGCATTACTTTAGACCTGTATTAAGCTTTACCTTTTGAATATGTATGTAAAAAATGACAACATGAACATTTAGCTGAAATTTTATCATGGCATATGCACACTGGAATGTTATTACTGCACTATAGAAGCCATTATATCTTATTTAATAAGCAAACAGTGCATATCCGTACCAGACGGATTCTACAGGAGTCATCTGATCTGGGTCTGCTGCGTTTGCTAATGCATGAAAAGGCGGTATTATCCCATTCCCTCATATTGACGCCTTTCGACGCCTCTGTAAAAGTCACTTTCTGAAACCATTGTGATAAATAGAGCATTTGCTCCTATAGGAGCAAATGCTCTATTTATCACAATGGTTTCAAACAACAAATTTCTAAAAAAAAGTATTTTCTCTAGTTAATGCTCCTTTTCGGTAGATTTATTCAAAGTGGTTGGATCTAAAACTAGCCTATGGGGTAATGGGTTATGAAGAAAAAGTTTAACTGAAGACTGGTTTAATTTAGAGGATAAACTAATTGGCGGGATACGCGGTACAATGTGCAACATTATCAAATACATTCCTTTTCTTTCAAGCAGCGTTCGCTGCATCTTCTTGAGTTATTATTCAAACAACTTTCTTGGCCTATTCTGGATACTTGTGTCTATTGCTAAAGTATTCCTATGGGTATGCATGCATTTAAGTTTATTGCACCTAAACTTTACAGATTCAACATAATGTCGTGTTTATTTAATAAATGTCGGTGTCTCGGTTCCCTTGACAGCTAAATAACTATTATATACAATAAAACGTATTAAACTGAAATTCAAAAATGATAGAAAAATGGTTTGTAATTTATAGAGAATTGTAATTTTAATTTTCGTTTTTAATCAGGCTTAGTGTTTCCTAGTCTTTAGAGACGAAACTGTTGTACAAGGACGTCTTCTTTTTTGCCCCACAGTTTTAGATTATGGGCAGACCTAGTTGGAATACATTCATATACTCCCGTTTAACTACTTAACCCTTTCGCCGCCAATGCCGGATCTGTGATTACCTATGCAAACAGTTTGGATCCAGATGAGACGCCGAACTCGACGTCTCATCAGGATCCAAACTGTTTGTTACTGTTAAGTACACTATGCTTTTGAAACAAAAATGAAGAAAATCAAAAGAATGAAAATTTGTAGCAGACGACAAAGTTAGCAGACGACTGAGTTTGGCAACGAAAGAGTTAAAAGCGTGGATCCAGATGCGATGATGAGTAACACGGTGTCTCACCAGGATGCAAGCTGTTTGGCCCATGTTGAACCTTGGTTGTCATGGAAACCAAATGAATCTTTAAACATCTTTCTTTCTAAAACCAGTGATTAGAGCTAACGATATTAGAAAGAAATAGTATTCTAATGACCTCCTGCCTGAATTGCTAGATTCATGTCGATATCTCAAAACATATGACCGCGAGGGGACTATGCCTCAGGGGTACTTGTCTTACCCCTGTGGACTAGGCTAGATCAAGACCTATGATTGGCTAGATGTTCTGTTCTCGATTCTCAGACGTGCTAGATATGCTGAGTTACTAAAAATAGCAGTACTAGAAATCCTTATCTGGAACACCCCTTGTCTGGTGTATTGATACGCGCGATAAGGTAAAATCAATACAAGGGAAGGAACTCTTACAGAATTATATCAGCATTTCTATAGTCAACGAGTTTGTAAATTAGAATTGATATAAGTAACTAGCCCGGGTATGAAATTCTGTTTATCATATAAACAATTGATAAAAGGCTAATTCAATTAACCGAACATGCTGTTTTGTAGTCCTTCAGTCATTTAGGGGATAACCGCTGCGACAGAGAGAAAATATCAAAGGACTTAAAGTATTGTTTGTTTTTTACCATCTGGATCTATGGTTTCATTAGAATAGGGATAGCCGCTGCGTATTTGAAGATTTGCAGCAGTATATCGGTGGTTTATATGTCGCAAATTTAGTTTTACATGCGACGCGTTAGCGGAGCATGTAAAACGATTATTTGCTACATATAAAAAACAAACAATACTTTAAGTCCTTTGATATTTTCTCTCTGTCGTCATAACATGACGTCATGAAACACCGCATATCTCCGCATTACGCATATAGAAAATAGTTCTCCCGGAACCTAGCAATTGTGCTTATATTTAATATACCAAGAACTGGTGTTTTCACTTGATACTTTGATTTTCACAAATGAAAACCGTTAAGTCCTTTGAATTTCTGACGGTAGGTCCCTTTCAAAACTACGAAAGATGAATCAAAGTTGACCTCGACATTGATTGAAATTCCACAATAATTGTGCACATGGACAACGGAATTATTTATTTTTAAATTGTTTGCAATGTGGAACTAGTTGCATAGATACTTTGGCTGTATTTGATGAGAATGATGATAGGCCAAGTGGACGTGCAAATGGAAATTATCAGGAGCGACAATCTACAGGCATGTTTGGAATTTGCAAATAGCCTCGAGTGGTCTAGAGTGGGTGGGGCGAATTCTCATTATGGGACTGTCCTTGAAGAATTGAAGAATACTGCCGCTTCTGATTGTCGGACGCGTCGGCATTATAGCTTCGGACACTGGCTTCATTTTGATGACCGGACTTTTTCATTATTTCCCTGGTTTTGACACCAGCATAGGCCAACAGCTAGTGCATGATTGCGGTCTCTCGGAAACAGTGATTTGTGTTTTAAAACTTTTGACGAAACAAGCCTCAGCAGAAATTGTTTTCATCATTTCGTTCAGCACACGCTCACCAACAGGTCTGGATGTGTATATGATTCTTCATAATCTACTGAACGTGTGGGTTACTGAATGGAATGGTTCGATCACGGTTGCAGTTTTATCAGGTATGTTTTCAGAGATTTACAGGACATGTTTCCTGCATGACTCATAAATTGTACTTTTGTCAGAGATCTTAGGTTTTCTATGTACATCACGAAGAGCGAAATTCAAGGTTATGTCAAACCACTTTTCTTTGGAAAGATTTGTGACTTATGGCAGAGAGTTTTTAGTGTTTTCAGATCATTGTCTGTGATCGGTTGGTAATGTTTAAGTGTTGTCAGGCCCTTCTTAAATAGTTTCAGCATGGATAAAAATCTCACAGCTACATGGTTATATACCTTAAATCTTATATTTACAGGGTGCAGGTGCCACATACACCTAAAACAGAATAGAGGAAGAGAAACGTTTGTTCAAGGACAGTGAATTAGATCAAATGTGAAATAAATGGACTCAGGATCAACTTGTGGGACTTTGCGATAGATATTTGAGTAGAATCGCCAGACTCACATTGACTACAACCATAAAGTGTGTTGAAAAAACAAGCAAATTGAAAACATTTGACATTTCATTCAGCCAGTGTCTTCGTTTATTCAGACCCATTCATTCAATTTTACTATGAATGCGCGTATGAATATTTCGCAGTAAATTTCTAGTGATTCGGTTTCCGACAGTATATTCAATTTTGCGACAGTATATCGGTGGTTTATATGCTTCAAATTTTGTCACGTGGACCAATCAGAATGCGTGTTACAAAAATGTTGCATTAGAATTATAGTTTACGCCAAAACGTAACGTTTATGGTAATGTCACACATGTACCGGTAACAAATGCCGTCATTTAATGTCACCTGCAGTCTGTTGCTATTAGATACGGAAGTCGTATTATGCAATGGAAAGTAGTACTTCACAAAATCCATTAATCTACTTGTTAGGGTGTATTTAAGGGAGAAAGACAATCAAGCATGGGTTTTGTTAAAGGCATTTCGAAAGGAATGTTGACCCATTAACCCCATGCTGTGTATTTTGGGAGCCGACTGTCAGGTATCTGATACACAAACTGATAAGGCGGGCTACCATCACAGAGGATCAATGTATAATTGCATAACTTTATCTCTTATGGCTATGGACCCTGACTGGACACTGCAGAAGCACAGCTGGATAATGTGTATATAAAGGGGGGGGGGGGTCACTTATATAAGGAGCTTTGAAATGCCTTTAAAGCCGGGGGTTTCTATACCCGAGGTTGGTCTGTTCCTAGTCGGAAACGAGCTTTCTAGAAACCCCCGTCTTTAACAAAACCCATGCTTTATTCTATTATTCTCCATAACTGATATTCCAGTTTGAAAGGAATTTCGTAGGAACAGTCGCTTGGAAACCTGTTATCAATTGCCAAAACCATCATGATATTTGGGAAAACAGGTCGCCAGGGGCGCTAAATTGCCTTGTATGATAATAGAGGGAAATTATCTCCTTCAAATAGCCTGATCGACTCGAAATCAAAATGTCATCCCTATAAGAGTGCATGTGTGACGTCTTGGGACGACGTGTGCGTGAGCGGACTGACGTGAATAATGTCAATGATTTGGAGAGGGTTTTAAATAAAAACATACTTCAAAAGCACATTAACCCTACCCCTTATGTAAGCGCATTTTTACGCATCTGCAAACAGGGTAGATCCAGATCAGACGGCTCCTATAGTCTGCTCTGTTTGCTTATGGTGTAATATTGATCTGATTCTACAGCTTCTGCCTGAGCCAACATGTCGTGTGTGCATATGCCGTTATATAAAATAATCTAATTAATATTCATGACGTCATTATTTCATGCATGAATATACAGCAGGGAAAGGGTTAACAACTGATAGGTGGGATGAGAGGACGATGTAGACACGTGTAGATACCTAACATGAATACACAACGTAATGTGAAAAAATAAATCCAATCGCGTTAAGAGACAGAATACCGTAACGCGACATGAATTTTCCTTTTCAAATCACGTTAAAACTTCTGGGCAACGTAATGTAGTTTGAATAAAAATGAAATTGCGTGAACCCTGTGACTTTGTGTTCATTTAGTTAAAAATAAAAGAAAATGTGTCCATGGGACACGGATGCCCCCGCTGGCAAACAGGAAGTAGATGAACGACAGAGCTGAAAAGAGGAGACACAGTACAACTCACTATGATTATGCTTCAGACCAAATATCAAATCATTCCAGCTTACACAAGCCAAGAAATCTTTGACGAACGATTTTGAAAACGGACGTACGGGCGTACGAGACGTACGGGACGGACAAGGGTAAAACTTCATGCCCTCTTCGCCTAAAGGCGGGAGCATAATAAAAAAAGTTAATACATGTATAAAACAACGAAATAGATTATATGAAATGAATACAATACTAACAGAAACTACACGATATCTACACACTGTATTATTATTTATACATTATACTTTATATTAGTAATAATGAACTAAACCCGACTTATAGTTACGTAACTGTTACATACATGTACAGTGGAGAAACTGTTATTCTTTCCCGTTTATGCTTACGCATGTGCAAACGATATGCAAACGATACGCAAACTAAACGATAAACGATATACGCGTTTGTGCATACAAACGCGTTTGTAAGCGGATTTTCGTATATAAGTGCGTTTCATTCGGCATACCTTTGTTATTATCGAGACCGATCGATTATACGAATGAAGTAAAAAAACGAAAGGTATGGGGGAAAAGGATCTGTCATATATTGATCAGCAGCCTCAACATGTCCTCCAAAATAAAAGCCGAGATTGATATAACATGTCTAGGATTAGATAAATCTAATGCTGTCCCTGACGTGTCAATAATCTCTCCAATTAACACCCAATCAAACAATAGCTGACGATTTGAAGCTCCGCCCAACAACTTATTCCAAGCACTACCCTATACAGCGTTTATGATACCCTGTCTTTGTTTTGGCATTTATTCAATTAAATGACTCCCTGGGCCCAATTAATGCATTGCGAAGTTGTTAAAACAACATGCACAGTGTGGTGTCTTTAATCTGCATTGGATCTTGTCACAATTTCCTGTCTTGCTTGATTGGTGACTCTGTAGGTGGTGGCTTACCCCAGTAATGTACGCTTAGTGCTTGTTTATTATGAATATTTATTAGCTGAATTGTTTTATGGTAAATATGAAAACATGTGTTTGCTTTGGCTGAAACTATAGCTAGAATAAAACTATAAAACGCGTCCAATTAACAATTCAGTAATCCAGAATTACGTTCTTTCCTTTGGATTTATGGTCAATATTGTCCATGTTCCAAAATGGTAAAAAGTATCATATTTATGATAAACTATTTCCCTGATGAAAAAGTATGTGTGAGTAAATCACTTCACGACTATAAACCCTTCACTCCACGTGCCTGTTTATGTCAATGCAAACACAGTAGACCCAGATCAAACGTAATGAAACAAATTTACAAACAGAGTAGATCCAGATCAGACAGCTTCTGTTGTAGCTCCCTGATCACTGAGCAGGGTCTTGTCGGTTTGCTTATGAAATAATAAACTTACAATTACTGTCATAGCCAAACTTTCCTGTACTCATGTATTATTACAAAAACTCGATCTCCATGAAATCATTATTTCTTACACAAATATTCATGAGATCTAACGCCTTTTTTTTTCAAAATGCTAATTTTTCAAAGGGATCTTTGGCTCTGACAGAAACTATAGGATTAGATCAACAAATTTTCATAAGCAACAGATCTGAACCTGATAAGACAGCTCCTACAGGAACTTCCGATCTGGATCTACTCTATTTGCAAACGCGCGTGAAGCCGTTTATATAATACGAGAAGGATTGGGAAATTGATTTTAAAGCACATTTGGTGTCAGCTGTCAACAGAGCTAACTGGTGTTTATTAATCCCTTTTTCTCTTATATGAATATTTATTAAAGATTTCATGACCTCGTGAATATTCATTTACAGGGGTTACAGAGACGCTAGACAACCATGATCGAATCTAAAGAAATAAGTCTACGGACTAAGCAATCAGGGCAGATCCTGATCAGACAGTTTCTGTGTGATTTAGGTTTACGCTGTTAACAAAAAGTTTGAGTAGAATAATTTTCCATGACGAAAAGGCCCATTAACCTACAGTGCTAACCTCTAAAGTCACATTTATAATAGAATGTAAAATATCCTTTTTTATAATAGTAGACCAAAATAATTGGCTGCATTTTTTTCTGTAGTATAAATTTCACTGAAAACAGCCATCGATACACAACGTAAGGTGATCCAATATAAAAAAAATATGGAAGAATCAAATCGAACAAACAATCCCATTCCCTAGACGTTAACATCGTGGACGTTTTCTTGAACTTCTCGTCTTTTGGTAATTTAAATAATCCTATTTAGTCTCTGTCATATTTGGAGCTACATCCATAGGCAGAGCTACGCCCATAGACAGCACAAATTACCAACGAAGCAGAAGTACATGGGGTACATAACGTGTGATTCCTTTCGGTTGGAACAAAAAGTATCACTGTTTCTTTAAACGAAATACAAATCGTCTAATTTAACGATCTACTGAGATATAACTCTTTACAAAACACAATCCGCACAACTTTAGGTATATATAAGGAACTTTTTAAAGTACAAAAATGAGAAATTACCATTATTAACGTTGTTTAAACACCCAATATGCCCTGTGGAACCATATATTGACGATTAACTTATAAGTGAGTTTAAACGCGTTTACAAACGCGTTTGTAAGTGAATATACTAAACGGGTTTTAAACGGGTTTAAAACGCGTTTGAAACGCACTAAGTGGGAAAGAATAACAGTTTCTCCACTGTAGATGCTCTAAGTATATACTGAATAGCGTTTGATAGAAATAGTACACCGTTGGCCCTCTTTCAGAATTGCTTAAGTTAAGTTGATATGCAAGAAAATATTGCTACTAGGGACAGGGCTAAATTTCCATGTGTCTATATGGAAAACATTTAAAAATGTCCAAAGTTAACAGTCCAATTTAAAGGGTATTTGGTAGGAATAGTCCAGTGTTCCTGTAAAAGGACTAAGGCCAACAATGTAGACTCAGGACTTTTTCACTTTGCATCGACTTTCTTGACACAATTTGAATGTAATTTTTTTTTCAAATTAACTTTGTTTTCATTATACGTGTCTACAGAGCCGTAATTAAGATACATTGATACCGAAAAAAGTGCATTTTACTCCTTGAATAGTCATACTTCTAAGAAATAAACCATCATCAGATGTTACTAACACACTTCACCCTTTCTTTCATAAATACGCCTTTCTATGCCTCTGTACAAATCACCTGTTGAAACCATTGTGATAAATAGAGCATTTGCTCCTACAGGAGCAAATGCTCTATTTATTATAATGGTTTCAAACTACAAAATTCTAAAATGTTCCTTTTCTCTAGTTAATGCTCCTTTTCGGAAGATTTATTCAAAGTGGTTGGATCTAAAAATAGCCTATGAAGGAATGGGTTGATTAGATATATACGAGATATATATTTATAAGTTTTTCTTTCCTAAAACTGTATCATTAAGATTAATGTTATAGCCGTTTCTAAACATATTTGATATAGTATCAGTTGGTAGTATATTGTATGTAACTATGATACTAATATACTACCAGTAACGACAATGGATTAGAAACTGAAATTCAAAACCATTCCAGAGTTACAGATAACTGTGCGCACTCAAATACTAAAATTGTCATGTCTCCACCAAAACCTATGTTGTGACCGCTCTTTAGAATCGTCTCGAAGAGACGATTCTAAAAAGCGGTCACGGCATAGGGTTTTGTAGAGAAATAAAGAAGTTATTCTTGAAAAATTTCTAATTTACGCATCTTATCTATACCTGCCATTCAAAATAATTACAGTCGGAAGTGACCCTCCCTTGACCTTTTCTCCTTTAGGAGATATATATTACAATTACCATGTATTGTTCCGAATTAAGTCGAATGCTATTCGTCATTATTTAAGTCAGTAACTAGAGACATTTATCATGAAATATTTATTTCGTTACCAACAATAGCAAATCTTAACTTCCTAGTAATGCCGTTACCCATAGTTACAATTACCTTGATGACACAGCTATAAAACCGGTCATGTACATACTAAAAACCCTATAATGTTTGCTAGTACAAGCCATCGACATTGATGACTTCAGCAAACAGTCCTTGGTCTACACCGTTGGCCTAAGTCCTTTTCCAGGAACACTGGACACAAATAGGCTAAAAGTAATGAATAGTAAAACCTCTCTATAACGGACACAAAATTACATCAAGTATTTTGTGTTGGTGGCAGGTGGCTGTTTAAAGCAAGGTGAAAGCAAAACAGAACGCTCCTATAGGAGCCTGCTCTAAATACAAAATAATTAAAACGATTTAGTGGCCGTTATAGAGAGGTTTTACTGAATATCATCATTTACTCAAATGAGCACGTCATATTAGGAACCATGGTGCATGTATATATGGAGCCTGATCTGTGCCAAAATTCCAGACATGTAAACGTGCAATCGTTGACAATGAAATGTTGAAATGAACTTTAGATGTCTTTTGATTTTCATGTACATTTAAATTATTGTCGCGGTGCTGTGTGTTTTGTTTGTGGTATTTCCTGTTTGGTCCATACATGTACTTGTACAGAAATAATATATTACATGTAATTTGAAAAAAAAGAAATATATTACATGTAATTTGAAAAAAATAGAAATAATATATTACATGTAATTTGAAAAAAAAAGAACTGCGCACGTATTAGAAAATATATCATCTATCATCGTGAATATTGATACTCCCTTGAGCTTAACCATAGAGAAATATTCCTGTATCCTATGTTTGTTTAACGTCTGGCCTGCTTAGCAAATTGTTAGTGATCGTCCAATTAAGTTTCCCAATTCGATTCATATTGCCTTTTATGGCGAAACTGATACATGCAATGCATCCTTATAAAACGCTCAATTACCCAATGTAAACAAATCGCAAAGGTAATCAAACATTTGACAGCAGCATGTTAAAGGTTACCCTTAAAACAATGTCTGATCTGAATTCCAAGCTCCATATAATTTTGAATTGAAACATTGTCAAGCATAACTCCTTTATTTCTCCACCAAACCCTATACTGTGACCACTCTTTAGAATCGTCTCAAAGAGACGATTCTAAAGAGTGGTCACAGTATAGGGTTTGGTGGAGAAATGACGATTGTAGATGTTTGGTACGCATCGTTATCTGTAGCTCTTGATTTGCTGTAATTTTAGCTAATTTCGATATGTTGAGGTTTTTTAGAAACCCCTGACCGAGTGTTAAAACAGGTTGTAACGCCTTGAAGGCGGTATGCCAATAGTATGCTTTCCCATAGATAATCCTTAATTTGTATTCTCTGAATAAACCACTGAGCGAAACATTCAAAATGTGTTGATGCATTTCCGTTATGCTGATGACTATGTTGAATATAAATTCAAACAAACAAATACAAACGAATCTTCAATCGTTTTCGGGCAGAATGACAACTCACATTCGTTACAATCGGTGAATTACAAGTGCACTCAGCAGTCTAGTATGACCCTAAACACTCGAGTTATTGGAATATTGACAAAACTACTTTTATATGTTATAAACATACAGAATAAACTGAATCTAGTATTTTGCAGAACTTTTGGATCTATCATTATACAGTAGAATCTATCTTAAGCGTCCATCAAAACGAGGTTAAAATATAATTTATGTGGGTGGTTAAGGTAGGCGTAGGCGGTGGCTTAATGCAGGTCAAAAGTAATGCAGAAAGTTCCTATATGAGTTTTCTACATTACGTTTGCTCTGCATTAAACAACCACCTGCTTTTTAAAACTCATGTGTTCATTACATGAATGGACGCTTAGGCAGATTATATTGTCTAACATTCAAAGGTACTCAACGGCCCAACAAATCTACAACGAGAAAAATAAGATCTACTTTCTCGACCAAATTAGAAAAAAAGAGACCTCATTGCATCACCACAACATCACTTATAATGGGCCAGCATACTGCCAGGTGTCTATGATTCGTCACAGTGAATACAATGCTCACACGGACAATGTCTCACTTTTACGAAGTGTCAACAACATCCGTATGTTTTACAAATTAAACACCATTAACCCTTCGCCTGCTATTCACGTCAATATACCTACCTGTAAATAGTGGAGACCCAGATCAGAAAGCTCCTGCAGGAGCTGTCTCATCAGGGTCTGCACTATTTACAAGTTGATTGTGCAACCAGTGCACTCCATAGTAGTGATTGCACAGCGAAATACTTGTACACAGTGAAGATATATGTAATTATACAACAGGGCATGGGTGAAGAAGGAGAAATGTATTTTAAAATTCAGCAAGAGAAGGGTTAACCCTTTACTCCATAAATACCATGTTCTACACTTTGCAAACATAGTAGACATAGAGGCGTCATCTGATCAGGGTGTGCTCTCATGATACAATATACATGTAGATATTATTGTACAATTTCTTCCATGATCAAAACTTCCTGTGTCCATGTTCTATAATAACCATTTATCTAATTAACATTTATGATCTCATTATTTATAGCATGAATATTCATCGAGTAAAGGGCTACAAAGAACCATGGAACTATGTCTGTTAGTATAGAACAGGGTGACTTAGTCTTATAACACTCACCTTGGGAATTATTCAAGATCCTTTTATAATATTAATATTCTATTTGAACCGTTGTTGCCCAATTTGTGTTGCGGGCCATCCACCCCAGTGCCTAGCTTCCGAATGACGTACAAGGGCCAAATGTCCGAATGGGATAAAAGTCTACAGTTCCAAGCGTCTGAATGAGGTACAAATGTACAATTCCCAGCGTCCGAATGAGGTACCAGGACCAAACGCCCGAATGAGGTAGAAGTGGACAGTTCCAAGCGTCCGAATAAGGTAGAAATTGACAGTTCCTAGCATCCGAATGAGGTACCAGTGTGCAGTGTCGCCACCTGTAAACACAATTTTAACAATTTACCATTGACTCCATGGCTAGTCCTGTCAGATTGGGTAGCTGTATAAATAATTAGCAGCATTCTAACAATGAACAAAACATTTTCCTTGTCGAATGCTGTAGAAATAAATATTTGTAATATTGTGTTGTTATTGTTGTTTTGGACAGTTCAATATACACCATGTATTTATTTTCCCCGTAATAGGTAGTGGTGGGTCGGAGAGCCATCTCACTCAGCACATTGCCATATTTTCAACAAAATTATATCATATTTAAAATATTGAACCTTATATCGGGAATAATTAACAAAAAGATGTATAAAATGAAGAAAAAAGAAAAGTAGAAGACATGACATGCCTCATAGTAACTGGAATATTTATTTTTGTTTATAAAGACTCGGATGTGGGAAGGCAAAATGTTTTAATGTATTGCCACTTATTATTTGATTCATCCAAAGAAATCATACCTTGTAATGCATTTAGTTTATCTGATTTTATATTTTGTTCTATTTTTTTTTGTTTTAAATACAGTTATTTGTAAAATAATAATAAAAAAGGAATATACCCTTATTTGGATCTACTCCGTCTGTGAAAGCTTTAAGATGTGTATTCGTTAACCCATTTCCTCATATGCTAATTTAGATACAACCTCTTCGAAAAAAATCTACCGAAAAGGAGCATTAACTAGAGAAAAGGAAAATTTTAGAATTTTGCATTTTGAAACCATTGTGATAAATAGAGCATTTGCTCCTATAGGAGCAAATGCTCTATTTATCACAATGGTTTCATGAAGTGACTTTGATAGATGCGCAAAAATGCGTCACTAGGGGCTAATGTGTTAATAAACAAACGGAATAGATCTTTATCTCGGTCTACTCCGTCTGTGAAAGCTTTAAGATGCGTATTCATTAAGTAAAGGATTAAAGATCACTGTTATGATGCAACCTATAAGTCGTTATAGGTATGTGTATGTTCAGAGCATTACGTAGGAATACTGTAACTCCTTTACTAGCTATTCCTGCATCCTTACTACTTTGCAGACAGAGTAGACCAATACCTGACAATTCATTGATGGATATAGGGGTATACATTATAGTACAAATGTTATTTTATGTTGTTTGCAACGGATATTAGTTTTATTGGACAGTAAAACCACTCTAAATCGGATGTTAAATTTTGTATAAATATCGGTCTTGGAGACAGGTGGTAGCTACATGCAGGGTGAAAGCCATACAGAACGCTCCTAGAGGAGCTTTCTGTATGACTTTCACCCTGCATTAAGCAACCACCTGCCTAAAAGTATCTAAATTGTCTCTACTAGAAGTCCGCATTAGAAAGGTCTTACTGTATATTATTGATACATTTATAGTCATTGAGTTGGACTCCTGTGTGGATATTATATGTAGTAAGGGTAAAATCAAATATGAAAACTTATGTAGATGGCAGATGATATTTTCGCCACCATACGTGAATACGTGACCTTTGCAAACAGTTTTGATCCAGAAGAGACGCCGAGTAACTCGGCGTCTCCTCAGGATAAAAACTATTTGACACTGATTATACTGTTGAATAGAAAACTAGAAATGTGTCCATAGGACACTGATGCCCCCACTTCAGATTTTTCTGTCACAGAAAGTAAGGGCCATAATCATGTATACAACGTCTGGTGCGATTTATACCATTTTGCAAATAAAGGGCTGCAAGTCCCAAACGACTAAAGCGATTTACATGACTATGAAACCTTACCAAGATACAATAGCCACAAAAATGTGTGAAAAGTTTGGTATGGATTGGACAAATACTTTCCAAGAAAGAGTCCGGACAAGATATTTTTAAAGTCATTTTTTGCAACTCCGAAATGACATGAATTGATTTACATGGCTATCGAACATGACCAAGATATAATGGCCATAAACATGTGTGTAAAGGTTGGTGAGGATTGGACAAATACTATTTAAGACGGGAGTCCGGACAATATAGTTTTAAAGTCACTTTTGCAAATAAAGGGCTGCAACTCCTAAACGACTGAAGCGATTTACATGGCTATCGAACTTGACCAAGATACAATGGCCATAAATATGTGGGGATTAGACAAATACATTCTAAGAAAAAGTCTGGACCAATTATTCTAGATGTGCGTACGGACGAACGGACGGACGGACGTGTGGACAAGAACAATCCTATATGCCACCACTTTGTGGGGGCATAAAAATGCCACTTTGAAACCTGAAGCAGACTACACTCTTAAATTAATTTGGCGTTGAAAAGGTTAAACTAAAAAATGAAAGTTGGCCAAGCAAGAAAGAGCTCCACGTACTGGTCCGACTTCATATAGCGTAAACATTGAATGTAGTATAGGTTTTACACTGAATGTATGATAAGTTGTACATTGAATGTAGGGTAGGTGTTACATTGAATGTAGGGTAAGTGTTACACTGACTGTAGGATAAGTTGTACATTGAATGTATGATAAGTGTTACATTGAATGTATGATAAGTGTTACATTGAATGTATGATGCGTTACATGGAATGTTGGATAATTATTGCGTTCAAAGTAGGATAAATTAAATATTCAGTTTAGGATAAATGTTACATTGTACATTCAATGTAGGATAAAATATACATCTAAACACAATTTTATGCATTTGCAAACAGAGTAGACCTAGATCAGACGACTCCTATAGAAGCCGGCTGATCAGTGTCTTATACATGTATGTTTGCTTGTAAAATAAAAAAAAGTTTTGAACCTAAATTTTCTACCAATACAAAAACACCATACGCCCGATTATTAAAATTCAGCTAATAAATATTCATGTTATCATTATTTCTTATATGAATATTCATCAGGATAAGGATTAATTCTTTGAATAAATCTACCGAAAAGGAGCATTAACTATAGAAAAGGAACATTTTAGAATTGTGTAGCAAATGCTCTATGTATCACAATGGTTTCAAAATTTTACTTTTACAGAGACGCCAAAATGCGTCACTAGCAAATATTTCAGTCATATCGCGACGTTATATGACCACTTGTAATTGCGCAAATTTTCAATGATTTTCAATACATTGTAGTAAAATGAAACTTTCTGCTGTTGTGTTTGATTTATTATGCATATATATTATATACAGGTACAGTTGAAATTCGATATCTCGAACTTCAGGGGACCACACAAATTAGTTCGAGATAACAGAGGTTATCTGGTTTCTGATCTAGATACTTTCTTAAAATACCAGCTTAATGCAGGTCTAAAGTAATGCTGATATGTTTGTAGATACATTGTATGCGTAGTGATACATTTCTGTATTGTTAGTTTTAGTATGACTGAACTTTTAGTTCGAGTTATTCCGAAGTTCGAGTTATCCGAGTTCGAGATATCGAAGTTCAGCTGTAGTTCTTACACTATTTTAAATAAACCTGGTGATCAGGGTTATAGTTTATGCAGGGTGCCCGTGGTCCCGACTTGACAAGTGCCAATGCCCAAAACACAAGTCTTTCGGATAAGACTTTCTAAACCGAGGTCCGATGTATCAGTGCTTTACACTTGGCATCTATAAGAACTAGAGAAACTCTATCCATAATAAGATAAGGGTATTGCACCCGGGTTTCTTTGTAATCTCTCTCTCTCTCTCTCTCTCTCTCTCTCTCTCTCTCTCTCTCTCTCTCTCTCTCTCTCTCTCTGCGGCACCCAATTACATGTAGCCCATAGTGAGGGCGTTCAACTATCCCATTAGTGAACAGAAAGGGACATTAATCAACACAAACAAATAAAACACTTGATTTATCTCACGCAAGCGCAATCAAATAATGACACAGGGCCAATTAGTTCACGAAATAGTTCTGGACTTAAAGTGAGGATGTGAAAATGTAACAAAAATAATTAGCGACCTCCTAACTCGAAAGCAATTAAATACAAGAAACCAATTTAAACTTCTGTAAAAATAATTTGCTCAGCAAGCTAAAGGTTAAAGTGGAAGGGTAGATTCCATTCTGTATGAAATGGTACATGTATGCTTACTGATTTGATATTGAATGACATAAAGTGCAGACCCTGATCAGAGAACTCCATTAGGAGCCCTCTGGCAAGAGCTTACTCGTTTTCCATATCCAAAGAATAATCCTTTCCCTCATATAAACGCATTTCCGCGCATTGTCCTATAGGAACCGTCTGATCAGGGTCTGCCCTGTTTGCTAATGGAATTTGATAGATCTGCTTCTTTATTTTCTAAAATGGCTACACTGAGCCACCTTCCATATTTCACTATACTATTTCGTCCATGAATATTCAGTAGGTATTGAACTTTGGAACAAAAAAATAGAACAGGGAAAGGGTTAACCCTTTCACCGCCGCAGTCGCATAAATGCACCACGACAAATAGTGCAGTCCCAGATCAGACGCCGCCTTTTCAAGGAGTCTCAATTTAGAGGATTTGTCTCAATCTCTATTTCTATATATGTGCTTTATTCCTTTGCAATTTGCATTTATTTATCTCATTTCCTTATTTTACTGAATGATTTAACAAACTTGGAATGCAGACGACAATTAGAAATTTGGCGCCGAAAGGGTTGAAGGAATTTAAATTTCCTGGGGACCAAGCGCGCATTAATTATAATAAGATTCCGTTTTATATGATAGCTATAATATTCTCAACCAAATTTGTATACTCGAAACGGGCGAGTGACGAGACATTTGCCAATACAAAGATACAACCCAAGATTAGATAGCCCGGGTATTATTTGACAGTCTTTATTCACCAGCAAATCAATTTATTCCACACTGAATTGTCTATCGTTCAGACGGCTCCTGTAGGGTCTGCTCTGTGTACGTATGAAGTTTTCATAGATCTGGTTCTACGGTTTCTAACAATACCAAACACTCGTGTGTAAGTATGGAAATTAAGCTATTAAACAATAAGACATTATTTCTTACGTAAATATTCAACAGGGAAAGGGTTAACCCTTTCCCTCATATAAACGTGTTTTCACGCATTTGCAAAAAGAGTAGACCCAAATCAGATGGCTCCTAGAGGAGCCGTCTGATCAGGGTCTGCTCTGTTTTCTAATATAATTTGAAAGATCGGTTTCTTTGCTTTCTAAAATGTCTACAATGTTCCACCTTCCATATTTCTTTTATAACTATTTTCTTAATGAATATTAAGTAGGTATTGAAATTTGGAATGAACAGAGAACAGGGAAAGGGTTAAAAGAACTGGGAATTAAATGGTTTAATAGTATGATTTTGCTATAACAGTGCTAAAACTAAGTTATAATATATTATACACAATTATAACCATAGCAACCGCTCGTAGCTTCAGAAACAAAAACAGGTAAATTGAATTAACACTACGAAATTACAATAACGCACAGAAATCATAAGAAAGCTGCAGGTAGTATGCTGGTATGTGCACAGAATTTGTTCATTGTTCATGCTGGTTTCTATGTTTTTGTTTTTTGTTTACGATTCTGTTGAATGTACAGAAATACAGTTTCATAGTTACGTGTAGTGTATAGGAAATTACTGTCGTTTCACCAAACTATGTGTTCATAATTTACTGTAGCATCCTCTTAAGTTACCGTTTAATAAAGAAAGTAAGTCTTTAAAAACACATGTTGCTTAATGCATGACGAAAGTAATGCAGAAAGCTCCTGTCGGAGCTTTCTGCATAACCTTCGTCCTGTATTAAACTACCACCTGCCGCTGTAACCCATATTAAGACTGGAGTTTGGTGATCGCTTTGCGTTGGATTTAGCTATACAGTAGAACGCCTCTAATGCGACCACTTATATTAATGAATAAACATATTTGTCTTTATAAGCAGATGATTGCTTAATGCAGGACAAAAGTAATACAGAAAGCTCCTCTAGGAGCTTTCTGTATCACTTTTGTCCTGCATTAAGCAATTACCTGTCTCTACAACCCATACATGTAATTATACATCTTTTAGGTGGTCGCATTAGAGAGGTTTTACTGTATATATGTAAACAACTGAAGAAAATTACCCAGATGCACTTCTACACATGAAAGCGCACGTGGACGCAAACGCTTGTCTGTCTTTTCGAAATTATTTAAAGGTTTTTAAAGGTTAATTATTACACATGATTGTAACTGGTGTGATGGTAACGACATGTTTTAAATTTAGTCGGAATAGTTGCTATACTGATGATGAAACTGCAAAATGCAAAAGTACTATACAACAACATCGACATCAACGACGACAACAATCAAAACAATGACGGCAACAACAGTAACAACGACGAAGAAAAAGACAACAATAACGACGAAGACGGCGACGACAGCAGCAACGACAATGACAATGACGACGACAAATGCCGACGACAACGACACAATAGTAATTAGACTGGTTGATAATTGAAGTTCTATGTTTTTTAAGTTAGTATTACAATAGGAAAGTACCAACAAGTGCTAAAAGTATAGATATATGTTTAAGATATTAACAAATGCACTTGTGGTCATTACGTTCTATCTTCAAGAACTGTGTACATTTCAAATTGGATCAGAGCGATACTGTTGTTGAAACTGCGCCTGAAGAATGCGAACGTACTTGCACAACGACAGCAGCAACGACAACGTGGACGACGAGTACACCTAAACTAGGGTAATACCTGGAGTGTGTTTCTTCGGAAACTCTACCAGATAACCATTGCCTTATGTTCTTTAAAGTACAGTAAAACCTCTCTATAACGACCACTAAATTGTGTTAATTAGTTGGCATTTAGGGCAGGTGGCTGCTAAAAGCAAGGTGGAAGTAAAACAGAACGCTCCTATAGGAGCGTTCTGTTTTACTTTCACCTTGCTTTAAGCAACCACCTGGCTTTAACACAAAATACTTGGTGTGATTTCGTGGCCGTTATAGAGAGGTTTTTCTGTATCTGCATTGTACACTGGATAAAAATGTATCGATATATTTTGATAGTCACGACAGTTGACAGAAT
Organism: Azorinus chamasolen; assembly: GCA_963576725.1. Lineage (NCBI taxonomy): Eukaryota > Metazoa > Mollusca > Bivalvia > Cardiida > Solecurtidae > Azorinus > Azorinus chamasolen. The sequence goes on from OY755249.1 coordinate 2,279,244, forward strand.
TCATGAAAGCTGACAGAATAAAAATAAATATAGCTGTGTGATAATTTTGCGAAAGACAGTTGAAATGAATTCATGGAAACAAGCAACAGACATCAGTCCTAAAAAGTTAATTATTCACATGGGAATCGATCATGGTAACAATGCAAACAATACCATATGACGGCTAAAGCGATATGCTGATATGTAGTCAACCACATATGATGTCTTCGCCAAACAAAACGCACGTGCAGTACAGTCTATCTATTACGACCTCTGATAAGACGAATATTTCTCGATTTATAAAACAGGTGGTACAGTAAAACCTCTCTATAACGGCCACTTAATTACATCAAGTAGTTTGTGTTAAAGGCAGGTGGTTGTTTAGAGCAAGGTGAGAGTAAAACAGAACGCTCTTGTAGGAACTTTTCAGCAGCAACCTGCCCTAAATACAAACTAATTAACACAATAGAGTGGTCGTTATAGAAAGGTTTTACTGTAGTTCAATGCAGGGCAACTTTCGCGTAGAACCTTTTGCATGACATTTGCCCTCCATTCACATGATTTCACAGATTCCTATTTTAATAAATCATGTGATCGCATTAGCGACACTGAAGGAGTTATAGGGTTACTAAATTCATTTGACTGGAATGGATGTTGTTTAAAGGCGCCCTCGGTGAAACTGAACCATTTGTTGTGTTGCTAGGGTCATATTTTAGAAAATAAACACATACATCTTGTTCACATTATATTATTTTATACGCGTTCGATTATTATTCACTTTTCAGTAATAGATGCCTTTTGACGATTTACATCACAGCAACAGATAAAGGTGCGTTCTCACATACTTAAATCGTCATACCAAACTCTATGTTGTGACAACTCTTTAGAAGTGTCTCTTCGTGACGATTCCAAAGAGTGGACACAAAACAGGGAGTGTATCTTATCTGGACCTGTTTGAATCAATGTTATTCTTATGTTAGACCCTGTAAAAAAGAGTAAAGTACCTAGTTATAGTCTACTTTCAGTCCGAAGGACCGCTCAACCAATTGTACATTTACCCCCCTGGTCATTGAGTCATTCGCCCACAACATTGAGCACTGCTAACATATGGCGCAATCACGCAGCCGCAGTACTGGCTAGTGACCCTCACAGGTACCCATTTTTAACACCTGGTTGGAGAGGAAGTGAAAAAAGCATCTCTGAAATTTCCGGGAAGGACCGGGATTTGAACCCGGACCTCCGGATTGGTAGTCAAGCGCGTTACCACTAGACCACCGCATACCACACTGTTAGACACTGTACTGTTGGTCAGTCAGCCTACACACGGTTAACTCTATGTGTTTTACCATGATAACAGCTAAGAATTGTCTTGAACCGTATAGTTGTTGAATAATTGATCGCATGTCGAAAACAATTCATCATAACGGCAGAGGTCCAGATAAGGTGCGTAAATTCAAACATTTTCATTGAGAACTCCTTTATTTCTCAAGCAAACCCTATACTGTGACCACTCTTTAGAATCGTCTCTTCGAGACGATTCTAAAGAGTGGTCACAGTATAGGGTTTCCTGGAGAAATGACGATTTTAATATTCGGGTACGCATCTTTATCTGAAGCTCCGAATTAACGTATGAGAGTCGGTAAGCTATAACTAATGGGATTGTCCTTCATTCAATCGTTTGGCAACATATGAGCAAATCTGGGATAACTTCTGAAATGTGCTTTAATCACGAAGAGAAACCGAGTTTAACACTATCACTGGTTTACACTTTAATCGTATTTTGAAAGAAAAATACAGAATATGATGCAAATGTGAAAACTGACCAAAACGATACTTTCAATCAACAAAGGTGTGTCCAGCTGGCTAAAGGCCGATGTAAACATACTAATCAAAGGATTATGATGGTATGAAAGCTATGGTCATATCTGAATGCAATATGATACTACTATAGCGAATCTGACAGATGTATCACTTTCATATAATCCGAAATATCCCATCGGACCGAATTCTACAAATTTACAGGAACAACTGACAGATATAAGTACCGGCATAATTACTTTTACCACAGGTCAGGGTCAGGTCGATAGAAAATTGGTCCCTAAAGCCTGGAACCATGTGAAAATAATGTTTAACCCTTTCCACAATGTATATTTAATTCATTCCCTCCTAGACTATCTTTGAATTAATCTCCCGAAAAGGAACATTAACTACAGAAAATGATAATTTCATAATTGTGTAGTTTTGAAAGCATTGGGATAAATAGAGCAAATGCTCTACTTATCACAATGGTTTCAATAAATAAGATTTACAGAGGCGCAAAATAGCGTCAGTAGGAGAGAATATGTTGCGACTTCTCGTCCGAGTAAGAAAAATCAGCGTATTTTGTAGGAATTTCACGTCGGCACTGGCTACGGCTTAGCCCTGTTAACCCTGTCCTCTAAAGATACCAACTTTTTGCAAAGAGCGTAAATGCAGACCAGATGGCTCATGTAGGAACTGTCTGATCAGGGTCTGATCTATTTGTTTTTTAAGCAGTACATTTGATACTAGTTTTTGGTATTGTCAAACATTCTCCTGCATCACGATGCCACTTTAAACGTCAGTTAACCTTTAGCCTGCTACGGGCGGATGAGTGAATACCTATGCAAACAGTTTCGATCCAAACTCGGCGCCTCATCAGGATCCAAACTGTTTGACACCATGAGTGCATTTTGGTAGAGAAAACTGATTATAGCTAGAAATTTGAAAATGTAGTAGGTGAAAAATTCGATAGATTTGATTTGCTCAACAGGCTAAAGGTCTATAAAGAACTACCCTCTGACGAAAATGGTCTGATCGCATTGCAAACAATTTAAGTCAAGACCAGCCAAACATTTTCCTGCATCATAATGCCACAATAAGCTTCCGTTAATTAATGTTTTCTCATGGTTAACGTGCGCGGCCAAAGACGGAATACCATGATGACAGACAAGCCATTCTTGAATAATTTCAATCTTAGCCAAAGGAACATGTCTACATGACGAGATACAGTCTGTTTACCTATTACCGAATTGGTTATTTTAGAACCCCACCTCTTTGAATAAATCTACAGAAAAGGGACTTTCATTAGCAAAAAGGAACACTTTTTAGAATTGCGTAGTTGTGAAACCATTGTAATCAATAGAGCATTTGCTTTTATCACAATGGTTTTCGAAAAGTGACTTTTACAGAGGCGTCAAAATGCGTCAATATGAGGGAATGCGTTAAACGGTACATGTATATTAACGAGGCGATTATTTTATTAATTCAATTATACTGATACGAAAAACAAACGCAACACTTTATCTCTGGTGAAATATTTCATCAATATAAGGCCAAATAAATCAAATTGAATACAGTAAAACCCCTCTAAACCGGACGTTAAATTTGGTATAAATATCGGTCTTGGAGACAGGTGGCAGCTTCATGCAGGGTGAAAGTCATGCAGAAAGTTCCTCTGGGAGCTTTCTGCATGACTTTCACCCTGCATGAAGCAGCCACCTGCCTGAAAGTATCTAAATTAGTTTCTACTAGAATTCCGGTTTAGAGCGGTTTTACAGTACAGTTTAACCTTAATATATCGATTCGGATAACTCGAACTTCGGGATAACACGAAATTAAAGTTCGATCCTACGCATATCTAGAAACAAATGTGACAGCATAATACAAGTCTAAAGTAATGCTGAAAGCTCCCAAAGGAGCTTTCAGCATTACTTTAGACCTGCATTAAGCTGTGAAATTGAGAAACTTTTCAGATTAGAAATCGGATGTTTCGACTATTGTTATCTCGAAATAATTTAATTTGTCCCTTTTGAATTTTATACAGAAAAACCTTTCTATAACGACTACTAAATATAGGAGCGTTCTGTTTTACTTTCACCTTGCTTTAAGCATCCACCTGTCTTTAACACAAAATACTTGATGCAATTCAATGGTCGTTATAGAGAGGTTTTACTGTATATCGAAGTTCAACTGAATGAGGGTTTCATTTTAATCACGATAGATCATTTTTGGGGATAAGTTAAATCCCGATACTAACGAACAAATAAACTTCTTTGGCGATCTCTTGCCGTGCCAGTTTGCCTGAATCGATCACGCAGATTCCAAGTACTTTGGCGACTGTCATTTGCCTGGTGCCATTAAGTACCATCTTGGCGGCATCTTGACTTTGATTTTCAGTCAACCCTGACGTTGAAAGACATTAGCAACTAAGTTTTAATAGTGTGTTTGGGGCTGGCTATCTTCTGTGTAGAAAATAAATTGATACTCAAATAATGTATAGTTCGATTTCGAGCACTGAGCCGTGACTGCATTTTTCTATCTATAGAAGTTGCAACCATTCTTATTAATGGGTAAGTGGGTTATCGATTTTAATTTTTATACAGAAGGCACAATATCCTTATTATACCGTGAAATGTAGGTAACTCCGGAAAAAATACATGGTTTACGACGCGTTTTACCTCTACGGGCGGACTCGTCGTAAAGGTCACAGCTCACGGGTCAAAATCGAACTATAGTATCCGCGTATAGCGGTACCCGCGCACGGGAATTCCGCATTAAGTGAGACATGCGGCAAACACGGCATTGTTCGATACAATAGTGTTAAAATTAGATGATACCAGTTATCAGTGTATATTAATGTAATTTACACAAAATGTGTAATAATGAAAATGTTGCGTTTCTTTTAGTGTCTGTTTATGTATAATTTCAGAGCTGTAAATAAGAAGTGTACTGTAAAACCTCTCTATAATGGCCATTAAATTATGTTAATTAGTTGGTATTTAGAGCAGGTGGCTGCTTAAAGCAATGTGAAAGTAAAACAGAACGCTCCTGTAGGAGCGTTCTGTTTTACTTTCACATTGCTTTAAGCAGCCACCTGCCTTCAACACAAAATACTTGATGTAATTTAGTGGCCGTTATAGAGAGGTTTTACTATATTTAGAAAATTATAATCAAAACATCGAGACGATTATAACTAGTTGCACCAAGAGAAGTAAGATATTATGACTGATCAGTATGCAGTCCAGTATATTTTCCTCGAACTTCTCCAGCAAAACGAATATAAGCACCAATTTACGCTTGTTTTACCTGTTAGCCGATTATATTTCTAGTCATAAACGAGCCTTAAAATTGAAATAATTATGGATCTTTAAGTCAGGTGACAGCTTAATGCAGGTCGAAAATAAAGCAGAAAGCTCAAATAGGAGAGTTCTGTTTTTCTTCTGCCATTCATTGAGCAGCTGCCTGTAAATGAGTGGTCACTTAAGATAGGTTCTCGTTTAACTCTCTCTATTGTATTAGGTAATCTGTTTTCCAATTAGAATTTAAACCGAATCCATTTTTCATGTTTGAAAGGGTCCTGCACAAGAAGCCCTCTGACCTAGACCTGCATAGTTTGTCTATACCACCTACATGTATATGAGATTACGGCTGCAGAGCTCCAGATAATATGCGGGTATTTAAACATTTTAAAGAATAACTCATTTATTTCTCCACCAAACCCTATACTGTGACCAGTCTTTAGAATCGTCTCGAAGAGACGATTCTAAAGAGTGGTCACAGTATAGGGTTTGGTGGAGAAATGACGATTTTAGTATTTGTGTACGTACCTTTATCTGTATCTCTGCAGCTGTGTATTGGGTAATCTGTAATCAGCCTTTTTGTAGTTTACACTGATACATGTAATGCGTTAATACACTGCTATATATTATATGCACATACCTGAAATTGTTGAATCGACGCTTGTTGCATATGGTTCCAACGGTATAGTGATAATTAATTACCACTAAACGGTGTATTAGTTATATTATATCTATCCACGCTGGCATGCCACAAGAAACCATGCACTGCCACGTTGCTCAGGTGCAAAAATTGTCACATGTTTCCATTGTCCCCTTTCATTCTCTTCCTTTTACGTACAGTATCTAAGTCTGGATCTTGACGAGGTGTTGCAAAGTTTCGGACATCGAAAGGATCAATTCCAAGAAAGCTGTGTTGTGTCTAAGACAGCGGTATGAACTAAATGCTGCTTTTATTAAGACGAGCAAACAGTAGAGGAGAATATGTTAAGATGGCTGCGGTCAACTGCATAACTATGGCTCTTGCATACACTCATGTACAATATGTACGCTTTTTTCTTGAGATATCCATTATTTTATCAAAATATTCCCCGGTGAAATCACAAATCAATCATGTTTTGTAATCACTACATACATGTTTGCTTGTTTGGTGTCGTCTGGTGGTATTTTTTTTTATAAGAGTTCTTTACGGCAAAGCAATTTAGAATACCCTAAACACGCATGAAAATCCCGTGCAGAGACACAATTTGGAAACCTGTACGCGTAATAAAGACCCGGTAGTATTTACACTGTACCGCTTTTAGACAAACATTTCACGCTATACCAGCGCAACTCGTGATATATAGCCGAACCTGACTTAAGCCTTTCCCTGTTGTATATTCATGTCAGAAAAACTAACGTCATGAATATTAATAAGATTATTTTTTATAATGGCATATGAACACAGGACATTTTGGCTCAGACAGAATCTGTAGAATTAGATATAAGTACACCATAAGCAAACAGAGCAGACCCTGACCCGACGGCTCCTATAGGAGCCGTCTGATCTGGGTCTACTTTGTTTGTAGATGCGTGAAAATGCGTTTACATAAGGGAAGGCGTTAAGCGGTCACTAAAATGATGTCTATTTATAGGTCTGTTGACACTATTTTATATTATTGAAAGGAAACAGAATAAATAAGCTCTATGTGATAGCACTTTCTCGCAACGAAAAACTTCTGAGTTGATCATAGAATGTGTCCTCTATGTAGACTACTATACAATACAATACAATACAATAAATCCCCTCTAAACCTTAATTTTAACAAAGACGAATTTGGATCTCTTAAGGCAGGTGTCTGCTTAATGCAGGATGAAAGTCCCTCCTTTGCAATATGTCTGCATGTCTTTCACCCTGCATTAACCTTTTCCCTAATATAAGCACAGTTTCGTGCATTTGCAAACAGAGTAGACCCAGATCAGACGACACCTGATAGGAACTGTCTGATCAGGGTCTGCTCTGTTTGCTTGTTACATAATATAGATCTGTTACTACAGTTTTTGTTCATAACAATAAAAGTCCCTTGAAAAGTTTACAAAACAGTAATGCGACCACCAAAAAAGGGGCATAATTCACAGTGGCAAAGGCAGGTGGTAGCTTAATGCAGGACAAAAGTTATGCAGAAAGCTCCTATAGGAGCTTTCTGCATAACTTTCGTCCTGTATTAAGCAACCACCTGCTTGTGAAAACAGCAATGTTTGTTCATTAAGTGGTCGCATTAGAGGGGTTTTACAGTATAAAGGTTCATCTAATAGATAACCATACTGTTATTATTTTTACATGATAATTGAACAGGGGAAGGGTTAAGCTGCCACCCGTCTTATAGACCGGCAGTGGAACTAATTTGCCCGGTCTGGGCATTTGGATATTTCATGTGAGGAAGCCTTCCAGCTGGCTTGCGGTCGGTCAGTGGTGCTACCCGGATATTCTACTGTGAACGAAATAATGCAATTTGTTCCACGCGCGGAACGACCTCTGTGTGACAGTCGCAAATTGAAAAAATGTGACATCTCACACATTTACAACAATATATGTCATAGTTCATATGTTCATATTCATTCAAATAAAGGGACACCCTGTTCGACATTAGGAAGTTCAATTAAGCTAGTAAATTGATTTAGTATCCTCTGGTTGTGCGCGAATATGTGCTTTTCCGCTATGTAAGTGACATCCCCTTTGATTTGTAACTGTGAACCCTGCATCTTGATTACAAAACCAGTTAAAGCTGCAACGATACATCACGTGCAGCAGTATTAAATTAGTATGCTGCTCACTGTATGTAGTTTAGCTTTTGATTAAATTCTGCCATTCTGTAGCGATTACGGAACTGTAATCGAAAAGTTTGATTCATTTAATTTAAAAAAAATGTAGCAGAAATTAATCCAATTATAGAGTTTCTTTGCAACGTGATAAATCGATACCAACCCTTAAGGTGCGTGAACTGAATATATAAGACCAATTTCAAACAGTGTAGATCCATATCAAAGGGCTCCTAAGGGAGTCCTTTGATCGGGGTCTGCATTGTTTGTTATAAAAACATTTTCTTTAGCGGTATGTTTGGTACAATGTTTGATTTAATTAATATTCAGAAAAGGGAGGAACTTATTTTGAATATTCATCAGACTAAGGGTTAAGCAATAAATGCGTGTACAGTTTTGAATAGAGCCAAAAACGACAACAATTTTTATAGTATAAAAATCTGAATCCTTATAACTTCTGTATATAAGTCGCCCAAGTGACTCTGTATTCTGTTGAATATGTATTAACCCATGCCCTCATAGGCTATTTTTAGATCCAACCACTTTGAATAAATCTACCAAAAAGGAGCATTAACTAGAGAAAAGGAAAATTTTAGAATTTTGTAGTTTGAAACCATTGTGATAAATAGAGCATTTGCTCCTATAGGAGCAAATGCTCTATTTATCACAATGGTTTCAACAGGTGATTTTACAGGGACGTAGAAAGGCGAATTTATGGGGGAAGGGGTTAAATAATCTGTGAAATGATTAAATGTAAAAGAGTTAAGTTACATTGTATCCCATTAATGCTCACTATCCCCTAAAAAGGACAGAGGCAAACAATGTTGACCCAGATCAAAAGGACTCCTGAAGGAGCCATCTCATCATGGTCTACACTGTTTGCTGAACCCATCAATGTCAATGGCTTATTCCATCAGATATTTTGATGGTCGTGTTCCCTCCACGTGAACAATGGATGGGTTCCAATGTAAAAATCTGGGCGGGGTTTTCCTTAAATAAGATATAACCTGTTTTCAAAACAGATAGCTAATTATGGGTCTGTATGGCTTAATGCAGGTCAAAAGTAATGCTGAAAGCTCCTATAGGAGCTTTCTGCATTACTTTTGCCCTGCATTAAGCAACCACCTAATTAATAAGACTCATATATTCAAAAAAGAGTGACTGCTTAGGACAGGTCCTACTGTACAATGGGAATAAATCGGACAATATGGGCTAGTTCGTTAGATAGCGATAATTGCATTCCTTGATAGAATTTCGTATAAAGTGTTATATATTATACTTAATAGAAAACAATATACAAGTCCATATAGTCTTATTTTAAACCCGAATCCAATAAAAGTTATTATTTCTGATATACGGATAATTACACTTAACCTACAGTGAAGCCTATCTAATGTGACCTAATACGAAATACACATAAGTGATTTTCAAAGCAGCTGGTTACTTAATGCAGGACGAAAGAAATACAGAAAGCTCCTATTACAGTGGACCCTCATTACAACGAGTGTGTTTGTTTCCAGACATTGTGCTGGTATGAGGTTGCCGTTATAACGAGTTTAAATATGAAATAATCCATATGGCCAGTTTTAAACTAGTACCAACAGGTGATCGCGTAATGCAGAACACAAGAAGTGCAAAAAGCCCCACCTAGGGAGCTTTTTGCACTTCTTGTGTTCTGCACTAAGCGATCACCTGTGTTATTGGCATTGCACCTATTTATTCAGTGGTTGTTTCAAAGAATTAACGGTAATTTTGTTTCAATGCATACTGCCGGTATAACGAGGGTGCCACTGTAACGAATGCCGGTATAATGAGGGTGCCATTGTAACGAATGCTGGTATAATGAGGGTGCCATTGTAACGAATGCTGGTATACATGTAACGAGAGTGCCATTGTAACGAATGCTGGTATAATGAGGGTTCACTGTATAATTAAGATAATATCTGCCTTTGAGACCAGGAATTTTATCTCATTTACATGACCGCATTATAGAGTTTTTTCGCTTTTGCTTAAAATGTTATTTTCAACCTATTACCCTATTTTTCTATGAAATATTACTTTTCTCCTTCATCACAGAGGTTATCATCTATATAATTATCAGAGGTAATTGGAAAAAGTGATTAATACGAGTTTCATAGAGATCGAGTAGATAATCCCTTTTCCTAAATAATATTCATGAAAGAAAAAATAGCACCTTACCCACTTACATTGTATTAGCTGAACCTTATAAATACATAAAGGAACGCATGATTGTTTAGTATCTGCAGAAACTGTAGCATCAGATAGTGTTACAGTAAAACCTCTCTTAACCGGACATTGAATTTAGTATTAATATCGGTCCTGGAGACAGGTGACAGCTTAATGCAGGGTGGAAGTCATGCAGAAAGCTCCTAGAGGAGCTTTCTGCATGACTTTCACCCTGCATTAAGCAGTCACCTGTCTGAAATATCTAAATTCTTCTCTACTAGAATTCCGGTTAAGAGATGTTTTACTGTATAAGCAAATAGAGTAGACCCTGGTTGAGGAATGCGAAATCAAGCGTCTGTAATGTGTTAATAAATCAACATATGACGTTTCTTACATATCAAAGGATATTTCAAATGTTTAAAACCTTATTATAAGCCTTGACGCAATGGCCAAGACTGAGAGCAGAAAGCTACATTTTCTAAACTTATCTATTCAATGGATAGAATTCTACCAAATCAGTGGCAACTAATAACTATACATTGTAGTTTGCCAAAAATCTATTTTATACCAATTAACATTGTCCACGAGTTTGATCAAAATTGAAAACAAAGTGGTAATGATAGGGAGCAGACATTGCTAAAAAAAACCATTCAAGGACAATAACTCTAAAATCTCTAGAGAAATCTGGCTGTTAATTTATCTGTCTGAGATTATATTCCAATAAACAATACGGGTTATACGACTATACAAGTGCAAAATACGACTGACACGAAATTTGAACGCGGAAACAACATGTAACACAATTCTGTGGATTGTAGGCAAGATTTTAAAAGAAAACCGAAAGTTGTCAAAGTTATCCATTATTTGTTTTTCTCCCTGTCATTTACGCTTCGACGGCAGCCAGTTTGTACATGTATCCAAACGGTTTGCGTAGGTTAGGCTCATCCACCAGCATCCGACTAACCCTTACTGTGCGGGTCACAAGTACATGTAACTAATTTCCATTGCAAGCCGTGTAGACCAAGATGAGAGGGCTCCTAGAGGAGCCCTCTCATCAAGGTCTGCACTGCTTGTCATGTTACATTTTTCTTTAGAAAAATCCCTAAATATTCATCATAAGCTTGACCTATTTGAATTTTGGTATAGTCCATTTGAACACTCAGCGCTGTAAGGGTTAAGTCTAAAGACGAGAATACTGCTATGAACGGGTAAGCGTCCACGAAAGATCAACACCGTCCATGATCATGTATTAGGCATTTAATTTATCCCTCCGTTGCCACCATGTCTTACATTCGCAAACAGTTTGGATCCTTATGAGACGCCGAGTACGTTTGCTGTTTGGCATCCAGTCAATAGTGTTTAAAATGTACATGTACATGTAGTCTGAGATGCTCCAAATTACCTTGCTTTGTCACTGCGCGGTAAGGTTTAAACATTGTACCATCTTCATACTGTAAATTCATACCAAAGTTTACTATTCATAAACAGAACTATCTAATTTAAAAGTTTAACACATTTACTGTGTACATTGTAACTTTATACCTGTGTAATTGTACTATTTACATGTATATACAGACACATCCCAAGTCTAACACATTCACTTTGTATCTTTATATATGTCTAATTGTACTATTTATATACAAAAATGTTAACGTTACACCTATCTAATTATACAATTTATATTTGTGTATAGAATTGTGTTGTGTTTAACATATTCACTAAGTTTACACTTCTATAAGCTTACTATTTTTACACAGAAATGTTCCCATGTTTTTAAACATTGAAATCACACTATGTAGTTGTCAACGTGTCATTATCCATGATGTTATTGGAAATTGAGATGACAAGGGGTTGATCTGTGGAAGTATTACATTGTACTCTAATTGGTATTTTCAATCAATAAAAAAGTTTGGTTCCCTTGCCAATGGCAGTAACGCAAACTGAACAAATATCATAGAAAGCTGACAGTTGTCATGTCTGTTCTAAAGAATGAAAAGAGCGTTCTGGCAGAAAACTATTAACCCTTTTACCGCAAATGTCGCAAAAAAAGCGCAACAACAAATAGTGCAGTCCCAGACGCCGCCTTTTTAAAGCGGCGTCTGATGAGCGATTTCACTTTTTGTCTCAAACTCTATGTGCTGTATTCCTTTGAAGTTTGCATATATTTATATTTGTATTATTTCCTTATTTTACCGAATGATTTAACACGATTTGGGTTGCAGACGACAATTAGAAATCTGACACCGAAAAGGTTGAACGGAATTGGGAAAACAATCGATGACAATTTTGCAGATGATTTCGTTTCAAAACAAATTTCTTTTCGAGTGATGGAGTGGACACAACAGCATTAGTCGATGGGACAAGTCAGTATTCAGTATTATATATTCACATTTCAGTGGTCAATTTAGGACCAAAATATACCCTACTCCTCTAAAATACTAATTCATTTTCTACAAAAAAGTTCTATGTTTTAATATATTTCTTCAATTGATAGGAAAATATAATAATTAAATTTACACCAGAACATCTCACTTAACAAAAATGGGTGTTTTATCAGCAGGTGACTGGAATCTAGAATTTGACCTCTTTGCGATGGTGACATTGGCGGAGTTTACAATGTAACTACATTTATACATGCAGTTTGGTTTTCAGGGCGATATAGTTTTATTCAGCTAGAATAAATGCAAATCAAATTTCGCTAGGATCGTTGATAAAACGTGCATTTCATTTGATCTGACCCTGGCTGTATACTGACCAAAGACCTGGGTTTGTTTTACAATATAACAATATATAACACCATGATTTAGAAAACATTGATATGTACAAAACATAGACAGAATAATACATCAAGGAAACATTGACAGTTGTGCGAGTTTTGAAACTGGGGGAAATAATACATTCATAAAAATCTGTTTATTAATTTAAGCGAACATGACTGACAGTTTGGTAACAACACATTTTAATCCATAAGAGTTTGAGTGATGGGTGTTTCACCTTTAGCCTGCTGAGCAAATTAATTTTGCAGAATTTTCACCTACTGCATTTTCAAAATTCGAGCTATAATCAATTGTCTACCAAACTGCAACCAGGCTGTCAAACAGTTTGGATCCTGATGAGACGTCGAGTTACTCGGCGTCTCATCTGGATCCACACTATTTGCATATGTAATCATATGTCTGTCCTCAGCAGGCTAAAGGTTAATGCTGTCAACAATGTCTGTTACGTAAAATAAGGAAGATAGTATTACTTAGCCTGTCGATATCACTTAATTATGATGTGTACAGCAACACCTGTCTACAGCAACCGGCAAAATAAGTTTAATCCTGGTTTTTAAAGACAGGTTGTAGCTTAATGCAACACGAACGTAATGCAGAAAGCTCCTCTAAGAGCTTTCTGCATAACTCTCGTCCTGCATTAAGCATGTACGTGTTCTTATAGACTCGTAGTTTTATTCACTATGAGGTCGCTATGGGCAGATGCTACTCTGTTTGAAACGGTACTTTAACCCATTACCCCATAGGCTATTTTTAGATTCAACCTCTTTGAATAAATTCACCAAAAAGGAGCATTAACTAGATAAAAAAAAGAAAGGTTTTAGAATTTTGTAATTGGAAACCATTGTGATAAATACAGCATTTGCTCCTATGGAGAAAATGCTCTATTTATCACAATTGTTTCAACAGATGACTTTTACAGAGGCGTAGAAACGCGTATTTATGGAGGAAAGGGTTAATTAACATATGTGTTTTCTTCAACCACAGAGATCGATTATACCTTATCTACTTTGATGGGAACTTTAGTCACGAAATCAGGTTTTAAACAAGCATTTTAAAAATGAGATAATGTTACCAATTCACCTCCATCAGAATAGTTTAGCAACATACATGTAATTACCAGTGTACAGTTATTAAACATATTCAAATACACTAAGGCCTCGCCATTCCGAACGGTTAGTAAAAAATCGTTGAGTATGGTTTAGGCATAGGACTGCTATATGCTACAAAGGAATGGATTAAACGCATGAAAGTTTTGTCTTCTTCGGCGTTTATTCGACTTGTTTTCTTGCGATATACTTGTGTTTTAGTATACACGTACAATGTATAAACAAGAGGGTCATGAGGCCCTGAAGCGCTCACCTGAGATAACCCCAGGGGTTGGGCCTTTTTTTTTTTTTTTTTACCAAGAAGTCATAATTTGTACAACCTTGGTAGAGAACGACAAGGCAAAGCAGTATGCCATTAATTAAAGGTCTAAGCTTTATGGTTTCAGAGAAAAATGATATTTTATAGTTTTCTCATGAAAAACTGATAAGCCCCAAGGCAGGGGCAAGTATCGCCCAGAGGTCAGGGTCTTAAGTGGAACATTCTTGGCAGAGGAACAGAAGCCAAAGCTATATATTTGTAGAGGATCATTAGATCACATTACATACCAAACATCAAAGGTCTAGGCGTTACAGAAGAATATTTTTAAAGAATTTCCTATGAAAAACTGAAAAGCCCTTGGGCGGGGCCATTTTTGGCTGGAGTTATAATTTGAACAATCTTTGTAGAGAGCCTTCGGCTCAGGTGAGCTAACAAGTAATTTTTGTATTTCAGGCATTTTAAAAACGTGTTACATGTAGAGACTATCACTCAATTTTACACAAGCCTTTCTGTAAAATATTAGAAATAATGACCAGTTAATAACAAAACCTGGTTCCTGATGATACAGCAAATGACTCGAGGTCTGTTTAGAATAACGGTATTACTTTGGTTTTTGAATGTCTTAACCGGCCATAAAACAGGTCTAATTGAGGGACTGCAAGACAGATGGTAGAGTAACGCAGAGCAAAAGTAATGCAGACGCTCACGTAGGAGTCTTCTGCGTTACTTTTGCTCTGCGTTAAGCAAATACTTGCTTTTTAACACGGCTATGTTCAATAAATGAATGACAAGACAGGATAATTACACAGTACAGGACTAGACTTCGATCGTATAGTAAGTAGTCTCTACTACTGACATAACTCATCGCCAAATATGACGACTGGGAAATGAATCAGATACTATTCTGTAATTCAATCATCCCTAATAGAACTTGATTATATCTACGGTCATTAATTAGCTTTCCTCTCTGTATTCGGTTCTCATTAATTCTAGAATAAGGATAAAGACAATGCAATTACATATATATGATATATGACCCTACTGTTCCGAACAAAGACAGACATCTTATCTCCAATTTACAATAACAAGTACCGAATGTATAACATGATACTCTTTTCTGCCTCGTAGAGGTCAAAACTCTAAGTCCGCTAAGCGTGGCCCGACTCGCATTTGCAAACAGCTTGGATCCAGGTCTGTTTGACACTCCGTCTTTAGTTTTAAAACGTTTAACCCTTTCCTCGATGAATATTCGTGTAGGAAATAATGACGTCATGAATACTAATAAGATTATTTCTATAATGGAATTATATGGCACTATATAGAACACAGGACACATTGCTCAGGCAGAAGCTGTAGAATCAGATCTATATTACACCATAAGCAAACAGAGCAGACCCTGATCAGACGGCTCCTATAGTAGCCGTCTGATCTGGGTCTACTCTGTTTGCAGATGCGTCAAAATGCGCTTACATAAGGGAAAGGGTTAAAAGAAACGGACGTAGTCAAACATTGAACAAATCCAACTTTGAGGAGACATAATGTAGCTTTATGTGCTTATACATGTATACACCATAATACATATACAGTTCAGACGTTTAGTTATTCAACATATGAAAGAATATATTTGATACTATTAATATTTTTGTTATATATTAACCTTTAGCCTGCTGAGCAAATTAGTTTTACAGATTATATCACCTATTACATTTTCAAATTTCAAGTTATATAATCAATATGTCTACCAAAATGCAATCAGGGTGTCAAACAGTTTGCATCCTGATGAGAGTTACTCGGCGTCTCATCTGGATCCAAACTGTTTCCTTATGTATTCATCCATCCGCTCATAGCAGGCTAAATGTTAAATATTGACGGTAAGCATTTCTCCATTGTAGGGTAACACTCTCTATTGATCTTTCAGCAATTCAGGTTCTGTTTTCTTGGAACATCAACATGATTATCATCTAATGATCTAGTTAATACTTTCTTGAACTTAACAGGACTGAACGACCCACATTCCACAAACAGTTTGAATATACAACAAAATATAATTTTGTCCGTTTACAAATCGAAAAGAAAGTATATAATTTAGCAGACAATCAACATTAAATAAAGACATGTAAAGCAAAAGTATGCATCCGTTAGATCTCGAGAGCTGGGGTACATGTAGGTTGTCACATCATAGACGAATCGGTGCCAAGGGTTGCTAATACTTTGGACCCAGATCAGATACCAATTCTATCTGCGCCTCATCATAATCAATGCAGGTTTCTGATAATATACATTTTCATGCAATGCGTTACTACCAGAGGTCCAAATACATGTAAGATGCATTAATTTAAACATTTTTCAAGAATAGCTCCTTTATTTCTCCATCAAACCCTATACTGTGACCACTCTTTAGAATCGTCTCTTCGAGAAGATTCTAAAGAGTGATCACAGTATAGGGTTTGGTGAAGAAATGACGATTTTAGTATTTGGGTACGCACCTTTATCGGTAGCTTTGATTGCATTATAAGATACAAATGTAATGGCACAGAGCTATAATCTATTACTGTTTAACCCGTTCATCCATACATACACCTTTCTACGCCTTTGCAGAGAGGATCCAGATCAGGCGGTTCATATAGGAACCGTCTGATCCACCCGGGTCTGCTCTGTTTGCTTATGATATTATAAAGATATGATTCTACAGTTTGATCCGTGGACAAAACTACATACAGTTGAACTTCGATATATCGAACTCGGATAACTCGAACTTTGGGATTACTCGAACAAAACGTGCAGTCTTTCCAAAACTTACAATATAGGGTTAACCCTACTGTAATTTGAAATTTGCGACGGTATATGAGGTTTTTAACGGTCGCAAATTATTTTAATGGCGACGCCGAAGGCGGAGTCATTAAAATAATTTAAGACCGTTAAAAACCTCATATACCGTCGCAAATTTCAAATTACGGTAGGATTAACCCTATTCTAACGCAATCTTAACACGAAAAACGACAAATTGTTGAGCCGATTTTAACTCAAGTAATATTCTTTGCGCGCGGATGATTAAATGAGTGATGAGGCAAGAAATAGTGCACCAGTTTCTCTCAGATTTCTTAAAGTAACTGTGTTTTCACCCTGGTTTATATATATACATTTCATTAGTCATGAATAATTGTGCGATAGCTATTCAACATGCTCAATACATACATTCAATACACATTTTGGTAAAGTAACGTCATCTTAGTCTTTGGCGCCATACGGGAAAACGTCGCCTGTAACAATGACGTCACGTTATAACGTTATGTTTGAACGATATAATAAATAAGGCCTAATCTGGATCCCAACGCTTAGAGTATCTCAATAATTCTCCACATGACACATGTGCATATAAGAGACCATTCAAGTCGTGACAAAGTAAACAATGGAAAATAACTTGAAATACCGGGCCAAACTGGAATAGATCTAGATTTATATGTCAAAGTATGCATACGGATTTTTATCCAGTCACCAGGCTTCTCTAGTGACATAATAAAGGGGGTGCAGATAAACTTAGGTTTATTGGGTTACTTCCGGTAGTAGAAGGTTTATTAGGTTAGTAGATAGGCGTAATGATTATATAACCATGGAACTGTTTTAATTTTCTGTAAATATGCATAAAAATCATGTTGACGGAAAATTCACCAAAAAAAAATATTCAAATGAGAAAAAATAAAAATAATTGGCTATAGCTGGATTCGAACCCGTGCCTGGTCATACAAAAACCAATTCTAATCACTCTAAAGACGTCGTCCTTACCGATTACGCCACTGAGGCCACATAAAAAGTGATGTTGATTTATCAGTTTTATTAATTTAATCCACCGCTAGCGAAACGCGTTTTTGATAAAATCAAGCCTGGAAGCAAAGACTGACAGATAAATAGCAAATGTTTTCTTTTCACTCTCATGATAATTTGATTGATAAACTCTTACAGGGGCGGTGATAGTCATAGACCTAAATATAGCCCGTTCAGTTCCATCGATTTATGAGTGACGCTATCTATCTAAAAATAGAAATCGAGACTACGGAACTCGAATTTGACCAGGGAATATAACCATGTCTGTTTGAAATAACTTATCGACCCTCGATTCAAATCATCTTATTTTTCAAATTCAACCACGTTTTCCCCTCTTGTAATGCAAGTATCGAAACTATTTTCCTCTGCGGTAGCTCATTAGATCTATTTACATCTAAATGGAAATGAAAAGGGAGGGATCCGTTGATCGAAAAACCGCATTTTCAATGTAAATTATTTCAAGAGTGTTATGTTAAATATGAGTCTATGAAAAAAGATATTTAACTAAATTGACTGGATAAATCGAATAATAGGTTAGTGCCGTAGATGGGACGCCTTTATCCGACTCGGAGAGAAAACAGTTGAGGCTCGGCAAGCCTCGCCTCAACGTTTTCTCCCCTCGTCGGATAAAGGCGTCCCATCTACGGCACTAACCTATTATTCTCTATATCATTGCTTATAAACAACGCGCATTGATATATTTACATGCACATGGTGTTATTCGGCCCTTTTCGATTGGTTGAATTTGCGACTTATAAAACACTTTTTATATGCCGCAAATTTGGTCACATGAGCCAATCAGATTTCAGGAAATTGACAGATTGCGTTAGAATATAGGGTTAATCCTACTGTAATTTGAAATTTGCGACGGTATATGAGGTTTTTAATGGTCGCAAATTATTTTAATGGCGACGCCGAAGGCGGAGCCGTTAAAATAATTTAAGACCGTTAAAAACCTCATATACCGTCGCAATTTTCAAATTACAGTAGGGTTAACCCTATTCTAACGCAATCTTAACACGAAAAATGCCAAATTGTTGTTATATCCTATGCGCGCAGGTGATTGAATGAGTGATGAGGCGAGAAATAGTGCCCAGTTTCTCTCAGATTTCTTAAAATAACTGGATTTTTTCACCCTGGTTTAAACAGTCAAAACACCGGCCAAGTTGTAAGTTCACTATTACATTTGTCATGAATCATTATGCGACAGCTATTTTACATTTCAATACACTTTCAATACACATGTCAGGAAACGTAACGTTATCTTAGTCTTTGGCGCCGTACGCAAAAACGTCGTCTGTAACAATGACGTCACGTTATAACGTTATGTTTGAATAGTATGATAAATAAGGTTTAATCTGAATCACAACGCTTTGAGTATATCAATAATTCTCCACATGACATATAAAAGACCGGTCAAGTCGTGACAAGGAATGGAAATTAATAACTTTCAAAATACCGGACTGAACTTGAATATATGTCAGTGTATGCATACGAATTTATCAGTAGATCTAAGTGTTTGATAAACAAAGCGCATTAATATATATACAGGCTAATGCTGTTATTCGGCCGTTTTCGATTGGTTGAATTTGCGACATATAAAACAGTTTTTATATGCCGCAAATTTAGTCACATGAGCCAATCAGATTGCAGAAAATTGACAGATTGCGTTAGAATACAGAATTGCTTCAAAAATGTATCTCTACAGCTATCTAGAAACACATGTGACAACTTAATACATGTCTAAAGTAATGCTGAAAGCTCCTACAGGAGCTTTCAGCATTACTTTAGGCCTGTATTAAGCTCTGGCCTTGAGGAGAAATTGTTCATACCGGCATTAGAAATCGGATGACTCGAACTTCTGTTATCTCGAACTAATATGTATGGTCCCTTGAAGTTCGAGTTATCAAAGTGCAACTGTATATACAAACTACAATATATAAATATCAAAATAACATGGCATGACCAGTAGCATAGGAAGACTTTGAACCGATTAAATTTCAGATATAAATTCTGAAATAAGATTGAATGTATCTGTATTTTTAAATCTCTCTATTACGAACCACTCTGAAGAAATATAATTCTTGATTTTAAAGGAAGTGGTTGCTCCATACAGGACAGACATTGTGCTGGAAGCTGTTATTGGAGCTTTTTGCATTACTTTTGTTCTGTATGAAGCCACCACCTACTTTTAAAGACTCCAGTTTTATTAACCCATTTGTGCCTACGATCCCATACATGTGATATAGGCAAAACGTGTAGACTCTGATCAGACGCCGCATAATGCGGCGTCTGATCAGAGTCTACACTATTTGCTGATAGGAATTTCAATATCAAACAAAACGAAAATGAATATTTAGACAATGCATCCCGTAGATAAAAGATTGACTAATCCAATATATAAGCATGGAAGTATCCACTAGGCGCAAGTGGGTTAATTTATGTGGTCGCATTAGTTAGACTCGACTATTGTTTTTATTTATAGTACATGTATGTTTCCACGGCGTACCGCATACCTGGTCGATATTTCGCTTATATACGAAGTATAATAAATGTATCGTACACTTGACGACGACTATTTTATCATGTACTCCGTAAATACGCGCGTGTCTACGCCTTTGCAAACAGGGTAGACCCCGATCAGACTGCTCCTATAGGAGCCACCTTATCAGAGTCTGCTCTGTTTGCTTATGATATAATTAAGAAATAATAAATTCACACCAGTGTTTTATCGTGCAATCGAACACGAGTTCGATTGCACGATAA
This sequence comes from Azorinus chamasolen, assembly GCA_963576725.1. Taxonomy (NCBI): domain Eukaryota; kingdom Metazoa; phylum Mollusca; class Bivalvia; order Cardiida; family Solecurtidae; genus Azorinus; species Azorinus chamasolen. The sequence continues at coordinate 2,300,035 of OY755249.1, forward strand.
AACACTGGTATAAATTTATTATTTCGATTCTAACACTTCAATTTAACTATAATTTCCAACGCCACAATGGCACTACGTTTCTTGTCGTACGAATTTTCGAAGCCATATTACGTCACGTTAAGCCGTTCAGCGCGTTCGGTGCTTTATGGAGAATTCAAACATAGATACGTCCCTTCTTTGTTTATGTAGATGTGTGCGCGAGGTGTGTTAGAATATAGAATATAGACATGATTCTACAGTTTCTGCCATGGCCAAAACTTCACGTGTCAATGTATTATTATAACAAATTGATCTGATCAATGTTCATGACATCATTATTTCTTACATGAATATTCATGGAGGAAAGGGTTAATGCATACAATGTATGCAACTCAGATTTTCGACCTCCGGTCATTCTTCATCAGAAAGCGTCTGGGGTAAACAGGTTTTTTTATTTAAAAAAAAAAAGAAAAAAGAAAAAAAAAGAAACAATAAGAATTCAGCGTTTAAATTAAATAACAAAGTTAAATATATTCACTCGATCAATGTCCCGCTGTTGTAGCGGTGAAAATCCTCAAATACCACAGCTTCTGCTATTGCTGACACTCTGGGATATCATAATGCGTGGTGGCATTGGCAGACATATTTCCATAATTCAATTGAAGCAGGATTACAAATGTAACATAAAATACAATTTCACTGAACAATAAATGTAGTAATAATCATTTATGTTTACAGTTGCACTCGGATAACTCTAAATTCGGCATAAACCGTTGGTAAAGTTTGGTCCTTCCAAAATTTACAATACAATATTGTTCTTAAATATATCACTATCTAGAAACACATGTGATAGTTTAATGCGGGTATAGATATGTTAAAATATCTCAAAGGAGCTTTCAGTATTACTTTACACCAGCATTAAGCTGTACACTTTGTAAATTGTCCAGATTAGAAATCGGATGACTCGAAACTCTGTAGGTACACGTGTATCGAAATTCAGCTGTATATTCATACAGTACAGTTATTCATACAGTACAGTGAACCCTCGTTACAACGGAGGTGTTTGTTTCCAGACATTTTGCTGGTATAACGAGGTTCCCGTTATAACGAATTTAATTTCAAAGGAGTCATATGGCCAGTTTTAAACTAGTACCAACAGATGAACGCTTAATGCAGAATACAAGAAGTGCAAAACGCTCCCAAAGAGAGTTTTTTGCACGCCTTGTGTTCTGCATTAAGTGATCGTCTGTCTTATTGGCATTGCACCTATTTATTTAGTGGTTGTTTCAAAGATCTAACGGTAATTTTGTTTCAATGCATATTGACGATATAACGCGGATGTTATTGTAATGAATGCCGGTATAATGAGGATTCACTTTACTAAATTAAAAGTTGGTCATTATCATTATTGACATGTGATGGTGGAGATAGGACACAGTTATGCATCGAATATGAGTCTTCATTGTTTGGTACATAGAGGATCTTACATGAGTGTTCATTAAAAATGTTTTTATGAAACGAGTTTACGGTAATAATATGATACAAGCTTTAGCGAGTGTTATATTCATTATAGTAAACGAATTTCATGAAAACAATTTGTAATGAACACGAATGTAAGATTATTTCTATCACAAAACCCTTAGCTGTTTCGATCATGGTTTACAGGGTAGTACAGTCGGATTCAAATTGCTCAGTTGCATAAAAAATGCACTGGTGCATGTCCGCGAATTACTGCACTCTGTTTCGGCCATTCCCACACGGAAGACTATGTGATAATAACTCTTTCTGTGCAATACTGTATTCTTACGCGTATAATTTGGTGTCACCGTTGCCAGTTCCACAATAATGTAGAACCTGTCTTAAGGGGGCGAAAAGAGGTCTAGTTATGAGTATGTAAGACAGAAGACAGATTAATGATGGTCACAAGTAATGCAGAAAGTTCCTGTAAGTACCGGTATTTCTGCATTACTTTCGCCTTGCATTAGACAACCGCCTGTTTTAAAGACTCTTATGTTCAATGAATGAACAACCGCTTAGGACAGGTTCCATTGTAGACAAATATTCCAAAAGCCTATTAACCTCATATTGACGGCTTTTGACCTCTCTGTAAAATTCACTATATGAAACCTCTGTGAGAAATAGAGCATTTGCTCCTATTGGAGCAAATGCTCTTTTTATCACAATGGTTTCAAACTACAAAATTCTAAAACAACAACCCTTTTCTCCAGTTAATGCTCCTGTTCGGTAGATTTATTCAAAGAGGTTGGATCTAAAACTAGCCTATTAGGGAATGGGTTAATGTAGATATGCTGACATCCTAGTCGAAGAAATGAACACACTGCTTATACCGAGCGTTCGTTAACCCTTCGCATGCGGGACACTATCATTAACACTGCCATTTGTAAACAGTGTAGACCAACATCAGAGAGAACCTTCTAATCAGGAGGATTTGCACTATTTGTCATTCAACATTCTCTATCAAGTTTAAACCATTTGCTCCCAGTGGATTCTCCCATGCTTATATATTGGATTAGTCTATCTTTAATCTAAAGGATGTCTGGTCTAACTTTTCTTTTTTGTTTTGTTTTATATTGAATTTCCTATCAGCAAACAGGGTAGACTCTGATCAGACGCCGCATTATGCGGCGTCTGATCAGAGGCTACACTGTTTGCCCACAATCCACATATGGGACCGTGGGAGTAAATGGGTTAAGTATCTTATACTGGTAGACTTTGAATTACTGACTGGTTATTCCAATCTAACATTTCATCATTGAAAAGGTTAATTCTGCTCAAGGCTAGGCTTTGGTTTCTTAAAGTCATCCATCACAGGAACATGTACGAAGACAAATGAGCTTCAAAAGAGCCGATATGTTCATAGTGGCCTTAGGGTTTTCGTGCTTTAGATTCAAAATGTCAAAACGCCACAGAATAACTCTACTTGTATTAAACCAGACAAGTAGTATGGTTTAAAGTGTAATATAGTTTCCCTTTTAAAGTAAAGGCAGACATTTAAGTTTGATTTTGCTAAATTACTCGATAAATTGTATTCATGAAACGAATAAACATGTTATTTCCATTTTAAATTTGATTATAAAATGTAAGGCTTTATCATTAATTGACTCTTCAATTGCTGTCTCGACTAAACATTAAATGGGCGAGAAACTCTCGCGGGACAACTACCTCAAACAACCTATTGCAAGGTTCCCGCCAGATTGTCCCACTCTTAAAGTTTATGGAATAGGAAAAATTTAACCCATTACCTCATAGGCTACTTTTAGATACAACCTCTTTGAATAAATCTACCGAAAAGGAGCATTAACTAGAGAAAAGGACATTTTTAGAATTTTGTAGTTTGAAACCATTGTGATAAATAGAGCATTTGCTCCTATAGGAGCAAATGCTCTATTTATCACAATGGTTTCACAAAGTGACTTTTACAGAGTCGTCAAAAGTCGTCAATATGAGGGAATGGGTTAAGGAGCCCACATTTGACATGTATATCATTATAAAACCTTAAAATCTAATGCATTGTTATAATAGTAATGTTTTAGAATGTTTATGAGTGTTTTAAATGTGAATTCATTTTAAAAAAAGTGCGGCATGAAAAATCTAATGTTGCCCTTTAAACTATTTCCCTCACACGTCTTTGCACACAGAGTAGTCTCAGATCACACGGTTCCTATAAGAGCCGTTTGATCTGGGTCTACTCTGTTTGTTTAGGAAATTAACCTTTAGCCTGCTGAGCAAAATATATTTACAGAGTTTTTCACATACTACATTCTCAAATTTCAAGCTATAATCAATTTGTCTACCAAGATGGAATCAGGGTGACAAACAGTTTGGACCCCGATGAGACGCCGAGTTACTCGGCGTCTCATCAGGATCCAAGCTGTTTGCCTAGGTATTTACTCATCCGCCCATAGCAAGCTAAAGATATGTCGCTACAGCATCTACATGTACCTGTACAAAAACAAGTCCTGTGTACATTCACCGCTATAAATATTCACCTGATAAATATGCATGATGTCTGATCTTATTATATCAATATTCAACAGGGAAAAGATTAAGATGTTGGTATAAAATGACTGTAGGATACTATCTTAGACAACTTTATGTTCCGTCGCTGGGTCGTGCACGGTCTCATAATCAATGTGCACGAATGCTCTCTCTACTGTCGGCAGTTTTTCAAGCCTCTGTTGAAGCGGTTGTCCGATATCATGCGCCTGGCGCAACGTCATTTCCGGTGGCAGGACAATATCTACCTCTACTAGGAAATGGTTGCCAAAATGGAAGGCCCGCACCGTGTCAACTTTTTGAATGTCTTTGTGATGGTCTACGCATATCCACGTTATCTTGCTCAGGAATTCTGGCGTGGCTGTGTGACCAACAAGCAACTTGATTTGACCTGGACGTATAGACATACATCTTTATTAATCTCAAATCATGGAGAGCTACATAGAACACATACATAGTAACATTATGCAATGCCAAAATACAAAATGAACAAGACAATTACAGAATTTACATAACAACCAAAAATACATACGAACAGCACATAGTCATATAGACAATTAGGAAATATATTTACAGATAGGTAGACAATATAGCATGTTCAGAACAGCATGGTAAGTATTTCATCCAACCTAAACAAAACCAAACATATTAACCCATTACCTCATAGGCTATTTTTAGATCCAAACACTTTGAATAAATCTACCGAAAAGGAACATTAACTAGAGAAAAGAAAAACAATAGAATTTTGTAGTTTGAAACCATTGTGATAAATAGAGCGTTTGTTCCTATAGGAGCAAATGCTCTGTTTATCACAATGCTTTCAACATATGATTTTTACAGAAGCGTAGAAAGGCGTATTTATGGTGTAAAGGATTAAAGGATCCTATCTGAGATTGTCTGTGTAAAGTAAACTGTCATAAATATACAGGTTTTGCGAAATAGAATATAAAATCTAACAGCATTTGATATGATGCAGAAACTTGAAACAACTAATGGCTACATTTTCCTTTGAGAGGAAATTACAGCAAAGAAGTTTGAATTCGTAACCTGAGTTAAAGATGGATGCAGGATAAACAGACCGTATTCAATTAAGCTCGTACTAGATATAAGTTTCCTATAAACAGGGCATTGCGTAAAAGAACAGTGAAAATATTGTGTATTACACTATTTTCTGTAAAAGAAGAAAACAGATTGCAGTAAACCGGAAATTTGGATGACATAATATTTAATAATATATACATTGCTGTGTCACAGACTGCTAGCGAGCCTGGGTTAAAGCGGGCAAAACACCACAGGTAAACACGCCTTGAGTCAGGAAGCACATAGCTAAAATTGCCATCTGGCAACATAGTGCCTAATTTGTATGACAGTTGGACAGTTATCGATTTGACAACATGTCTGTTAAGAACTGATTTCCACATATATTTTGATGGAAACTCAAAAGTGATTAAAAGATGTTCAATATACTTAAGAAGCTCGTACATGTCCCGCTCAATGTAAATGTCAGGTATGAACCTTTGGCTCAAATCTGACCAATCAAAAGCTTGAGAACAAACTCAGACTCAACTAAAAAGCTTTACAAGCATGGACCAGGTAGACTACAGAGCGGCCATAAGAACTGAAGTTTTCTATATTCAGTCAGCGTTTGGATAGGGAGGCTACCTACTACATGACAAGCGATATCAGTGTTTACGTATGAGGGAAGCTTCTGTATAAATTTTAATTTTAAAGTTGCTAATTCTTTGACAAGGTTTGGGGAGAGTGAATTCCAGAATCCACACCCATACATTGCGTTTGGTATAATAACTGACTAATATATTTTAAACAATGGCAGAGGATTAAGCGCACTAGAACAACTAAAACCACTATTTACAATACTAAGGAGAGTGCTTAATACTTGACTTATAGATATTCTCCATTACACCTTCACATTTACCGCACGCTAACCCCGAATGATTATACGTGGTATTTTGGATTAATGGGCTGCAAAAGCAGCCATATCTTTGATGTACGTTCAAAATAACCATGACTTACTGCGAGACTACACTCTAGAAATATGCAGCTATAGTAGTTTTTACTGTGCTCTCTTAGTCTCACTAATGCCCAAGAACTCTTTGATGTTTGATGTGGTGTTAACATTATGCAGGTCATTTGCAAGACATTAATTTTGCTCTCCAGCATAATATACTCCAAATACCTCCTGCACTCTGAGCAATTAACGTCTGCAAATATTGTCGTCTGCTGCAAAAATATTTCTTTCATATCTTTTCAAAAACAAATGTCAGAGTGAAAAATAGTTTGGACCCTGACGAGGTGCCAAGTTACTCGGCGTCTCATCTGGATCCAGACTGTTTGCAAAGGTTAATATAAATGCTAAAAACCAAAGCAATAGCAGCTGGAACAAAACTCAGACCTGTTAAGAGGCTTATTTCAGAAGTCAGTTGATCGTTTTTGGTCAGAATTTATTATGTCCTTGTTACTAGCTAATAGTATTGCACTCTGTTTTACCTTCTGTCTTGCTTAAACATGTTCTACGCAGCCAATATACGTTTGTTGTATCGTTTCCTAGTTTCCACACATTGGTTTAACCATTTCCTCCATAACTACGCCTTTTTATGCCTTTGTAAAAGTCACATTTTGAAACCATTGTGATAAATAGAGCATTTGCTCCTATGGAGCAAATGCTCTTTTTATCATAACGGTTTCAGAACTACAAACTTCTAAAATGTTCATTTTCTCTAGTTAATGCTCCTTTTCGGTAGATTTATTTAAAGAGGTTGGATCTAAATTTAGCCTATGAAGGAATGGGTTAACCCTTCACGCCATATACAATGTATACGCCTATCTACGCCTTTGCAGGAAGAGTAAGACCCAGAAAGGCTCCTATAGGAGGAGCTGTCTGACAAGGGAGTGTCTGCTTTGTTTGCTTACTGAATAATAAACCCACGGGAAATCGATTTTATCCGAGGAATGACGATTTGAACCGAATGTGTCATCGCTCAAACTCGGGTGTCTCCGATTCCTAAGTTTCTGCTTCGGCAAATGTTTCATTTGTTAACATGACATTCTAGAGATTAATCTAATATCCACAGTGACGTCATTGCTTACATGACTCTCTATGGAGTAAAACTTTAAAGTCACAATTTGGTTAGAAAGCAGATATATACAGGATAGCCTCGCTAAAGCGACATTCAAATTGAAGTCTCGTTCTGGGTTATTAATGCAGGTGATAGCTTAATGCAGGATGGAATTTATGAAGAAATCTCTTAAAGATCTCTCTGCATTACTTTCACCCTGCTATTTTTATTAGGTGGTGTATTTATAAGTAAACCCCGTATAAACCGGTTAAAATTTGCACTAATGTCGGTCTTTATGATAGGTGGCAGCTTAATGCAGCGTTGAAGTCATGCAGAAAGCTCCTATAGGAGCTTTCTGCACGACTTTAACTCTGCATTAAGCAGCCACCTACCTAAAAGTATCTAAATTCTTCTCTACTAGAAATCCGGTTTAGAGAGGTTTACTGTATTGTCATTTCTTGGTTATTTCCATTTCTTAAAATGGAAGAAACAACACCAATTAATTTGTTTTATTCAAAACAGCACTAGTGACAGAAAAAGAGTTTTGATTTGCAGATTAAAAACTGTAACTGCTGCTTAATCATCGTTCAGAAACAACAGCTTTCAGACTAACTTATAATCACGAACCACTAAATATGGAACACATCAGGCATCATTAGGTTTCCCCCAAAACATACGAGCAAAATCACCCGAACAAGATGCCGTGGGGATTGAAATAATTGACACGTATCTGTCAGTGAGGCGCGAAATAGTATTTATTATTTAAGAAAACGTAAGCATTGCTTCTACCTTTCGGCATCATACATGTGCTATTTTTAACCCGCACTCTTGCCTTAAACATACAGCAGTTATAACATTTGCCATTGAACATTCTTTGGCGTCACATACGTTTCGTATGCTGACATTGTCCTCTGCTTTAAGCGGCAGTGTAGATATTAGTTCTCTTCAATGTCTTCCAATCACATTAAAATTGAATGTCAAACAGTTTGGAACCTGATGAGACGGCGAGTTACCCGGTGTTAAATCTGGATCCAAACTGTTTGCAAATGCGCGATTAGGCGTTTATATGAAGGAAAGGGTCAAATGCCCTTCTAAAAGACGCATTAATTTCGGTTTAGCAAGTAAGACGGTAGCGCAATGAATAAGCGGCTAATTTCATACGAGCACAATCTTTGGCAATATCAGACACTGAATCAGATTTACAGTGCTCCCTCCCTACAACAACCCTCTCAATAACGATTCCCTCCTTACAGCAACGCCTGTCACTGTTTCCGCAACAACAAGGCTCCAGACGCAACTTTTTTCCATCGTATTTTCTTTATGCCTCCATCAAACCCTATGTTGTGACCACTCTTTAGAATCGTCACAAAGTGACGATTCTAAAGAGTGGTCACAACATAGGGTTTGATGGAGGCATAACGGTTTTAGTTCTCGAAATACACCTTATCTGGGGATCTGCAAACAAGTTAATTATGTATGATTTTCCCTCCCTATAACAACTCCCTCTGAGCAACACATACAATCCTCGTATCCCAAAGGATGTCGTTGTAGAGAGGGAACACGTATATTATCATTTCGTAAGCAAACAATGCAGGGCCTGTTTAGATACCTCCTGCAAGATAATATTATGTCTGATATTAGTCAACTGGGATTGCGAAAGCGTAAATTCTCGTCGTTTGAGATAAATGTTTAACTTATTACTCCATGAATATTCATGTAAGAAATAACGATATCATGAATATTAATGAGTAGAATTCTTATAGTGACGTTAAAAAAGCACATGCGTGTTTGGCCACTGCAGCAACTTTAAAATCAGATCTATATTATATTATAAGCAAACAGATCAGACCATGATCAGACGGCTCCTATAGGAGCCGTCTGATCTGGGTCATCTCTGTTTGCAAAGGTGTAGAAAGGTGTTTTTACGGCGTAAAAGGGTTAAATACATTCAACGAACTCTTACCCTGCGTGGCGTTGGTGTTTAGTTAAACAATGATCTGGAACAATAATACGAGTATGTCCATTTCGTTCAAGCTTTTGAGAAACTACTGACCGAGTGTCAAACAGCTTGAATCCTGACAAGACACTTGGCTACTTAGTGTTATTTTTGGATCCAAGCTGTTTGTACATGTACGTGTCAGTTATGTCACGCTTATCAGAACGTGGGTTAACTTTCCGCTAAAGAGATGTCATACCGTCATGTTAACCATTTGAATGGAATAAGTGTACTGTCATTTGCAACTAGAGTGCACACCAGATATGCGGGCTCTCTAGACGAGCCATTTGATCAGGGTCTGTACTACAATAAAACCTCCCTATAACGACCACTAGATTGTGTTAACTAGTTGGTATTTAGGACAGGTGACTGTTTAAAGCAAGGTGAAAGTAAAACAGAACGCTCCTACAGGAGCGTTCTGTTTTACTTTCACCTTGGTTTAAGCAGCCACCTGTCTTTAACACAAACTACTTGATGTAATTTAATGGCCGTTATAAAGAGGATTTACTGTATTTTCACCCAAAACTCTCTCGTTAATTATACCCTTTCATATAGAATGGACTCTATCGTCAAACAATGTTGGGTCATTCCATTTTAATATTCAAATGATTAAAAACTTACCCCATCCGGTTATGCACCACATCACTATGATGTAAATACTGATGACCAGGGCTCCGATGGGGTCCAAATAAACCAATTCCTTCACTTCCGTTTTCAGTTGCATTTGTTGCGAACCTTTAAATATACAGTTAAACTTCGATATCTCGAACTCTGATATCTCGAATTCGGATAACTCTAACTTGGATAACACGAAACTACGGGGTAGCTAAAAGTTCAGTCCTATTAAAACTTACAATACAGAATTGTTTTAAAATGTATAACTACGCATATCTAGAAATACGTGTGACAGTCTAATGCAGGTCTAAAGTAACGATGGAAGCTCATACAGGACCTTTCAGCATTACTTGAGACCTGCATTCAGCTACAATTAAGTAAAGTGTCCAGATCAGAATCTGATAACTCGAACTTCTGTTATCTCGAACTAATTTCTATGATCCCTTGAAGTTCGAGCTATCGAAATTCAACTATACATAATACATTAGAGTCTGGCTTATGCGATCATATTACAGTACAACCTCTCTATAACGGCCACTAAATTAAATCAAGTATTTTGTGTCAAAGGCAGGTTACAGCTTAAAGCAATGTAAAAGTTACTTTCCCCTTGCTTTAAGCAGCCACCTGCGCTAGATACAAATTAATCAACACAATTTAGCGGCCGTAATAGAGAGGTTTTACTGTATTTATTAACATAACGTCTGTAAAAGCAAGTGGTAGCTCAATGCAACGCAAACGTAACCCAGAAAGCTCCTATAGGAGCATTCTGTTTAACCTTTTTCCTGCATTAAGCTATCGTCTGTTTTATAGATCCAGAATTAAAATACTTCTTTTGAGTGATCGTATAAGTGAGACTTTACTGTATATAAGCATCAAATTATAAAATTCCGTGTGAAAAAAGCAAGTTAACTATTTACACAACATATAGGCAACCCTTTCTACAACAACCATTTAAAAGATTTTAATCTTGTTTTGTCATATTGCGATATGACTGAAATACTGTTAACCCTTCGCTTGCTATTCACGTCAATATACCTACCTGTAAATAGTGAAGACTCAGATGAGACAGCTCCTGCAGGAGCTGTCTCATCAGGGTCTGCACTATTTACAAGTTGATTGGGCAACCAGTGCACTCCACAGCAGTGATTGCACAGCGAAATACTTGTACACAGTGAAGAATAATGTAATTATACAACAGGGCATGGGTAAAGAAGGAGAAATGTATTTTAAAATTCAGCAAGCGAAGGGTTAAAACGACGTAAAACCTAAAAATACAAACACAAATCATCAAAATCATGGTCCATGCATAGATCAAATGGTGTGTTCCCCACTTTCCCGCTTTTTAAAATTGGTATAGTAAATGGAGAAATTGGGATACTTTTCTATGGATTTAAGATGAAGATATATCTAGCTGGTGTTGAATGTTATCCAACCTAGTAAATAAACATGATAAAGAAATAAACATTATGTATCCGAACCCAGTTTTTTCGGTTCTCGGTCAATAGTTACTGGATAGTTTGAACGAATTTCAAGTAAAACCTGTACTGGATCAGAGCCTTGTAAAATTGAATAATGTTTAATGCACAAATAATTCACTGAATGCTGTGTATTCAAAATAGAATGTCCATCATTGTTTAAGTATACAGACAGTCCGTTCCGTATGCTAGGCTTAGTTGTTTGCTTAAGAATTCTTTAATGACAAACAGAGCAGACTCTAATCAGGGGGTTCCTATAGGGGCCGACTGATCTGGGTCTTCGCTGTTTGCACCGGACATCTAACTCGTTACAAGCATTCAAATGGTTTAACCTTTTCAACGCGGAAGCGAGTCACTAATGACATTTGCAAACAGTGTAGACCCAGATGAGAGGGCTCCTAGAGGAGCCCTCTCATCAGGGCCTGCACTTTTTGTCATATGACACTTTTCTTAAACAATATCCATGGATATTCATCATAGGCTTGATCTGTTTGAAGTTTGGAAAAGTCCATTTGGAAAATCAGCGTTGTTAGGATTAATGCACAGGCATTAAGCATTGTCAAAACAATATAAAATATCGTTAGACCGAAATATTAAAACCCAAGGACAATAAGGACATTATTTATATGTCTGATAGTACTAGCTTCATACAAACACACACGCAAGAACATAATTATGCAATTGTATAAATAATATCAGCCTTTAGTTTGCAATAAAGAATAAAATCGAATATGAAAATTATTGATCCTGATAAAATCAGTGCAATAGAATACCAAGTTATACACTAAAATCTTGCAAATTTCTGCCTCAAATTGTTGTTCATTTCGATTGCTCTAACATTTCGTTGGGCAATGAAATAATTATAACACTTGTTGTAGAATAGAATAATAAACTTAAAGGAATAAAAGAGGATTAATCAAGTGAAAGAGCTATTAATTCATGTTTATTTGATAGGGTGTTTTTTTATTAACCCTTTCGCTGCCAATGCCGGATCTGTGATTACAAATGTACCTATGCAAACAGTTTGGATCCAGATGAGACGCCGAGTAACTCGGCGTCTCATCAGGATCCAAACTGTTTGTTACTGTTACTATGATTTTAGTATAAAAATGAAGAAAATCAAAAGAATGAAAATTTGTACATGTAGCAGACGACAAAGTTAGCAGACGACAGAGTTTGGCTGCGAAAGGATTAATTTACCTTGGAGTTGTATGTAGTGCAAGAATGTTACTCAATCACTTATGCCATAAATATTTCTCTTGAAAGTGTAGTTTAATTAGTGACGTATTTATATGCATACATATGAGTGAATCAGCGGGACTCTTGACTCGGTATTTCATCAGGATCCAAACCGTTTGACATTCCGTCAGTAGCATTTTAAATGCTAGAAGGAATCGGAGCTAAAACCATATGCCCAAATATCAGTACTGTAAAACCCCTCTATTGTGGCCACTGAAATGGGCATACTTTTGGGTGGCAGAGACAGGTGGAAGCTTAATGCAGGACGAAAGTTATGCAGAAAGCTCCTAGCTTAATGCTGGACAAAAGTTATGCAGAAAGCTCCTCTAGGAGCTTTCTGCATAACTTTCGTCCTGCATTAAGCAACCACCTGCTTTAAACGACGCAAGTAGCTGTTTATTAAGTGGTCGCATTATCGGGGTTTTACTGTAGTTTGGCAGATTTAAAATACAACAGTTCAATTGTTAACCCTTTATGTGAAAGGGCCGAGTATATAAGACAATTGGAAATAGTGTAGAGCCCTTTGATCAGGTTCTACACCGTTTGACATGCAAAACACAACCAGTGTCAAACAATTTGGATCCTGATGAGACGCCGAATTACTCGGTGTCTAAGATAAGATAAGATAAGTTAAGTTTTATTTAACGTCGTCAAGATATATAACTAGCAACATAAGCCCTAATTGGGCTTTTGAACCGACAAGAAAGTCTCATCTGGATTCAAACTGTATGCAAAGGCGAATACACATTCAGTCACAGCAGGAAAGGGTTTAAAAATCAGATGTCTTGCATTAATATTCATAAAACTATTTTGTACATGAATATTCATGAGTCGAGGGGTTAAATGACGGCTCACTCACCAATATAGCCAAACAAAATAGCAGCAGCATTGGAGATTACATCATTACGATGGTCTTGGGCTAGAGCCTGGACAGTGGGGTGCGGAACTCGGCTGCAGGCTATGTACAAAATCAGCTTCAGCACTGGAAATAAGTCAGTTAACATTTCAGTATCTATTGTTCGATCTTTCGCATGCTATGTGTGAATTTGATTTGACATTTCGTGTGAGTAACTCGGATTGTATGTTGTTAGAAAAAAACTACGACAATTGTACATATGTAGCACAAACGCGAAAACATGGAACATGAGCTATTCTATCTAGGTATTCTGTGTTTGCAAAGTCGTTAAAGGCAATATCTGTATAGTAAAACGTTAAGCTCAATGATCTACTAAAATAATCATCCGATCGAACACATATTCTATACGAGTGTGGAAATAGAGGATCTTACATGAGTGTTCTTGATTATTGGATTTATTGAATGAGTCTTTTTAAAACGATAAAAAACGAGCTTTAGATCCTATTTATAACATAACACACACAAATGTTATTTGCAGCCAATATTTCAGCAGTAACGTGGATTGTTATAAATTCTCCTTACATATAGAAATGATGAATGAAAGGTGTTATTAGGTTCGCTAGGTAACTGGGACAAAGTAGGTCCAAATTTTCCAACTTTATTTTTTACTTACTGTCATATCAACCAGGATCTAATTCAGACCTCTCTGGTATTCAATTTAACTGTGATAGTTTATGATACAAAAACATACAGAAACACGTCAAAATAATTTTTGAGTTACAGTTTGGACATACATAGTTACAAACACGTCACATTATGACGTCATTGTACACAACATGTGTCTATGTTAAGCGCGCCATTTACATGAAGACCTACATACAGTCGCCAACACGTCCGACACTCACTGTCAATGGGATTCGAAATGCGCCTTCGTTTTGGTATATTAAGCCCTTCATTAGTGTTGTATGTATACACATGGACATGGACATTTCCACCGAGAAAAAAAATCTCGATTCAAGTTCAGTGAAAATGTTTGAAATGGACAAAAGATTCAGTACGAACTGCTGCATAAAATGTGTTGGAACAGGAGGAAGATTTTCGCGATCAGCTGAGTTAGTGAGTATAGCATATTTGAAATATGTTTGTGCTGTGCTGGATTCAGATGACTATTGTTGTTGATTGATGAGATATTTGTATGAGTAGAAATCTGCATAAACAAAAGGACATGCGGTGAAGAAAATGCAAAGTTGAGGAGGCATTTTAATTTAAATGTAGAATTGATTGTATGGGTCAGAGTAGCTGGTAGGTCTTTTTTGGCATACATTTTGTATATGATTCCTGACAGTGATTACAATTTGTATTATTTTATCGAAATTAAGGCGCAAGTGCCAACAATCATTTGCCATCTATCGTGACTCAATTGTGGACAGGTAGGTCGACCACCGTCCGCCAGTTTGTTTGTTTTGACAGCGCGTATGAATCGTTCGAATGTCATTCGGTCGTTCGAATGTTATTCACTAGTGATTATATGCCCATGATTATCAAAAAATAAATGATAGTGTTACGTCACGCTGAAGCCACGTGTTATGTTATAATGTGTTTTATAGAACGGCTGCAGGCGCGAATTTAGATGGGTGCGGAGCCGGTGTACCCCCCCCCTAAAATTGCCAAAACAGTTTTTAGTGATATTTTAGATCTATATACAGTAAACCCTCTCTTTAACGACCACTAAATTGTGTTTTTAGTTGGTATTTAGAACAGGTGGCTGTTTTACTTTCACCTTGCTTTAAGCAGCCACCTGCCTTTAACACAGCTCTTTTGCAACATGTATTACAAACACACTATTTATTTATGTCATCAAACATAAAAATCTAGGCCCCCCACCAAAAAAACCCCTTCTACCGCCCCCCCCCCCCCCCCCTCTTAATCTGAAATCCTGGATCCGTGCCTGAGCTGTCGTGTATAAAACAAATTATTTGTTCAGCGTGTGGCACACATCAGTATTTCCTATATTGCAGTATTGTCCGATTCATTGTCCACATAGTGGTCAGTATAACTCATCTAACAACGCTATACATCCCCTGACTACCACTAATAGCTTAACTCTTTCCCTGTTCTGTATTTAGGCCACATTTCAATACCTACTGAATATTCATTAACAAAATAGTTATAAAGAAATCTGGATGGTGGAACATTGTAGTCATTTTAGAAAGTAAAGTAGCAGATCTACCAAATTCGATTATCAAACAGAGCAGACCCTGGGTCTACTCTGTTTGCAAAGGCGTAGAAGGAAAGGGTTAAATGTGCTGCTGTAAACGCTAAATACTCAAAGAGGAGCTTTCTGACTTGCGTTTGTCGGGCATTAAACAGTCACTTGCCAAAAGAAGATCTATATTTTAAAATAAGGAGAAAAAAAGGTTATGCGAAAAGAGAAAAATGTAGTCTGTTCATGAGAAGTTATTAAAAGTGCATCACTACTTACTACGTCTAACACCAGCTTAAGCGGTATTCCATTTTCATAGCATAAAGCATTGAAATTAACGATCCCAAATGACCAGATCATATAACGACATTGAGAATGAAATAGTTGGAATCTTTTTGCAGCCGCCACGCGAGCACTTAACCCCTGCTGTTAAATTGTACTTTACTAAAATCCCGGTTTTATGGGGGGGGGGGGGGTACTGTATGCTCTAATGATACGGCTGGTTTGGACTTACACTGATCGCAATGGACTTGTAAGAACCAATAGTTCATCTAATACCCGACCATTGTCATATAAATATGCGTGCTCAGATACTACTTCCGTCAATTCTCCACCAAACCCTACGTTGTGACCTACGAAGAGACTATTCTAAAGAGTGGTTACAACGTAGAGTTTGGCGGATAAATAAAGGAGTTTTATCCAGTCACCAGGCTTCTCTAGTGACATAATAAAGGGGGTGCAAATAAACTTAGGTTTATTAGGTTACTTCCGGTAGTGGAAGGTTTATTAGGTTAGTAGATAGGCGTAATGATTCTATAACCATGGAACTATTTTAGTTTTCTGTAAATATTCATAAACATGTTGATGGAATATATCTAACAGATCTATTTGGTCACCAGAAGAATTATTCAAATGAGAAAAAATAAAAATAATTGGCTACAGCTGGATTCGAACCCGCGCCTGATCCTACAAAAACTAATTCTAATCTCTCTAGAGACGTCGCCCTGACCGATTACGCCACTGAGGCCACATACAAAATGACGTTGATTTATCACTTTTATTAATTTAACCCACCGCTGGCAAAACCCGTTTTTGATAAAATCAAACCTGGAAGCAAAGATTGACAGATAAATAGTAAATGTTTTCTTTTCACTCTCATGATTATTTGATTGATAAACTCTTACAGGGGCGGTGATAGTCATAAACCTAAATATAGCCTGTTCAGTTCCATCGATTTCTGAGTGACGTTAGGTAGAATCTAAAAATAGAAACCGAGACTACGTAACTCGAATTTGACCAAAGAATATAGATCATGTCTGTTTGAAATAACTTATCGACCCTCGATTCAAATCATCTTATTTTTCAAATTTTCAACCACGTTTCCCTTCTAGTAATACAAGTATCGAAACTATATTCCTCTGCGGTAGCTCATTAGATCTATTTACGTCTAAATGGAGGTGAAAAGGGAGGGATCCGTTGATCGAAAAACTGCATTTTCAATGTAAATTATTTCAAGAGTGTTATGAGTCTATAAAAAAGACATTTAACTATATTGACTGGATAAATCGAATAATAGGTTAGTGCCGTAGATGGGACGCCTTTATCCGACTCGGAGAGAAAACAGTTGAGGCTCGGTAAGCCTCGCCTCAACGTTTTCTCCCCTCGTCGGATAAAGCGTCCCATCTACGGCACTAACCTATTATTCTCTATATTCTTGAAAATGTTTAATTAATCCTTTCCGCTATAAATACGCCTTTCTATGCCTATATAAAAGTCAATTCTTGAAACCATTGTGATAAATAGAGCATTTGCTCCTAATAGGATGCTCTATTTTTCACAATGATTTCAATACTACACAATTCTAGCATTTTCCTTTTCTCTGGTAAATGCTCCTATTCGGTAGATTCATTCAAAGAGGTTGGGTTTAAAAATAGCCTATGGAGGAAAGGGTTAAGGCATCTCATCTGGATCTCTGTAAGATTTCTTTTATTTTGCAAACTGTGTCAGTGTATCCAGAACACGTGCCTTGTAAATAACAAGCCTGGTCATGATACATGTATACACGAACGCTAATCTACAGCAGTGCGAAGGTTGTGTTGACATTGTCCAACAAGGTGAAACAGACCAGGTACATGTAAATGTGCGTACTCAGATAATAGAATCGTCATTTCTCCACCAAACCTTATAATGTGACCACTTTTCAGGATCGTCTCGAAGATACGACTCTATAGAGCGGTCAAAACAAAAGATTTAGTGGAGAATTAAAGGAGTTATTCTTGGGACTGTTTTAATTTACGCATCTTATCTGGACCTTTGCCAGATTTATGCGGCTTGTCCGGTTAATATTTTTTTGCAAAGCCACCGGGTCCGTTTTACAATGTACGAAAGATCGGACGACATACAACGATGGAATTGTCAAGTTACGATCATGGTATATTAGAACTACGGTAGTACCCCTCTAATGCGATCACTTAACCATTCGCTTGCTAATCGCGTCAATATACCTACCTGTAAATAGTGAAGACCCAGATGAGACAGCTCCTGCAGGAGCTGTCTCATCAGGGTCTGCACTATTTACAAGTTGACTGGGCAACCAGTGCACTCCACAGCAGTGATTGGACAGCGAAATGTGTGTACACAGTGAAGATATATGTAATTATACAACAGGGCATGGGTAAAGAAGGAGGAATGTATTTTAAAATTCAGCAAGCGAAGGGTTAAACAATAAGTATAGCTGCCTTTATAAACAGGTGATTGCTTAGTAAAGGACAAAAGTAAAGCAGAAAGTTCCCCAATGAGCTTTCTGCATTACTATTGTCCTGCATTAAGCTACCACCTGCATCTAGCACCCAGAACTGTACCTCTTTTAGGTGGTCGCATTAGCGGGGTTTTACTGTAACGATAATTTCTGTAGTATGAAGGTAAGCTAAATTGTCGTTTGCTAAAACCTCTAATCAAGAGTGTTTTTTTCCCCTCGCCCAATTAAGCTCTTTTTCAACATGTATTACAAACACACTATTTTTATGTCATCAGTCATAAAAATATACGACCCCCCCCCCCTTACAAAAATATTTCTAAGCCCCCCCCCCCCTCCCCCAATCTGAAATCCTGGATCCGCATCTGGTCAGCTGCAACTAACCTAATTATCAACTGGAAAGATTTCCCTTATAGCTACGCAATTTCATGTCAAAACGAACTAATTCAATATCAGATTGATGCCATGCAAAGAATACTGCAGCGTCTACAACACTTTGATTTGATCTTGGCTCCACTGTATCACCATACTCACCAACTGTTGCACTGGCAATGCCTATGGTTACCCAATCCATTACAGGAGGCGATTGCGAATCGTTTGATAATCCAATAATCTTTGTGAAGGATTCCTTGATAATTTGGAGAGAAGCCAACGACATTATGGCAGAGAGGATGACAATAGAAATCGGCTCAAGCTTCGTTCGTCCTACAAAAAAAAGTAGCAGCTGATTTAAAGCATTAAACAACAACGAGAGACTTGGGACTGAATTCACCAATAACATGTCAGATTCAAGATTAAAACTCAAAAGTGCTTTTAACAAATATTGCTTGGACAGGGAACCGCAAAAACAGGATTAACCTTAAGCCAGTTAATAGCGGAATTTGGATTACAACAATCTAGATTCCAACAAGTAGCCGAGTAAATCGGAGTATTTAAATAGGTAACTCATAAGAATACTCCAATTGTTTGACGTTCTGATTGCAGTTATATAGATATGCTGGATAAAACGTGCAATTTGAAAGAAATAACGAATTTGTTAATTACTTTAACCTTTAGCCTGCTGAGCAAATTATTTTTGCAATTTATTTCACCTACTACAGTTTCCAAATTCAAGTTATATTGAATTTGTCTACCAAAATGCAATCAGGGTGTCAAACAGTGTGGACCCTGATGAGACGCCGAGTTACTCGGCGTCTCATCTGGATCCAAACTGTTTCCATAGGTATTCACTCATCCGCCCGTAGAAGGCTAAAGGTTAATATTTTGGCCTTGGCAAAAGCTTTAGAATCAGAGACCGAATTCATAACTACCTAAGGAGAACTTTTCTGAGTATTTCTTAATCTTACAAAGTCTGTAGAATAATAATAATTAAAAGAAAAAAAAAGCTTTATTTAAACAATATTCTTAAATCAAAATTTATAAAAGTGGGTGAACGAAAAGTAAGTCTATAGTTGTGTTATAGATATATACAGAGAATTTCTTCTTAATTTATTCTGAGTTTAATATATTTCCAAGGAGCTATATGAATATGGACCCAGTGCTATATACTGTAAGCAAACAGAACGGAGCCTGATCCGACGATGGCTCATACTAGAGCCGTCTGATCTGGATCTACTGTAAAACATCTCTATAACGGACACTAAATTACATCAAATATTTTGTGTTAAGGGCAGGTGGCTGCTTAAAGCAAGGTGAAAGTAAAACAGAACGCTCCTACAGGAGCGTTCTGTTTTACTTTCACCTTGCTTTAAGCAGCCACCTGTCCTAAATACCAAATAATTAACACAATTTAGTGGCCGTTATAGAGAGGTTGAACTGTACTTTCAAATTATTTAAAAGGACAAATCACAAGCAAAATGTCAAATGGTTTTCATATCGTATTTAGGACACACAGAATCACTTAGCAATACATGTATTACATGTATACACATCACAAGCGAAATACATTTGAAAACTTATCTCAAACTCGGATAACTTGAACATTGGGATAACTCGAATTAAAAGTTCGGTCCTTCCAAAATTTACTAAACAGAATTGTTTCTAAAACTACGCATATTATTATTAATTATTATTATTATTAATTATTAGATGTATTATTATTATTAATTATTATTATTATTATTATTATTATTATTATTATTATTATTATTATTATTAATAATAATAATTATTATTATTATTATTATTATTATCATTATTATTATTATTATTATTATTATTATTATTATTATTATTAATTATTATTATTATTATTATTATTATTATTATTATTATTATTATACCACATTTATATAGCGCTCTTTTCACACGGGATATGTGCGTTCAAAAGCGCTGTACATGGATGAAATCAATAATCGGAACGAACCGCATGATTATCTATCCAGACAATGAAAGATTTACAATAGATATACAATAAATATAAAAATCACTAGCCGGACGGAAATATCTACAAACGTAGTGAGAGCTTAATGCAGGTCGAAAGTAATGCTGAAAGCTTCTACAGAAGCAGGAGCTTTAGCTTGCTGTGAACTCGAGAATTTGCTCAGATTAAACAATCGGATGACTCGAACATTTGTTATCTCGAAACAATTTGTATGGTCCCTTGAAGTTCGAGTTATCGAAGTTCAAGTGTAAATAGGAAAGAATCAATCCTACCTTGTGGATATACATAACGGTCTGTTTGTTTCACCGCCCTTGTTGTGGCCCAGATTACGACACCGGAAAGCAGATCAACAGAACTGTCGACAAGGCTGGATATCAGGGATATTGACCCAGAGAGTACAACCGCCACCACTTTTATGCCCAGCAGTACCTATGATAGATTAATATACAGTAAAAACGCTAGGTAAAAATTGCAAACGGTGTAGACCACAATCAGAACCCGCATTCTCTAGGTCTACACTGCCGTATTCATAATGCTGTAGCCGGTCAGGGTCTACACTTGATACAGTGTCATGTGGTTGCAGTGTCTAGCGGCGGTCATATACAATAAGCAAAAAACAGGTGTACATGCTCCTTTTCAGTAAATTTATTCAAAGAGGTTGGGTTTAAGAAATAGCCTATGACGAAATGCGTTAAAATGCAAATGGATTCGCTTTGAATATCCAGCCCTGAAAGTGTCAATGTATGGATTTTGTAAATTGTTGATTCAGCAAAACCTCTCTATGACGGCCACTAAATTACATCAATTATTTTGGGTTAAAGGCAGGTGGTTGCTTAAAGCAAGGTGAAAGTAAAACAGAACGCTCCTATAGGAGCGTTCTGTTTAACTTTCACCTTGCTTTAAGCAACGACCTACCCTAAATATCAACTAATTAACACAATTTAGTGTAGAGAGGTTTTACTGTATATTCATGCTAAGCCCCTTTTCGCTGGCATTTGCAAACACCCAGAATCCACATGAGACTACGAGTAACTCGGTGTCTAATGGAGATCTAGGCCGCTTGACACTCGGTCAATATATTTCTCAAATGATTGAACGAATTGGAAGTCAGAGAAATAAAATCAGCAAATAAAGTAAAGTTCCTAGTTATAGTCTACTTTTAGTTCGAAGGACCGCTCAGCCGACTGTACATTTAGTCCCCTGGTCATTGTCATTGGCTTACACTATTTAGCACTGCTAACATATGGCGCAATCATGCAGCCACAGTACCTGCGAGTGACCCTCACATGTACCCATTTTAACCCCTGGGTGGAGAGGAGGTGCGGATGGGAGACACAGAAAAGTATCTCTGGAATTTTCGGGAGAGACAGAGTTTGTACACCGGACCTCCGGACCAGCAGTCAAACGCGTTACCACAAGACAACCGTATACCACGAGAATCGGAAATTGAGCAGAAAGCATTTTTTGCAGCATGAAGAAGGGTCTAAGCACAATTCAGCATCTGATACATGCAAAAAAAGGGACTTGAATATCTAAGATTCACATATCTAAAAACAGTAAAACCTCCCTATAACGGCCAACAAATTGTGTTAATTAGTCGGTATTTAAGGCAGGTGAAAGTAAATCAAAACGCTCCTATAGGAGCGTTCTTTTTTACTTTGACCTCGTTTTAAACAGCCGCCTGCCTTTAACACACAATACTTGATATCATTTAGTAGTCGTTATAGAGAGGTTTTACTGTATAACGTTTCCAATATACTGAACACACAACATGGAACTCATCTTACAGATTTCGATTCTTATTGAAACGTATCTGTTCATTCTGTAATATGAGGGATCTCGTGCAGTAATCTCCCTTGAATACTCTCTCAAAATCTGTAAACCCTCTTAATTGGTTTCCTCTGATTTTATTGTTGATGTGTTTGCACTGAACAACAATAATAACTGACATATTACACATTTTCTTTGGCTATAATTCCATTGAAATATTTATTGGTTAGAGTTTAAGGGAAGTATTCTTCCTTGACTATCAAATCAATTAACAACAACTCTCTAACTGAAATGCGAGATAAATAACAGAGTAATCCAAATGAAAGGATCTACTTCTCACGCGGCATACCTTAGTCTTTATCTATCAAAGGAGATACTTTACAACCGAACAATATCCCTCATTGTTATACATGCTGTATACACTTTTAAATGTAACTGTCACATGTTCTATTTATAGCCAACGCTATGCACGAAAACTCCGTGCAGACTGTCACAATCTGCGTTTGTATCTATTTTTAAACTATTACCTCATATATGTAGGCTATTTTTAGATACAACCTCCTTGAATAAATCTATCGAAAAGGAACATTAACTAAAGAAAAGGAAAAGTTTAGAATTTTGTAGTTTGAAACCATTGTGATGAAAATGAGCAAATGCTCTATTTATCACAATGGTTTCACAAAGTGACTTCTACAGAGTCGTCAAAAGTCGTCAAATAAGTATCCGAATGAAAACAACTTTAGTCGTACATGTATTAACAAACAGCTTGGATTCAGATGAGACTCCGAGTGACACCGACAATAATTTCTCAAAAGCTTGTGCCATGGCACATCGTCAATTATTCCCCAAAAGGCTTGATCGAATCATAGGTAGTCAAAATCGCGCCAGATCCCGCACTGAGCAGACTTGTGTTTTTCACAGTGAGATAAGGGTTAACTTAATCCTTTTTAACCCTTTCCATGTTTATTTTGCATGGAATAATTAATGGCATCATGAATATGTATTAAATGCATTTGTTATTTTGGCATATGTCCCTGACACCTGCCAACACAACATTCACGTGACAATGATGTACATCGTGTGATGAAACTACGTGGTGGACGTTATGTCGGCTGCAAACTCTTACCGTAGCCACCGTTAAATTTACCATTACATCCCTCCCCGCAAGAAAATATTCAAAGCATTTTATATGTTCGAGTTAAAATCATAGTAATGTACAGCGTCCCGAATTAAGTTTGACATTTTCAACAACCGGTGGCCTTATAAAAATCTCCACCGGTGGTCTATTATAAATAATCGTGTAAAAAGTTACCATTTTTTTAAGGAAAGCTGGTTATTGTTCTACTTAACTGGCTTTACCGGTTATGACACAAAATCGAAAACTGTTGAAATCAACCTTCAAAAAATATAAAAACAAATTTTAGTTAAAATCCAGCAAAGAAATATGTGCTGGCTGTGATGTTCGCACGAAATGACAAGGGAGATCACTGTGAGGAGTTTGATACAAATGGCGACTTAACCCTTTCACAGCCAACGTCGCAAACATACACCACGACAAATAGTGCAGTCCCAGATCACACGCCCGTCTGATCAGGGACTTCACTTTTTGTCCAAAGCTCTAATTCTACATCTGTGCTTTATTCCTTTGAAATTTGCATTTATTTATCTCAATTCCTTATCTTACCAAAATTAATGATTTAACAACATTGGTTTGCAGACGACAATTATAAATTTGGCTGAGAAAGGGTATACTGCAACAGTATGCACAAACATGGAACAAAAAACAAGTAGATTTTGGGATATACTTTAGCCTAATGTGCATATCTATCGGATAATTTAAGCCGTTGGGTAAGCTAATCTAAGAGACTTTGTTTTACCTACAAGGTTGATCATGAAGGTAATTTTGGCATACAGACTGGCTCGCCTCCGCAGGTTCGTGAAGTACTCCGCGTTCTCCATGGCGTCGTCAACTTCCAGTCGTACTTCTTCGAAGTGGTTAATAAGATCATCTTGACTCTTATAGTACGATCTGTATGAACGAAAGAGAGTAACTCTAAATTAAAATAGAAAGACCCGAAACAATATTACCTGGTAAATATTCATACAAAACATGATATTATTAATAGAGCGCGCTATTTTAAATCTGATTTGTTTTATACTATGTTTTATTTATGGCAGAAATTGTAGCACCACAGACGTCAGAACAGAGCATTTTTGAAAATATTCATCCGATTCCGTGTGTATAAACAAACTTCATGTCTTTAATATAACCCTTTCCCTCATATAAACGACTTTTCACGATTTTTGCAAACAGAGTAGACCCAGATCATGGTATATTTGTTTGCTGATAACAATTCATAGATCCGATTATGCAGTTTCCCCAAACAGTGAAACAAACCCTTCTCCATGTTCCATTTAATTGATATTGTGCATGAATATTCAAGACATTTTGTATAAAGATGAAGTCAGGAAAGGGTTAAATGAACCATGATACATAACAAATGTTGCAGTTAACATTTTATAACGCTTAACGCCATGAATACGCCTTTTCACGCCTTTGCAAACAAAGTAGACCCAGATCAGATGGTCCCCGTAGAAGCCATCTGATTAAGGTCTACTTTGTTTGCTTATGAAATAATATACATAGAAATACAGTAAAACCTCTCAATAATGACCACTGAACTACATCAAGTATTTTGTGTTAGAGGCAGGTGGATGCTTAAAGCAAGTTGAAAGTAAAACAGAACGCTCCTATAGGAGCGTTCTGTTTTACTTTCACTTTGCTTTAAGCAACCACCTGCCCAAAAGAGCAACTAATTTACACAGTTTAGTGGTCGTTATAGAGAGGTTTTACTGTATACAGCGTCTGTCATTGCCAATAATTGCTGTGTTTATGTGCAATGATATAAAATAATCTATCCAATAGTCATGATGTCTTTATTTCTTACATGAATATCCATGGAGTAAAGGGTTAAATAAATATGCTTCAAAAAACAACATATCGAAAGAAATCTGAAATCGATTCACCAGTTTGAGTGCATTAGCGAAAATAAGAATCTGCAAACGTGGCAATTACTGCAATGCAAACGAATAAAATGTTTCAAACAGATAACACTAAATGATTTTTCCTGGCTCAGCATTTTTCATGGCCCAGCATTTGAATTCGAATATAAATCAGTAATAAACCAAATCACGTCAGTGGTTTCTGTCTGTTTTACCGGGAGAAATAATTAAGTTTAAAATACACTGTTTGAAGGGTAATTTATTTTTTAATTATTCATGATGTCTTGGAAAAAGTAAGGTCAATGACATTTTTATGGACGTGAAATGAAACTTTCAATGAAAGTTGAGGCAGAAATATGTGTGTTTTTGAACGACAAATCGAAATGCATGTATTTAACCAATTCCTACTGACGTCTTTTGACGCCTCTGAAAAAGTCACTTTTTGAAATCATTGTGATAAATAGAGCATTTGCTCCATATGAGCAAATGCTCTATTTATCACAATGGTTTCCAAACTGAACAATTATAAAATTCTCCTTTTCTATCGTTAATGCTCCTTTTCGGTAGATTAATTCAAAGAGGTTGGGTATAAAAACAGTCTAGGAGAGAATGAGTTAACCCATTCAGTCCCAAGAAGACGGGTACACAGATCACGATCATGGATCACGATAGACGAAGAGTAACTAGGCGTGACATCAGGATCCAACCAGTCTGTTAACAAGTTTGTCCTTTTAAAAAGACATCGAACGTGTTCGCTGTTGAAGCTGGCGAAATTGTGCCTAGCAGGAACAGTATTGGCAATAAAAGGGTTAATCCTTTCCATGCTCTATGTTTATTTCAATTGTCAATACATATTAGATAAAACAATTATAATGGATTATGGAAGGCGGAATATTATAGCCATTTCAGAAAGTAAAGAAATATATATTTCTAATTCCAATAAGCAAACAGAGCAGGCACTGATCAGACGGCTCCTATAGGAGCCGTCTGATCTGGGTCTACTCTGCTTGCAAATGCGTGAAAACACGTTTATATGAAAGACATTGTTAGCCTGGTTTCTCCGTGACAACTGCTAAATAACACATAAATACTTGAATTGCTCTGATCTAATATTTCGACCACTTATCATGAAAAAGGTTCTTAGTGGTCGAAATATTAGATCAGAGCAATTCAAGAATTTATGTATTATATTAATTCCCTGTTTTGGAATATTTTCTTCATTGTTAAATAACAGTTTTGTTTTCACTGAAAGTACACATTCAGTCAAAACATATTTCATCATATACTTTACATGACGAGTAACATTTTGATGTCTAATATACAATAAGTGTTGCAAAACGTTTTCAATAATTCAGGAATAAAGTTTTCCCTTCAGACAGATTACATAAATTTAACAGCAAATATATTGTAAAGCGATAGTATTTTCCAATTCAACGTATATCACGATTTTCCTAATACATGCATATTATAAAAGCAGTTCAATATCAATACCATTGGTTTCAAAGATCACAGACTGTCCTGAAGAGGGGAAATATTTCCATCTTACAGTAAACCTCCTCTAATTCGAATGTAAACATTAGTGACAATGCCCATTTTTCAGACCGCTAGCAGCTTGTCATACAGAAATATCCTTTGGAAAATTCCTGCATGACTTTCACCCAGCATTAGCGGCCTAAAACGACATATCTGTAAATATTTTCAAAAATGACACATTCTTTTATTCTGAATACTAGAATGTCAAACAGTTTGGATCCTAATGAGACGCCGAGTTACTCGGCGTCTCATATTGATCCAAATTGTTTGCATAGGTGGAGAGCATTTCGTTCCGTACATTGTAATGTCAGAAGTTTTGCACCCAGCCCTTGACATGTATATTAAATAAGTGTAAACGAACTCAGTTGATGCAGGAACAAGGTAAATTAGTATAAATCGTGTACCTGTCATCTCGATCAAACGATTTAAGTTTAACAATTTATTTAACTGACATTTGCAGTATATTGCTGTCAACTTTACAGCTATGGGAATGTAAACTGCCTCCGGTGATAAATAATCGCAACCTACATGTACATGTATGGTGGTGATGGTGATGGTGGTGATGGTGATGTTGGCGGTTGTGGTGGTGGGTTGGATGGGGGTTCTAAAGATCAAATGGTGTATCATGCAAATGCATAGTTCTACTGAACATTAACCCTTTCCCTTTTCTATGCTTATTTCAAATTTAAAGTAGACCCTGATCAGACGGCTCCTAACAAAGGCTTAACCATTTCCTTCATATATTCATACGCATTTTCACTCCTTTACAAACAAAGTAGACCCAGATCCTGTCGGAGCCGTCCAATCAGTGTCTGCTCTGTTTGCTTTTAATACAATATGGATCTGACTGAACAGTATCTGTTTTATCCAAAATGCCATGCGTTAAAATGCCATTATTAAACATAATCTAACCCTTCTCTTGCTGAATTTAAAATAAAGTTCTCTTTATTTACCCATGCCCTGTTGTATAATTACACATGTCTTCACTGTGTATACGTATTTCGCTGTGCAATCACTGCCGTGGAGTGCACTGGTTGCACAATCAACTTGTAAATAGTGCAGACCCTGATGAGACAGTTCCTGCAGGAACTGTCTCATCTGGGTCTTCACTATTTACAGGTAGGTACATTGTATATTGACGTGAATAGCAAGCGAAGGGTTAACAGTATCTGCTTAACCTAAATTGCCATTATAAAACATAATCTAATTAACCCATTCCCTTATTCAGACGCCTTTTGACCACTCTGTAAGTCATGTTTTGAAACCAATGAGATAAATAGAGATTTTGCTCCATAGGAGCAAATGCTCTATTTATCACAATGGTTTCAAACAAAACTACACAAATCTAAAACAAATTCCTGTTGTCTAGTAAATGATCCTTTTCGCTAAATTTATTCAAGGATGTTTTCCCTAAAATTAGTCCAGGAGGGAATGGGTTAATATTAATGATGCCATTATTTCTTGTATGAACAATACACAGGGGCATGATTAAGTAAAAGTACCGCTTTAGAATCGTTACATTACATGTAATACCGTTGAACTTCGATATCTCGAACTTCAAGGGACCATACAAATTACTTCGAGATACATGTAAGTTCGAGTTATCCGATTTCTTATCACGACAATTTCTGAAGTGCACAGTTTCTCCTACTTTACCCATGCCTTGTTGTATAATTACAAATATATTCACTGTGTACAAGTCTTTCGCTGTGCAATCACTGCTGTGGAGTGCACTGGTTGCACAATCAACTTGTAAATAGTACAGACCCTGATGAGACAGTTCCTGCAGGAGCTGTCTCATCTGAGTCTTCACTATTTACAGGTAGGTATATTGACGTGAATAGCAAGCGAAGGGTAAATGCAGGTATAAAGGAATGCTGAAAGTTCCTGTATTATACATCTGCATTTTAAGCTGTCACGTGTGTTCCTAAATACCAGCAGTGATACATTTAAGAGCAATTCTGTATTGTAAGTTTTGGACCGACCGAACTTTCAGTTCGAGTTATCCCGAAGTTCGAGTTATCCGAATTCGAAATATCGAAATTCAACTGTATATTAATCATCATACGACCTTATCGCGTTACACCCAATATTTAACTTAGCTAATATTAAAGTAAGCCCTGAACATTTCTTCCAACTGAATTAAAAACAAATATTTTAAGTTTCCGATAAAACATAAAAAACTCAGTTAAAACCCCAATCGTTTCTTTCTATGACTGTAATACAATTGTTTTTGCTTCACGTGGCTTTAAATGACGGTGCTTTCTGAAAAATAATCGAAAGAAACGGTCTAATATTTAAAGTAATTGAATCGGATTTCGGCTGTCAAATTCCATTATCTTTGAATTATACCGAACCATACACAAAACTGTAACCGTATCACGCACACATCAAATAAATCTGAACGTTTTGCGAGCTAGTGACGAATCTCCTGCCACATATGAATTTTGAAAACAGTTTGGATCCTGGTCCACACGGTGTGATTTGAGATCCAAACTGTTTGTCTATCAAGCTCATCTTCTAAAGAAATACAATTAAATTTTTAGAAAATGCTGCAGACGACATTTTGGCAGCAGACGACAACTGAACCGACAACACAATTGCGTTAAAGGCGAGAAAAGAAAGAAAATGAGCTATTTGAACAGGGTGATCAAACATTCAATATCGAGACTTGTCTAACAGTTCAGCGAGGAAAGAGGCTTGGTGTATCTAAACATGTTGATTTGGCCCATCATTGTTTAACCATTTCCCTTATGTAAGCGCATTTTTACGCATCTGCAAACAGAGTAGACCCAGATCAGACGGCTCCTATAGGACCCGTCTGATCAGGGTCTACTCTGTTTGCAGATGGTGTAATATACATGTAGATATGATTCTACAGCTTCTGCCTGAGCCAAAATGCCCTGTGTTCATATGCCATTATAAAATCTAATCTAATTAATATTCATGATATCATTATTTCTTATATGAATATACAACAGGGAAAGGGTTAATCTTTCCCCCTTATAACCAACTTATCATGTTAGAAGTTGTACCTATGTTAATTATTTTATAATGATGTATGGATAAGGGAAAATTTGGGTCTGGCCGAACTGTCGAAATGGGTCCATATTATTCTATAAGGAAATACAGTAAAACCTCTCTATAACGGCCACTAAATTGTGTTATTTAGTTGGTATTTTGGGCAGGTGGCTGCTTAAAGCAAGGCGAAAGTAAACGGTAGGTGACTGCTAAAAGGAAGGTGAAAGAAAAACAGAACGATCCTATAGGAGCGTTCTGTTTTAATTTCACCTTGCTTTAAGCAGCCACTTGCCATTAACACAAACTACTTGATGTAATTTAGTGGCCGTTATAGAGAGGTTTTCCAGAATAACTTCTTTATTTCTCCACCAAATCCTATGTTGTGACCATTCTTCAGAATCGTCTCGAAGGGAGATGTATTTGAGTATGCACTTTTATCTGTTGCTTTGCACGAAGGGATTGTCGGATCTAGATCTATTCTGGTAAAGTAGAACCTCTCTAAACCTACCACATAAAGAGGCATACTTACGGGGCAAATAAACCAGCTGGTAGCTCAACGCAGGACGAAATTTATGCAGAGAACTCATTCAGGGACTTTCTGCGTTACATTCGTCCAGTAATAAGCAACCAACTATCTGAACCATTGACGTCATAAATACGCTTTTTGCAAACAGAGTAGATCCAGATCAGACGGCTACATAAGGAACAGGGTCTGCTCCGTTTGCTAATGATGTAATACGAATATGATTCTACAGTGTCTGCCATGGTCTATAGATTACTGTGACCATGTGCTAGTATAACAATATAATTAATATTCATGATGTCATTAATTTCTTAAATGTATATTCATGGGATAAAGGGTTAAATGGTCGACTGAAAAGCATTCTATTATATGTAAAACATGCACATGAGGCAGAGGTGGTACTACACATAGAAACCATCTATCTACCCATCCATCCATCCATCCATTCATCCATCCGTCTATTAATAGGTCTATTCATTGATTCACCTATCCACCCACCCATTAATCCAACCATCCATCCACCCATCCATACATCCATCCATTCACCAACCCATCCATTAATCCAACCATCAGTCCATTCTCCAATCCATCCGCTCATCCACCCATCCATCCATCCATCCATCTATTCACCCATGCACACATCCAACCATCCCCCAATCATCCATAAATGCGTTCATCCATCTAACCATCCATCATTCCATCCATGCACCCACCCATCATTCCATCCATGCACCATCCATCCATCAATTTATCCACCTATCCATCGTTTTGTTGCATTTAACATCATACGATGTTCGTGGAAAATACAAAGATATACAGTAGTATATAAATGACAACAAAAGTAAGATTTCATTTTCTAACAAAATACAGTAGTCACAGCTTGCAGTCTATGTTAAGACTCGTATTAAACATTATGGGTAGCTTATTATGTTTCTGGTCTATTTAGGCAGAATAGATATACTTTGCAAAGTTTATAACGACTCGCTTTGATATTTGGTTTTGGAAAATAAACTTTCAAACGTTTGTACTGCAGACAGTACTAGTTTTTCAAATATATCATTTTTAAAATTCAGCACTTGGAATACAAATACAATCCAAAATCTAAATCGAATATCCAAAACCTCCATGCATACATGTAAAGTCAACTTTACTGATTTCCTATACAGATTGTCTCAGCGTTGACAGGAATATGCCATGTAATAATTGCTGTCGTAGTTAGTCAAATGCAGCTGGTTGCTAAAGCTCTTTGTCATATAACATATTATGTTTTCCCATTAAGACTGGAACTTGAAATACTGGAGAATGATAACAATGTCGGGTTAACCATTTTCTTCATATAAACGATTCTACATGCGTTTGAAAACAGAGAAGATCCAGATCAGACGGCACCTGATCTGACTTTACGTGTTCTACCAGTACCAACACATCCTATGTACGTATGCAATAATAAAAAAAATGAATCCAGCTAATAACTAGAGGTGTTTGTCACAAAAACGGAGCCCCCTGCCCCTCACACCAACACATACACACTGCGACATATCGTCACATTTCTGTACATGAGAACTCGACCGTACAAGATGTGTGACAAAAAGACATACAAACAACTAATAAATCAACATGTAAAGGGAAATCACTAAAAAAGTTATTTACTTGATGCATGATATTTCTCCTCAATATGCGCTTTCCACACCACATTTTTAAAGAAAAAATGATAACAGCTAAAAACTCCAAACATATTGATACCAGAGGTATGGCCCTTGTGCATGACACTTCCTTTTATCATGCTCTTTCCATACATGAAATGTCATTCCAATAGCATCAGTAGAACAGGAGTTATTGATCGGGACACATATGTAACAAAAGGCAATAACTCCAAAAGTATTCAAGCCAGAGTTATGGCGCTTGTTCATGACACTTTCTCTCATCGTGCTCCTCAATACAATGGCATGAACCATGTAGGAGTTATCATCCAGACAAGAAAGCGTTAAACAAATGTGCAAGGGGCAATAACTTTCAATTTATCGAAGCCACAGTTATCGTCCGGACAAAACTGGTGATGTTTTACAAAGGGCAATAACTCCAATATTAGTGAAGCCAGAGTTATGAACCTTGAGTATGATACTTCCTCTTATCATGCTCTTTCCATGTATGAAGTTGCAATCCAATGGCACGAGCCATATAGGGGTTATCTTTCAGACATAAAAATGTGAAAATGTTTTACAAGGGGCAATAACTCCAATATTAGTGAAGCCAGGGTTATGGACCTTGTGCATGACACTTCCTCGCATCATGATATTTCACTTAATATGTTCTAAACATAACGTAATTTGTAGTACAGTATTTTTCTGCTACAACCAGGCGCCCCGTTTTTGTGTTACTGTAATTGTCTGCTATAGACAGTTTTACGTTGTCTGCTACAGTTATGTTACTTCACGTGATATCAATATATTTGTCTATTACTCCCATGTTACTTGCTGTGGATTAACCTTTACTGTTCTTACTAAGATAATATGCCGTTGTTTTACTGTACAAATGTATTTGTCCATTTCCGGCCTGCTATTTTCCGTGGTCTGCAGTGCTCCATAAATGCCAGCATAGCTATAACAATCTGTATTTCGATAATTTGATATATAGGCCAATGAAATGTCATGAAAATTTGATTTACCAAAGCTACGTCAAGTTGAGGACAATCAAAGAACCATCAGGCATAGCCCAGTAATTGTTATTTTCGTATTACCGAGTTATCTGCAGACGTGGGTAAGATGTCTTGTCTCTATGCGGAAAATCGACAGCCAAATCATGTCCGCACATTCCTCAGAGGGCATTCTCATTAGTTATGATGTCGATCAATCCTTATTTGCAACAGGCTTCTAACTCAAAGTTCTTCGAGATTCACAATAATAACCCTTATTCAGCTAACCGCGAGCTCAAGATTGCTTTCGTGTTTTTGAAGTACATGGATAAAGTTTGCTAATGGGAGGCATTTATTCAAAGTCTAATCGCAACGTGTTTTTTTATATAGAGTTATACTTCTTGAATATCAATGCATTTCTCGTTTATTTCAGATGACGACTAAAGCTAATCCTTATTCTGTTATCAGCGACCAGAGGCACATTTGCTTACAGCTTAGATCCAGATGAGACACTGAGTAACATATAACAAAACATCGACATGTCTAGAAAGTGATGTTAACCAATTTTCTCCCAATAGATTCTTCCATGTTTATATATTGGATTAGTCCATTTTATCTAAGGGGTGCATGGCCTAAATTTTCAATTGCGTTATGTTTTATATTGAAATTCCTATCAGCAAACGGTGTAGACTTTGATCAGACGCCGCATTATGCGGCGTCTGATCAGAGTCTACACTGTTTGCCTAAGTCCCATATATGGGATCGTGGGAGCAAACGGATTAATGGTGTCCCTGCTAGAGGTGCTGTTGATTGATCTTCTTATTCATTATGTCATAACCCTTTACTCCATAACTGCGCTTTTCTACGTATTTGCAAACAGACCAGACACAGTTCAGGAGCTGATTTAGGAGCCATCTGATCAGGATCTGCTGTCTACTTTTGTCATAATATAGATATGGTTCTGCTGTTTCTGCCAAGGCCAACAATTTATATGACCATGTGCTTATTAGAACAATTAGTCTAACGATGTCTTTATTTATCACATAAATAGTCATGGGGTCAGTGACAAAATAACTACCTTTTAGAGTGCTGTTGGCAAATATGTGACATTTTGAAACAGTTTGGATCCAGATGTGACACAAAGAAAATGAAACTCAGAATTCCACCAGTGTCATAGCAAAAGTGTGGTCATAAAGGGGCTACCAATAAAGGTGCGAACCAAAATATCAAAATCGTCATATCTCCACCAAACCCTATACTGCGACCACTCTTCAGAATTGTCTCTTCGAGACGATTCTCAAGAGTGGTCACAGTATAGGTTTTGTTGGAAATAAAATGTTATTCTTGAAAATGTTTTAATTAACGCATCTTATCTGGAGCTCTGTGTCGCAGTCGAATAATAAAACAGAGATATGCATGTATATAAGAGGAGTATATAAATAAACATGTTTTGTTATATTACACCACCAAAACCTATCATGTTGCTAATTATATTTAACCCATTACCTCGTAGGCTTTTTTTTTTAGATACACCCCCTATGAATAAATCTACCGAAAAGAAGCATTAACTAGAGAAAAGGAAAATTTTAGAATTTTGTAGCTTGAAACCATTGTGATAAATAGAGCATTTGCTCCTATCACAATGATTTCACAAAGTGACTTTAACAGAGTCGTCAAAAGTCGTCAACATCAGGGAAAGGGTTAACCAATAACTCCGAATACCAAATACGCATTTCTACGCATTTACAAAGAGAGTAGACCAAGATCCTGTGGGAGCCGTCTGAATAGGGTCTGCTCTATCTGCTTATCACATAATATAGTTTATGCGTCTACAGATTATGCCATGACCAAATGTTCGTGTGTTGTGTTCATATGCCAATATAAACATAATTCTAATTAATATTCACGTGGTCACGATTTCTAACATGAATATTCACGGAGCAAGGGTTAAAATACCAATGTCTCAATGTAAATTGCAGTTACTGCAAATGTATTTACATGTACTTATGATAATAACAAAAATTGATCTAAAATATATTGCGGTGAAAACCAAAATGTCATGTCTCTCCGGAGAATTTGATTAATTAATCTAGATTCTGTCAAGACGACAATCAACAAGGTCCTGGTAATTCTTGATTTAGCCTTCTTATCATGTCGGGAACAATCTGCTTAACCCATTTCTTCCCACTATCCCATATATGGGACATAGGCAAACAGTGAAGATTCTGATCAGACGCCGCATAATGCGGCGTCTGATCAGAGTCCACACTGTTTGCTGACAGGAATTTCAATATAAAACAAAACGAAATTGAAAATTTAGGCCAGGTACCCCTTAGGTAAACAATGGACTAATTCAATATATAAACATGGAAGAATCCACTGGGCGCAAGTGGGTTAAACTCTGTTTTGTTGCACTTTTTGATTAATTTCATTTCGTTTCAATACCGTTCCTACAGGGCCGTCTGTTCTTAGTCTACTCTGTTTGCAAAGTCTTGAAAAGTGTTTATATCAGGACACGGGTTAACACTTTCGTCGTCGCCGTCGCCGGAAATGGACTCACGGGTTTAGTTTCAATGGTCGCACCTGTGTTTACATGTGCAAACAGTTTGGATCCAGATCACACACCGAGTAAATCGACGTGTCATAAGGGTCCAAACTGTTTGACGTACGGCTTACATCTTAGAGAAGAAACTGAAGGAAAGTATACTGCGAAACTTAAAGTAGACGACATGGTTCGCAGACGAACATTAATTGTCGTCAAAAGAATTACGCCGAAACGAGGACAGAGCGGCAATTCGACAAGGAAAACATGTCCACTCACTCCCCTGAGGCTATTTCAATTAGTTTGGACGTCGGTCAATACTGTGAAGTTAGTATTATACAGTGGTAGGTACAATACTGAGTTATTGTATATTGGACAACTACATATGACGTGAAACCTCCACTGGATGAATATAACTCGTAGAGTCCAATAGAATTCAGTATTGTACTGAAGCAAAGTACAGTAAAACCTATCTATAAAGGCCACTAAATTACATCAAAGTAGTTTGTGTTAAAGGCAGATGGCTGCTTAAAACAATAGGAGCGTACTGTTTTACTTTCACATTGCTTTAAGCAGCCACCTGCCCTAAATACCAACTAATTAGCACAATTTCGTGGCCGTTATAGAGAGATTCTACTGTAGAATGAACCAACTTATTTAACCATTTCCCTTGTTCTATATGTTTACTCCAAATTTCACTACCTACTGAATACAATGTATTCATGAGCAAATAAGTTATAGTGAAATATTGAAGGTGGAATATTTTAGCCATTTTAGAAACTAAAGAAACATATCTATCAAATTTCATTAGCCAACATAGCAGATCCTGATCAGACGGCTTCTAATGAGTGAAACCCCGTTTATATGAGGGAAAGGATTAACACTTTACACAGAACTGATAAATGTACAGTAGAACATGTCTTAACCCTTCTCTTGCTGAATATTAAAATACATTTCTCCTTCTTTACCCATGCCCTGTTGTATAATAACATATATCTTCACTGTGTACAAGTATTTCGCTGTGCAATCACTGCTGTGGAGTGCACTGGTTGCACAATCAACTTGTAAATAGTGCAGACCCTGATGAGAAGCTCCTGCAGGAGCTGTCTCATCTGGGTCTTCACTATTTACAGGTAGGTATATTGACGCGAATAGCAAGCGAAGGGTTAAGTCACAATACTTTGATTTAACTTTTAGAATTTTGTAATTTGAAACCAATGTGATAAATAGTGCATTTGCTCCTGTATGAGCAAATGCTCTATTTATCACAATGGTTTTATAAAATGACTTTTACAGAGGCGTAGAAAGGCGTATTTATGGAGGAAAGGGATAACAAGCAGGCGATTGCGTAATAAAGGGCAGTTAGAAAACTCCTATACGAGCTTTCTGCATCGCGTTTACCTGCGTTAACCCAGTCCTTCATACACATATGCAAACAGCGTAGACCTAGATCAGACGGCTCCTATAGGAGCCGTCTGATCAGGACCACCTCTGTTTGCTTTTAACATGATATAAATCTGATTCTACAGATTTTGTCAATGTAAAACAATTATAAAAGTTCAGCTACTCAATATTGATGATGTCAAAACGTTCTTACATGAATATTGAAGAGGGAAAGGGTTACGTTAACATCAGTTGCCATACATACCTATAATTTGACCACTTGTTTGGTGGTAGCTTGCAACCCTTTCCTCCATAAATACGCCTTTCTACGCCTCTGTAATAGTCACTTTTTGAAAACATTGTGATAAATAGAGCATTTGCTCCTATAGGAGCAAATGCTCTATTTATCACAATGGTTTCAATACTACACAATTCTAACATTTTCCTTTTCTCTAGTTAATGCTCCTTTTCGGTAGATTCATTCAAAGAGGTTGTGTCTAAAATAGCCTATGGAGGAAAGGGTTAAGACATGTTTTACTTGATATGTTTTCGGGACTGAAAGCTAAATACGAGAATACTCCTTCTGAAATAATATACAGTAAGACCTTGAAAATTCGAAGTTTTAGTACAGAATAATTTAGACCAATTCAGGCAGGTGGCTGCTTAATTCAGGATTAAAGGCTAGCAGATAGGTCCAACATGTGCTTTGCGCATTGCTTTCATTCTGCATTACGCTCCCATCTGTCTGAAAGCTTGATACTGATTCCTAGTTCAATGTTCGAATAATCGATAATGATTCCTAGGTGACTGTTCGAATAATCGTTATTTCCCGTACATGTAGGTATGATTCTACAGCTTCTGTCACAGTACATCAAGGAGATTTCTGCATGGCTTTCACTTTGCATTAAGCAGACGACTGTCTAAACATTTCTCAATTTTCCATTATTCAAACTTCGAACTTTCGAGTATTACTGTATATTTGTTATTGTGTACTCAATTCTTCATGACTAAAACCTCGAACTATCGAGTGTTACTGTATATTTGATATTGTGTACTCAATTCTTCATGACTAAAAGCTCCAACTATCGAGTGTTACTGTATATTTGATATTGTGTACTCAGTTCTTCATGACTAAAAGCTCCAACTATCGAGTGTTACTGTATATTTGATATTGTGTACTCAGTTCTTCATGACTAAAAGCTCGAACTATCGAGTTGTTACTACAGGAAAACATCGATATTACGAACACTCAAATACGTACCATTATTGATCTTTATCACAGGTGGCAGCTTAATGCAGGCTGAAATTCATGCAGAAAGCTCCTCTTGGAACTTTCTGCATGACTTTCACCCTCCATTAGCATCCACCTGCCTACAAGGACATAAATTCTTCATTACTAAATTTCGTAGTATCGAATCATAACTATGCTCTATAAATTTACATAAACACTTGCATATGTTTACATTGAATCTGAATACGATGCTCAATGAATGTAATCACATGTGAGTTCAAACTATTGATACAGTAAACTCTCGATTATTCGAATTTTCTGTATATAAGAATTAATTTAGATCCTTTTAGGCAGGTGGCTGCTTGATACATGGTGAAAGTCATACATAAAGCTCATAGAGGAGTTTTCTGCATAAATTTCACCATGCATTAAGCTGCCGAGGAGCTTTCTGTATAACTTTCAACATGCATTAAGCTGCCGCCTATCTTAAAGATCGATACTTATACGTATTTTACTGTTCGAATAATCGAATAGTTACTATAATTAACGGTTTTTGTTTCGTTTGTGACATGCTTATTTTGCAGCTTAGTTTTAGATTATTAGTTTGGACCATGTTATCAATCACATTACTGTATACACATTATTGTATACACATTATTATATACACATTATTGTATACACATTATTGTATACACATTATTTTATACACATTATTGTATACACATTATTGTATACACACTATTGTACGCACATTATTATATACACACATTATTATATACACATCATTATATACACATTATTATATACACATCATTGTATACAACTTATTGTATACACATTATTATATACACATTATTGTATACAACTTATTGTATACACATTATTATATACACATTATTATATACACATTATTATATACACATTATTATATACACATCATTGTATACAGCTTATTGTATACACATTATTATATACACATTATTGTATACAACTTATTGTATACACATTATTATATACACATTATTATATACACATTATTATATACACATTATTATATACACATCATTGTATACAGCTTATTGTATACACATTATTATATACACATTATTGTATACACATTATTGTATACACATTATTGTATACACATTATTGTATACACATTATTGTATACACACTATTGTACGCACATTATTATATACACACATTATTATATACACATCATTATATACACATTATTATATACACATCATTGTATACAGCTTATTGTATACACATTATTATATACACATTATTGCATACACATCATTATATACACATTATTATATACACATTATTGCATACACATCATTATATACACATTATTTTTATACAAATTATTGTATACACATTATCATAAACACATTATTGTATACACTTTATTGCATACACATTATTGTATACACATTATTGTATACACATTCTTATGCTATACAGTAAACTCTCGCTAATTCGAATGCACAAATGAAATATTATTCTGATTTTTTAAACTATATGATAGTTTAATATAGGAAGAAATGTAACTGCATTTCACAGCAACATATAAAGGTACGTACTCAAATACTAAAATCGTTCATTCTCCTCCAAACCCTATGTTGTGACCACTCTTTAGAATCGTCGATTCTAAAGAGTGGTCAAAACATACAGCTTGGTGGAGAAATAAAGAAGTTATTCTTGAAAATGTTTTAATTTACGCACCTTATCTGGACCCCTGTGCAGTAAGCCCAAAAAGGAACCTTCTACATTACGTTTGCCATGTATCAAGCAACCACCTGTTTTTACAGATATCTATGTTCATAAATTATGTGTTCAAATTAGCGAGGCTTTATTATAATTCTAAATGGATAAGAGAGGGTTAAGCATTTACTCTAGTGTAATGTACATTTATATGCATACATGTAATACCCATGCACATATCAGAAGGCCTGAAAATCAAATAATGTTGATGTAAATTAATGCAGTTAAACTTCTCACAGTGGATCTTTATATGAATATGTATGTAAGAAATAATGACGATTAATATGTATCAGCAGAATGTTTATAAAGGTGTTATGATCAAGAAAATTTAGTAATCATTGCAGGAACTATAGGATCAGATAAATAGTATTTCAGAAACAAACAGCGCAGACCCTGATCAGGTGGTTCCTTCTGAACCTGCCTGATCTAGGTCTACACTGCTTGCAAGGGTATTGCAATGTAAATGTTTGAGGATCAAGGTTAAATGTTAACCCTTCGATTGCTATTCACGTCAATATACCTACCTGTAAATAGTGAAGACCCAGATGAGACAGCTCCTGCAGGAGCTGTCTCATCAGGGTCTGCACTATTTACAATTTGGTTGTGCAACCAGTGCAGTCCACAACAGTGATTGCACAGGTAAATACTTGTACACAATGAAGAGATATAAGTTGTTATACAACAGGGCATGGGTAAAGAAGGAGAAATGTATTTTAAAATTCAGCAAGCGAAGGGTTAAAGGGTCTCAGGTTATGCTGTACATGCAGAGCTACATATAAAGTTGAACTTCGATATGTCGACCTTCAATGGACTATACAAATAAGATCGAGATAACGGAAGTTCGAGTTATCCGATATCTTATCTGAACAATTGCTCAAGTTCACAGCTTATGCATGTCTCCTGTAGGAGCATTCAGCATTACTTTTGAACTGCATTAAGCTGTCACACGTGTTTCTAGATATGCGTAGTGATATATTTCAGAGCAATACTGCATTGTAAATTTTGGAAAGATTGAATATTTAGTTCGAGTTAATCCGAAGATCGAGTTATCCGACTTCGAGATATCGAAGTTTAACTGTATGCAGAAAGCTCCCTCGGGAGCTGAAAGCCTCGCTTTCGTGCAGCATTGATAACTAACGTTCCTTACGTAGTTTCTTTATTATTGGACACGAAATATAGTGAGGAATTTTAAACATTTCATTGCGTGAAAACGAAAGACCAATGTCTTTTGAAAACAGTTGTGATCCAGCTAAGAGGGTTCCTAGAACAGCCTTCTCATCGGGGTCTGCACTGTTTGTCATGTTACACTTTTCTTTTAAATAAATACTGGATACTTACGGTAAGCTTGGCCGGTGTGAACTTGTGAATAGCCCATTTGAAATTTTAGTGTTGATATGGGAAGAATACGGAGGCGGGTTTGTATATGTTTACAAAGTCTAAGGAGAAACTGGGGAGGAGAGGATAAAGGATAAGCTGTCTGGGGGATGCAGGTTACAAGACGGGTTAAGATTATTGTATAATAAACTTTATCATAACTTTGGTCTCTCAGGGAAGAATCACGTTGTTCCTCAATC
Source organism: Azorinus chamasolen (assembly GCA_963576725.1). Lineage (NCBI taxonomy): Eukaryota > Metazoa > Mollusca > Bivalvia > Cardiida > Solecurtidae > Azorinus > Azorinus chamasolen. Next base: position 2,341,615 of record OY755249.1, read on the forward strand.
TCAACAATCAATTCGTCTTGCTTCTTATAAAACTTCCTGAAAAAAGGCACGAGCATTGTAAGCAATCCAACTGTATTTATCTACCCGCAATTTTATCTCCAATTTAAAAAAAATACATAGAAGCATGCCATGAGTAATGTATATTTCAAAAAATTGTCCATTTCAGATAATAATGGATTTGCCTTTTCATGCTAAGCACAGCCTGACTGGCATTTGCAAATAGCTTGGATCCAGATGAGACGCCGAGTAACTCGGCGTCTCATCAGGATCCAAGCTATTTGACACTCGGCAAGTAGTTTCGCAGCAAAGCCTAGAACGAAATTGAAGTCGGTTAATAGTTCAGTAGATAATAGACTGAGAAGACATTTATCTAACATAAGAATAGTTGGATCGTTTCTCAATTTCAAATGTAGGTTATGGGGTTGCGCAAATCTGGTACATCGATTAAAGTTCTTTAAAGAAGAACGTGACACGATATCTTTTCAAATACTGGGGAATCTGTGTCGCATTTTAATTTCCTTTTCTATGCAAAATTGGTAGCACTTTGTTTGCCCTACGATTGCTGTACGACAGAGACAAAGTAGAACTAGAAAAGGAAGAAATAGGGTTGTTCATTAAAGGATAGGACAAACATATCGAAAAGACGATGGCATCGAAAAACCGTATATATTGGGACTAGAAAAATGCACTAGTAGATAACAAGAAGAATAAGATAGGAAGAAAGGAAGAACACAGGAAGAAAGGAAGAAAGGAAGAACACAGGAAGAAAGGGCGATCGAAATAGTGGAGATGGATTGTAATAAATAAAAGTAGTAGTCTACGAACGAAGCCAGATAGGAGACTTGGGGGAAATGGGAGAAAATGATTAAGAGAGATTTATAGACATATATGATGCATGTACAGTAAATGTTCTCTATAATGGTTTAAGGCATGTGGTACATGTACATAAATTATACAGTAACACCTTTCTTTAAAGATTTAAGGCACGTTGTACAGTAAAGTAACACTTCGCTTTAACCCTTTCGCTGCCATTCTCTGTCGTCTGCTAACTTTGTCGTCTGCTGTAAATTTTCATTTTTTTTATTTTCTTCATTTTTGTTTCAAAAACATAGTAACAGTAACAAACAGTTTGGAGCCTGATGAGACGCCGAGTTACTCGGCGTCTCATCTGCATCCAAACTGTTTGCATAGGTAATCACAGATCCGGCATTGGCAGCGAAAGGTTTAAAATTTAAGGCACGTGGTACATGTTCAGTAAGACCTATATAAAGCGTGGTAATTCAATGCATGTAGAAGCTTAAACGTAGACATTCCGTGTTTTAAAGCCAAGTGGTAGCTATAAGCAGAGCTTATCCCTTCGCTTGCTATTTACGTCAATATATCTACCTGTAAATAGTGAAGACCCTGCAGGAGCTGTCTCATCAGGGTCTGCACTATTTACAAGTTGATTGTGCAACCAGTGCACTCCACAGCAGTCATTGCACAGCGAAATACTTGTACACAGTGAAGATATATGTAATTATACAACAGGGCATGGGTAAAGAAGGAAAATGTATTTTAAAATTCAGCAAGAGAAGGGTTAAACGTAGACATTCCGCGTTTTAAAGTCATGTGGTGGCTATATGCAGGGCTAACTATATGCCGAAAGTTCTGCTCTGTTTTAGTCCTTCATTAAGCAATCACTTGTTGTTAAATGACATCGATTTCTAGTTACTTTAGACAGGATTTACTTTAACACATTCTCTCCTACTGACGCCAATTTACGCATCTTTGAAATTCTAAAATACTCATTTTCTATAGTTTATGCTCCTTTTCGGTAGCTTAATTCAAAAGGTTGAATCTAAACATAATCTACGAGGGAATGAGTTAATCTAATACGGGAGGAAAGCTTGTAAAAATGTTCTCATTGGAGCGATCTACGATGAACTTTTGAATAAAGCATCAACCCACCTTCCCAGCAAGCATGTTTTTTTCTCAAGAGGCTGGAAACTCCTCTTTAGTGGCACAGACTATAATACCAAATGACCTATTACTCAAGCTTTACGTTCTGCACTAACATTCAACGGTACGAACAACTCATCTGAGATACGATTATTGGCTAATCTTACGATTGATAGACCAGTTTGAAAGCTTTCAGTCTGTTATTTAATCTTGAAAAATTGATAAGCGGGCAAGTTTCACTTTTATTTGCCTTTGTTTTAGCTTAAAATCATTTCAGTACGAAATGGCAATCATTCTTTAACCCTTTCACAGCCAATGTCGCATAAATGCATCACGACAAATAGTGCAGTCCCAGATCAGACGACGCCTTTTCAAGGCGGCGTCTGATCAGGGACTTCACTTTTTGTCTCAATCCCTAGTTCTAGATCTGTGTTTTATTCCTTTGAATTTTGTATTTATATATTCTATTTCTTTATTTTACCGAATGATTTAATTAAATTGGGTTGCAGACGACAATTAGAAATTTGGCGCCGAAAGGATTAAATTAATGATATCCACTTGCAACGGGTTATGAAAATGCATGAACATTATATACATTATTTTCTGATATGGTGTAAAGAAGTGTATTACAAGAAAACCAATCGAATCAACGCCGAAGAGCAAGCCTCGCCTCAACGTTTTCTCTCCTCGTCGGATAAAGGCGTCCCATCTACGGCACTAACCTACCATTCGATTTATCCAGTCATTTTTTTATCTTCTTTTTTCATAGACTCATAAAACATTACAAACTTGATTACCATGAAATAATTTGCATTAAAAATGTGTTGTTTCGATAAGCGAAGCACCCTTTTCATTTCTATTCAGACGTGCATTTAATGAGCTACCGCGAAGGAAAATAGTTTCAATACTTACGTTACAAGAGGGGAAACATGGTTAAAATTGGAAATTAAGATCATTTGAATCGAGAATGTCAATATGTTGATTCAAATAGACATGATTATCTTCTTCCGCAGGCTCTTTGAACAAATTCGAGCTCCACCGTCTCGGTTTCTATTTCTAGATAGGCCTACATGTACTCATAAATCGATGGAGCTGAACAGGCAAAATTTAGGTCCATGACAAGTCCCACCGCTTTAAGAGATTCTCAATAAACTTATCATCAGAGTGAAAAGAAAACCTTTACTATTTATACGTTTATCTTTGCTTCCTGACTTGATTCTTTTTTGCCAGCGGTGGATTAAGTTAACTATCACTATTTTCCCATCTGACTTCTGTGACGCAATGGGTAAGCGCGACGTCTCTAGTGTTTGAACTTGGCTTTTGTAGGATCCGGCGCGGGTTCAAACCCACCTGTAGCCAATTAGATTTTCTTATTTTTGCTCCTTTTCTCTCATTTGTATAAGTCTGTTGATGATTTTTCTTAGATCTATTCTGTCATATGCATTTTATAGAAAATTGAAATAGTTCCATGGTTATAGAATCATTACGCATTAGAAATGTCTACTAACCTAATAAATCTTCTACTACCGGACGTAACCTAATAAACCTAAGTTTATCTGCACCCCTTTATCACGTCACTAGAGAAGCCTGGTGACTAAATAAAAAACTTCCATGTGTTATATATCGAAAACCCGACTTTATTTGGCAATGTATATCAGTATTAAAATTTTATTCGGGTTGCGCTTTAGTTTCGTTTATTGTTCGACAAAGACAAGTGGAGACTATTTAAAACAGCCCAATGTAAAGTTCATTTAACCCTTCGCTTGCTATTCACGTCAATATACCTACATGTACCTGTAAATAGTGAAGACCCAGATGAGACAGCTCCTGCAGGAGCTGTCTCATCAGGGTCTGCACTATTTACAAGTTGATTATGCAACCAGTGCACTCCACAGCAGTGATTGCACAGCGAAATACTTGTACACAGTGAAGATATATGTAATTATACAACAGGGCATGGGTAAAGAAGGAGAAATGTATTTTAAAATTCAGCAAGCGAAGGGTTAATCTTGAGCGTTTCCTCTATGTGTAAAATTATAAATGTAAGAATATATTTTAACGATTAACTATTTGGCTGTGATTACCTATACATGTATAAACAGTTTGGATCCAGATGAGACGTTGAATAACCCGGCGTCTCATCAGGATCCAAACTGTTTGTTCTAGTGAATGTTTCTTGAAACAAAGATGAAGAAAAATAAAAATAAAAATTCGTAGCAGACGACAAAGTTTGCAGACGACAAAAGTTGGCAGCGAAATAGTTAAATCGATATTCTTGATTTAGAACACTCATATGTTCCGTTACATGAACATACATACACGTATAAGCCCCATTACAACCATTTCGGAGATTTTCAGTCATCATTTATTTAATATTTTTGGCGATGTTAATAAACGTAATACGAGGCTAATACACATATACTAGTAACATACCTCAGCCCCTTGGAGAATCCACTGGATTTTCGTTTATCCCCGAGACGTTTGGATGTGAACTGGTCTAAAGAGATACGCCAGTTTTCATAGCCCTCGTCTGGAAAAGCCAGTGAAATTGACATATGAGTAGACTATGACCATAAAGCTTAGTTCTATCTAATGATTATTGATGAAAGAAATAATGACGTAATAAATACTTTTAAGCGTCATTTTACATTTGGTTTATGAACACAATACTGCTTGGCAATGACAGATACTGTAGAATTAGATCTACTCGTATATAATAATCATATGCAAACATAGCAGACAATGATTAGATATCCATATTGGGGCCTTCTGGTCTCGGTCTGTCCTATTAGCAAGGACGTTTAACTGTGTATACATGTATCTAACACGTAAAGTGTTAACCCTTTCACCGCCAATATTTCAAAAAATGCACCACGACAAATAGTGCAGTCCCATATCCCAAATAGTGCAGTTCCAGATCAGACGCCGCCATGATCAGGGACTTCACTTTTTGTCTTAAACTACTTTTCTATATCTGTACTTTAATCCTTTGAATTTTGCATTTATTTATCTTTAAGTTATTTCATTTTTTTACCGAATGATTTGACAAAATTGAATTGCAGACGACAATTAAAAATGTGGCACCGAAAGGGTTAAGCAGCGGCGTAAGCATAGCATGAAAGAGCCGTGAAGAATTTGCAATATTAAAACATGGAAGGTAATCAGTAATATTCAGAAGCCGACTGATCTGAGTCTATTCTGATTGTAAAGGCGTTGAAAGGCGCATATATTAGGTTAACCCTTTACTCCATTACGCCTTTCTACACCTTTGCAAACAGAATGGATCCAGATCCGATGGTTCTTTTAGGAACCGCATGATCAGGGTCTGCTCTGTTTGCTTGTGATATAATATAGATATGATTTCTACAGTTTTCCGTCATGGCCAAAACATTCCTCAGTTCATACGCTGTTATAACAATTACTTTAATTAATATTAATGATGTCATATTTTCTTAAATGAATATTCATGGAGTAAAGGGTTAATGATTCGATAGACACGCCAACAAAGCATGCAAAAGCATACAAACGCATTTTCATGCATTTGCAAACAGGGTAGTCCCAGACCAGATAGGAGCCGTCTGGTCAGAGTCTGCTCTGTTTGCTGATGGAATTTGATACATTGTATATCTGTTTCTTTGCTTTCTAAAATGGCTACAATGTCCCACTTTCAATATTTCAGTATAACTATTTTGTCCATGAATATTCAGTAGGTATTGACATTGGGAATAAACATAGAACAGGGAAAGGGTTAATAGGCAGAGCATGTAATGTTTGATGGTGTGTAAACATGTTGTAGTATATGAATACACAGATGGAGATGATGTATGGAAAGGTCACGTGAAAGATATGAAGAATATGAAGAAAGCAGATAAATAAGGATAACAGAATTAGTAAGAGAGACAAATAAGAGCACTTCATAAAATGGTCATAACTGTGATTGCGATGATAATTATGAGTGATGATGAATATGACTGTAATGATGATGACGACATCGATGCTGATGATGGTCATGATGATGACGATGATTATGATGATGATGGTATATTATTTTCAGACCTCCAATCCGTCTTTTTTCTTTCTTTTCTTGTCTTTCTTTCTCTCTCGCTCACTTGCTCTCCCCCTCCCCCTTTCTCTCCTGTACATTATACATGTATCCACAAACCACTTTACTTCTTCCACACATTATTACCTGTTCCTTGATTATAACTCCCATCAGATGTTACTGTATGGTCACAAGGTATCTCCGCCCTGGCGTGCTCGTCTCTCACTGAGTTTGCTTGCTATTAATGTAAAAACGAAATTGATCAAAACACATACCGACTCCGAATGAACCCTGGTGATCTTCTGTGCACGTACATGTATCAATTCAATTTGTTCAATTCACGGTAAACTGCGGCATCCATTTGTAATTAATTGGCAACCTCCAACGCAGTGATCTCCCCTAATCGCTATGCACGAAGCGACAAGGGAAATCACTGTGAGGAGTTTGATTAACTGGGTGCCGCTTTATGACTGAAATACCGTTAGCCCTTTCAACACTGAATGTTCAATTTATTATCCAATCAGTGTTTAACCCTTTCCCTGGTCTATCTTTAACCCTTTCCCTGTTCTATCTTTAACCCTTTCCCTGTTCTATACATTACCTCATAGGCTATTTTTAGATACAACCTCTTTGAACTAATCTATAGAAAAGGAGCATTAATTAGAGAAAAGGAAAATTTCAGAAATTTGTAGTTTGAAACCATTGTGATAAATAGAGCATTTGCTCCTATATGAGCAAATGCTCTATTTATCACAATTGTTTCACAAAGTGACTTTTACAGAGTCGTCAAAAGTCGTCAATGTGAGGGAATGGGTTAACCATTTCCCTGTTCTATGTTCAATCCTTTCCCTGTTCTATTTTCAAATTTCAATACCTACTGAATACATGTAGTCATGGGCAAATTAGTTATAATGAAATATGAAAGGTGGAACACTGTTGTCATTTTAGAAAGTATAGAAACAGATGTTTCAAATTCCATTAGCAAACAGAGCAGACGCTGATCAGACGGCTCCTATAGGAGCCGTCTGACCTGGGTCTACCCTGTTTGCAGATGCGTGAAAACACGCTTAAAAGAGAGACATCGTTAACTATAGCGTCAATCCAGTACGATAGACTTGAATTTGCTAGAGGAATTTGAATGACACACAGCGCAGACACTGATCAGAGGACTCATATAGGAGCCATCTGATCTGGATCTACACTGTTTTCAAATAAAAGTAAATGCACGTCCTGCAATGAAAGATTTAAAGATCGACGTAGATCCAGTTTCAAATAAACAAGCAAACAATATTTAAGAGCATTTCTTCTTTTTTAGGAAACAATATAGTTACTGTGTTTATAAATGCTTTCAAGGTAATCACCCCCTAATGAACATTTAGGCATGAACCGATCACTTCATGAATATTCATTAATTTATATTTTATAAAGTTTTCAGGAACATTTTGGCTTAGACAAACAAATGTAGGATCAGATCTATATAAAGTTCATGGGCAAAGAGAGAAGACCCTGATCAGACGGTTCCTACAGGAACCATTTGATATGGGTCCACTCTGTTTGCAAAGGCGCGAAAAAGCATTTAAATGGTGGAAAAGGGTTATACAATTCAACAGAAATTAAAATCATACTGAAAGGTTCCATTAAAAAGAAAAACATTTTAAATCGATGCACTGTTTGTAAACGTATTTAAAATGGAAATTTCAGATTTTGGATTAATCTCCATAGTATTAATCTTCATTCTAAGCGAGCCATAGTCCACTTCATTTCATTCCATTAACCGTTTTCATTAGGAAAACCATTCCGTTTTAATTGTTCGCATGATCACTTAACCCCTTCAGTGACAGCATTATCGTCTGCTGGACACATTTTCGTCTGCTTCAAGTCTGCTTCAATTTTTACAGTGAACATTTGTTCAATTTCCTTATTAGAAAAGATATAAAGATGGTGTCCAGCAGCTTTGAGCCTGAGACGCCGTTTTACTCGTTATCTCGTCTGGATCTAAGCTGTTGGCATATCGTTTCACACCCCGTCTACGTGACATCGAATGGGGGCGGACAGGCGCGGATTTAGAGGGGCGGAGCCGGCGTACGCCCCCTAAAATTGCCAAAACAATTATTTTTAGTAATATTTTAGACCTATATACAGTAAAACGACCGCTAATTTTTTTAATTAGATGGTATTTAGATCAGGTGGCTGCTTAAAGCAAAGTGAAAGTAAAACAGAACGCCTTGCTTTAATCAGCCACCTGCCTTTAACACAAAAATAATTGATGTAATTAAGTGGTCGTTATAGAGAGGTTTTACTGTATCAACTAAAAATCAATACAATAATGATTCAGTAGGAGTGTTTTAATTCCCTCACCCAAGTAAGCTCTTTTTCAACATGTATTACAAACACACTATTTATTTATGTCATCAAACATAAAAATCTACACCCCCCTCTAAAAATTCTACGCCTCCTCCCCTAATCTGAAATCCTGGATCCGCACCTGGCGAGAGTTCTTATACCGCTCCCCATGAACTGGTTCGCACTTGTAAACAGGGTGTACATTGTACATGTATCAAGACGAGACGCCAAGTACATGTAACAAGCAGAGCTACAGATAACGGTGCGTACCAAACATACTAAACTCGTAATTTCTCCACATAACCCTATACTGTGATCTCTCTTTAGAATCGTCTCGAAGAGACGATTCTAAAGAGTGTTCACAGTATAGGGTTTGGTGGGGAAATAAGGGAGCTATTCTTAAAAGTGGTTAAAAGTTACGCATCTTATCTGGATCCGGGATCCAATACAAAATAGTTAGTACATATGTATAACACACGAAATATTGAAGTTGAAACATTGTAGCCATTTTAGAAAGTAAAGAAAAAGATCTATCAAATTTCTTTAGCTCCTATAGGAGCCGTCTGATCTAGGTCTGCTCTGTTTGTAAACACGTGAAACACGTTTATATGAGGGGAAGGATTAAACACTGTTGGCAGCTTACTGCAGGGAGCGTGTCATTTTGTAGTTTAACCCATTCACCGCCAATGTCGCAATAATGCACCACGACAAATAGTGCAGTCCCAGATCAGACGCTGCCTTTTCAAGGCGGCGTCTGATCAGTGATTTCACTTTTTGTCTCAACCTCTATTTCTAGATATATAGTTTATTCTTTTGGACTGTGTATTTATTTATCTCAATTCTTTATTTTACCATATGGTTTAACAAAATTGGATTGCAGACGACACTATTCGAAGTTTGGCGCAGAAAGGGTTAAACCTTTCCATTATATAAACGCCTTTTTACATGTTTGCAAACAGAGTAGACCCATATCAGACGCCTCCTGTAGAAGCCGTCTGATCAGGGTCTGATGTGTATACTTAAGTAATTATAATAGGTCTGACTCAACATTTTCTACATGTAACAATACAAACATATATAAATGTCATTATAAAAAGTGAGCTAATAAATATTCATAATGTACTTATTCGTATTTCTTACATGCAAACTACTTAAAGCAGTATTACAATCGTTTGGTCAGATGATTTTGTAAAGTTTTGTAAAAAAAAGATATAAAATTGAATAGCTTTGTATTTAAAGTCAACAGATAGGACAAAACTGCATCGTAAGACTCCTTTATTAGAGCTGAGCGTTTATAAGAGTGCATGTACATGTAGTTGCGTTTATTAGAGTAGGGGCGTTTATTATACACGTAACAGAGCTCAAGATAAGATGCGTAAATTAAAGCATTTTAAAATACAATTTCTTTATTTCTCCACCAAACCCTATGTTGTGACCATTCTTCAGAATCGTCTCTTCGAGACGATTCTAAAGAGTGGTCAAAACATGGGGTTTGGTGGAGAAATGATGATTTTAGTATTTGAGTACGCACCTTTATCTGTAGCTCAGGAGTAATGTTGTTTATTAGAACTGGGCGTTTATTAGAACTGGGCGTTTATTAGAATAGGGCATTTAATAAAGTGAGCGTTAAACAAGGAGAATGGCGTATGGTTGAAGTAGACTTACCGTCACATTCTTCCTTGGAAAGTCTCCAACAGATCGGCTTCTTCGAAGTTTTAATGACTCATCTGACGACGTCCCGTCAGATGACACACCGGTGTCAGAATTGTTTGAGCACGAGGCTGTACTCGTGCAATTACAGGGACAGTTATGCACGTGCTTTTTGCGATGTGTTCCAGTGTCAAACGATTTCTGTATCACGTCATTTGTACTTGTATTGTTTTCACACTTTGCACTGTTGTCTTTGTGTTTTACATTATCGGCTGACTCCGAATGTTTTGATTTCAACTGTTCATGAAGGGTTCCATATGTATTGTCTTCCAAAATGTCTAGCGCAAATGCAGCATTTTCTCGACCGTGCAGGACAGGTTTTCGTTCTTTTCCTGCATTAGTCGAATCCTTCAAAAGAAATATAACAGAAATCCAGATGAGAGTTAAAACATTTTCAAGAACATCTTCTTTATTTCTCCACCAAACCCTATGTTGTGACTACTCTTTAGAATTGCCTTAAGGTCTTAAAAGACCTTACATTGATTGGATACAGGAATTAAAAAAACAAACAACAGGTGGATGCTTAATGCAGGGATTAAGTAATACAGAAAGCTCCTATAGGAGCCTTTTGCATTATATTTGACCTGTATTAAGCTACCACCTACCTTACAGACCAATATTTAGACCTCTTTTTTAATGGTCGCTTAACACTATCCTCCATAAATACGCCTTTCTACACCTGTGTTAAAGTCACTTTTAGAAACCATTGTGATAAATAGAGCATTTGCTCCTAAGAAGCAAATGCACTATTTATCACAATGGTTTCAGAAGGAGTAAATGCACTATTTATCACAATTGTTTCAGAACTACACAATTCTAAAAAAAATCCTTTTCTCTAGTTAATGCTCCTTTTCGGTAGATTTATTTCTCAAAGAGGTGGATCTAAAAATAGCCTATGAGGGAATGGGTTAAGACAGGTTCTACTGTATGTATAATGCGAGAACAAATTAATAAATCAATAATAGAATACAGTAAACCCCATCTACACTGGACTTTTAACCCTTCGCTTGCTATTCACGTCAATATACCTACCGGTAAATAGTGAAGACCCAGATGAGACAGCTCCTGCAGGAGCTGTCTCATCAGGGTCTGCACTACTTAAAAGTTGAGTGTGCAACCAGTGCACCCCACAGCAGTGATTGCACAGCGAAATACTTGTACACAGTGAAGATATATGTAATTATACAACAGGGAATGGGTAAAGAAGGATAAATGTATTTTAAAATTCAGCAAGAGAAGGGTTAAAAAGAAATATTTAGATATTTTAGGCAAGTGACAGCTTCATGTATGGTGAAAACCGTGTTGAAAGCTTTTGAAACTTTCTGTAAGACTTTCACTCTGCAGTAACTCTTTCCCTCATATAAACGTGTTTTCTCGCATTTGCAAACAGAGTAGATCCAGATCAGACGGCTCCTAGAGGAGCCGTCTGATCAGGGTCTGCTCTGTTTGCAAATAAAATTTGAAAAATCTGTTTATTTACTTTCCAAAATGTCTACAACGGTTCGCCTTCCGTATTTCTTTAAATCTATTTTGTTAATAAATATTCAGTAGGTATTGAAATTTGGACTAAATACAGAACAGGGAAAGGGTTAAGCCGCCATCTATATTACAGATTTGAACGTTCGGTTTAGAGAGGGTATACTGTAAAAGTCAAACGTTTTCTTACCTCCAGTAATACAAAGTACTTGGTCAGTTTACAGCCAGTGTCATCATCCGAGGAGAACTCGACTGGTACATGTACCTCCCTGTGTGCCTTGAGATTACAAGCATAGAAACTCATAGTGAATATTAGATAATTTCAAATCATTCAGCACAATTTTCGTAAACTTAGGCCTAGAGAAATTGCTTCTGACCATCTATCTCCAACATACAGTACACGTAACCTTGGCCACCTTGTTGGCCACTGCCAAAATTGGCCGAGACCATGTTCGTACACCAGGCATTTGGTAATGTCACAAGTACAAGGAAACATGTTCCATGAATGGTCAAGCTCATTAAACATCGCTGTTGATCCATTAATGTCTTGTTAAAAGCGCGCCTTTTAAATGCCACAGGCCAAACGTCTAGTTGACCAAGGACATAGGACATAGGTGAGGGGTAAAAGGAAATCTAAACAAGGTCAGTTATACAGTAAATCCAGCCTTGACCCTTAATATGATGAATATTTATTTAAGAAATACTGTAAAACCTCTCTATAACGTCCACTAAATTGTGTTAATTAGTTGGTATTTAAGACAGGTGACTGCTTAAAGCAAGGCGAAAGTAAAACAGAACGCTCCTGTAGGAGCGTTCAGTTTAACTTTCACTTTGCTTTAAGCCGCAACCTGCCTTCGCCACAAAATATTTCATGTAATTTAGTGGCCGTTATAGAGAGGTTTCACTGTAATGACACACTGGATACTAATTATATTACACTTTTAATTAGCACATGAACACAAGATGTTTTGGCAAAATTATAATCTATAGAATGGGAAATAGTCAATTTTCCAGGGGCAAAAGGACACATTTCCTGGCTAGATCTTTTTTAATTCACTGCCATTCTTTTGAATACCATACACATTATGTACGTATAGATATTTCGGCATTTTTTAAAAAACATAAGAACAAATAAGAGAAAACATTTTTATAACAGTATCGAAATTGCTTTAACCCTTCCGTTATCGAATAAATTTCATCTGTTAAAATAGCGTCTTATTCAGTGGAACTTATTTTGCAAGTTTATAATAAGAGTGTAAAATAATTAAGGAATTTTGAATAAATCCGTGACTGATCGGGACCCAAACTGTTTGCAAAACTTGCACCTATTCGCCGATGGCAGATGGTCGAAAAAACTCTTTGCACCCTATCGACGAAACCGGGACTACCTATGCAAACAGATTGGATCCAAATGAGACGTCACATGAAGTGACGTCCCGTTAGGATCTAAACTTTTCGACACGCTGACCATATTAAGAATGAGAGAAATGTGTTGTTTTTTTATAAATTCAAGCAGACGACACTTGTTGCAGACGAAACATTACTTAGCGTGCAAAGCGTTAACCCTTTCCTCCATAAATACACCTTTCAACGTCTTTGCAAACAGAGTAGACCCAGATCAGACGGCTCCTATAGGAACCGTCTGATCAGGGTCGGCTCTGTTTGCTTATGATACATGTATGATAAATATATGATTTTACAGTTTCCGACATGGGCAAAGACTCACATATGTTTATGTGCCATTTTAAAATTTTATCTAATCAATATTCATGATGTCATTATTTCTTACACGAATATTCAAGTTTTAAGGACCATGAACATTATTCAGGCAAAGAATAGATACACATGTACACATACGGAACTGTTGAAGCCATGCATACCAGGACTACGTGTTCGTTGAAATACGAAAACAGATCGTGTTGTTCTCAGTGTTGTTATATTTTCTGGTATTTCGGGATAATTAGTTTTGATGTTATTAGTTTTGAAAATTGAATACCGCTTAAGCCGGTGCAAGGGGCATGAGTAGTGTTGCATTTTGAATAACTACTCATGAAAAGACTTAATAGAACAGAGTCTGCAAATCGGATCTATAGAATCTCCTAAGCAAACAGAGAACACCCTGATCAGATATATTGGCCGAAACAATCCACACAACTTAATTGACGCATACGAGGAGTTTTTCCGGAAAGCACCGAATAGTGTCGATTGCTGATTCTCTACTGAAGCATTTCTTACACAATAAAATTATAAAACAATATAATTATAAAACATTAAGTGATTATTAACTTGAAAATGTGTGAAATTAATTAAGTATCTGGGCCTCATAATATTAAATCTACTCCAAGCATCACTGGAATTTAATATTGTGTTCTTATTTAAACAAATTGCAAGTCGTACTCTGATAGATAAAATACGATTAGAATATTTCATTAACACTTTGAATGCATGCAGATAGTTGACTGTCATCTGTAAGCAGTGTAGACCTAGACCGGTGGCTTCTAATGGAACCATCAGGATTTACACTGTTTGTCAATCAAAATCCTCTCGTAAAATGCACCCTTTCATACTAAATGGACCATTTCGCCACATCCTAACAGACAAATTCACTTTGTAAAAAAAATCAGTGGTGAAAGGATAACATGTGATATGAAATTTACCGTGTTTTTAACCCGTTCACCGCAAATGCCGCATAAATGCACCACGATAAAATAGTGCAATCCCAGATCAGACGCCGCATGAAAAGGTTACGTCTGATCAGGGACATCACTTTTTGTCTAATTCTCTATTTCTACATGTATATCTGTGTTTTATTCCTTTGAGATTTGCAATTATTTATCTCATTTCCTTATTTTACAAAATTATTTTAAAAATTGGTTTGCAGACGACAAGTAGAAAGTTGGCACCGAAAAGGTTAATGTTAACCCTTTCGCTGCCAATGCCGGATCTGTGATTACCTATGCAAACAGTTTGGATCCAGATGAGACGCCGAGTAATTCGGCGTCTCATCAGGATCCAAACTGTTTGTTACTGTTACTATGTTTTTGAAACAAAAATGAAGAAAATCAAAAGCATGAAAACTTGTAGCAGACGACAAAGTTAGCAGACGACAGAGTTTGGCAGCGAAAGGGTTAATGCAATGGATTACACTGGAGTGAAGGAGGTTCGTTAGTATGTTTCCTTTGCTACATTTTCTGGATTGCTATCCGTTTATACTCTTCAACAAGTGAATTCCAAAATACACAAACATGTCCACAAAATATATTATTTATTGTCAGGGTTTGTTTTTCTTTCTAACTATCTATGTAAAACTGCCCGTTGTATAAAAGTAGTATTACAATAAACGCATGATTTGCAGTGAAGCTGATTTGAACTTATGGGTTGACATTTATTCGTGTACACAATTCTTTTCTATACGAACAAATGTGATGACTGGAAAACTAAAAATAACGATTTATAACAGCCATATCAATATCGCTAGAACATTGAAAAACAAAAACTACTTCATCATTTTACTTCTGAGTAATACCCATCTTACGCAACAGATGTTCTTCAGCTCACTAAATAAGTACTGAAACTACCTTTTACGTTCAAGGTATGAATGACAAAGTGTCAAACAGCTTGGATCCTGGTGAAACGCCGAGTTAGATCTGAATGTAAATTGTTTATAATTGGGACTAATGTCACGGTCTACAAAGGCGGCGTCTGATCTGGGACTGCACTATTTGTCGTGGCGATTCTTTGCGACATTGGCGGTGAAAGGGTTCCATGTACATGTAACCCTTTCCTCCATAGGTTATTTTTAGACCCAACCTCTTTGAATAAATCTACCGAAAAGGAGCACTAACTAGAGAAAAGGATTTTTTTAGATTTTTTTAATTTGAAACCATTGTGATAAATAGAGCATTTGCTCCTATAGGAGCAAATGTTATATTTATCACAATGGTTTCATAAAGTGACTTTTACAGAGGTGTAGAAAGGCGTGTTTATGGAGGAAAGGGTTAAGATTTTGTATGTTTTACATTACTAAAACAAGAGCACCGCGAGACGGGGCAATATACGCCCGAAGGCTGTTCTATTTACACAATGTGTGAACCTTCAGAAGTTGCGCATATGAGGACTCTATTAGGGCTAAGGCAATAGCAAGGAGAGTAAAACTGCTTATTGTAATAGTAATCTTTTATTTGTCGGACACAAAATTTGCTGACGCTCTATTTGTGACCTTGACCTTGAAAGTTCACAATTGGGTTTTGTATGCAACACACCTTCAAGTGATACTGAAGCCCTATTTGTGACCTTGACCTTGAAAGTTCACAATTGGGTTTTGTACGCGACACACCTTCAAGTGATACTGAACATATGTGTGAAAGAATTTTGAAAATCGGAGAAAAAATGAGTAAGTTATAGCCAGGACACGAATTTGCTAACGGACGGACAGAATTGCTAACGCCCTATTTGTGACCTTGACCTTGAAAGTTCACCATTGGGTTTTGTACGCGACACACCTTCAAGTGATACTGAACATATGTGTGAAAGAATTTTGAAAATTGGTGAAAAGATGAGTAAGTTTTACCAAGGACACGAAAATTGCTAACGCCCTATTTGTGACCTTGACCTTGAAAGTTCACAATTGGGTTTTGTACGCGACACACCTTCAAGTGATACTGAACATTTGTGTGAAAGAATTTTGAAAATCGGAGAAAAAATGAGTAAGTTATAGCCAGGACACGAATTTGCTAACGGACGGACAGAATTGCTAACGCCCTATTTGTGACCTTGACCTTGAAAGTTCACCATTGGGTTTTGTACGCGACACACCTTCAAGTGATACTGAACATATGTGTGAAAGAATTTTGAAAATTGGTGAAAAGATGAGTAAGTTTTAGCAAGGACACGAAAATTGCTAACGCCCTATTTGTGACCTTGACCTTGAAAGTTCACAATTGGGTTTTGTACGCGACACACCTTCAAGTGATACTGAACATTTGTGTGAAAGAATTTTGAAAATCGGAGAAAAAATGAGTAAGTTATAGCCAGGACACGAATTTGCTAACGGACGGACGGACAGAATTGCTAACGCCCTATTTGTGACCTTGACCTTGAAAGTTCACAATTGGGTTTTGTACGCGACACACCTTCAAGTGATACTGAACATTTGTGTGAAAGAATTTTGAAAATCGGAGAAAAAATGAGTAAGTTATAGCCAGGACACGAATTTGCTAACGGACGGACGGACAGAATTGCTAACGCCCTATTTGTGACCTTGACCTTGAAAGTTCACCATTGGGTTTTGTACGCGACACACCTTCAAGTGATACTGAACATACGTGTGAAAGAATTTTGAAAATTGGTGAAAAGATGAGTAAGTTTTAGCCAGGACACGAAAATTGCTAACGCCCTATTTGTGACCTTGACCTTGAAAGTTCACAATTGGGTTTTGTACGCGACACACCTTCAAGTGATACTGAACATTTGTGTGAAAGAATTTTGAAAATCGGAGAAAAAATGAGTAAGTTATAGCCAGGACACGAATTTGCTAACGGACGGACAGAATTGCTAACGCCCTATTTGTGACCTTGACCTTGAAAGTTCACCATTGGGTTTTGTACGCGACACACCTTCAAGTGATACTGAACATATGTGTGAAAGAATTTTGAAAATTGGTGAAAAGATGAGTAAGTTTTACCAAGGACACGAAAATTGCTAACGCCCTATTTGTGACCTTGACCTTGAAAGTTCACAATTGGGTTTTGTACGCGACACACCTTCAAGTGATACTGAACATTTGTGTGAAAGAATTTTGAAAATCGGAGAAAAAATGAGTAAGTTATAGCCAGGACACGAATTTGCTAACGGACGGACAGAATTGCTAACGCCCTATTTGTGACCTTGACCTTGAAAGTTCACCATTGGGTTTTGTACGCGACACACCTTCAAGTGATACTGAACATATGTGTGAAAGAATTTTGAAAATTGGTGAAAAGATGAGTAAGTTTTAGCAAGGACACGAAAATTGCTAACGCCCTATTTGTGACCTTGACCTTGAAAGTTCACAATTGGGTTTTGTACGCGACACACCTTCAAGTGATACTGAACATTTGTGTGAAAGAATTTTGAAAATCGGAGAAAAAATGAGTAAGTTATAGCCAGGACACGAATTTGCTAACGGACGGACGGACAGAATTGCTAACGCCCTATTTGTGACCTTGACCTTGAAAGTTCACAATTGGGTTTTGTACGCGACACACCTTCAAGTGATACTGAACATTTGTGTGAAAGAATTTTGAAAATCGGAGAAAAAATGAGTAAGTTATAGCCAGGACACGAATTTGCTAACGGACGGACGGACAGAATTGCTAACGCCCTATTTGTGACCTTGACCTTGAAAGTTCACCATTGGGTTTTGTACGCGACACACCTTCAAGTGATACTGAACATACGTGTGAAAGAATTTTGAAAATTGGTGAAAAGATGAGTAAGTTTTAGCAAGGACACGAAAATTGCTAACGCCCTATTTGTGACCTTGACCTTGAAAGTTCACAATTGGGTTTTGTACGCGACACACCTTCAAGTGATACTGAACATTTGTGTGAAAGAATTTTGAAAATCGGAGAAAAAATGAGTAAGTTATAGCCAGGACACGAATTTGCTAACGGACGGACAGAATTGCTAACGCCCTATTTGTGACCTTGACCTTGAAAGTTCACCATTGGGTTTTGTACGCGACACACCTTCAAGTGATACTGAACATATGTGTGAAAGAATTTTGAAAATTGGTGAAAAGATGAGTAAGTTTTACCAAGGACACGAAAATTGCTAACGCCCTATTTGTGACCTTGACCTTGAAAGTTCACAATTGGGTTTTGTACGCGACACACCTTCAAGTGATACTGAACATTTGTGTGAAAGAATTTTGAAAATCGGAGAAAAAATGAGTAAGTTATAGCCAGGACACGAATTTGCTAACGGACGGACAGAATTGCTAACGCCCTATTTGTGACCTTGACCTTGAAAGTTCACCATTGGGTTTTGTACGCGACACACCTTCAAGTGATACTGAACATATGTGTGAAAGAATTTTGAAAATTGGTGAAAAGATGAGTAAGTTTTACCAAGGACACGAAAATTGCTAACGCCCTATTTGTGACCTTGACCTTGAAAGTTCACAATTGGGTTTTGTACGCGACACACCTTCAAGTGATACTGAACATTTGTGTGAAAGAATTTTGAAAATCGGAGAAAAAATGAGTAAGTTATAGCCAGGACACGAATTTGCTAACGGACGGACGGACAGAATTGCTAACGCCCTATTTGTGACCTTGACCTTGAAAGTTCACAATTGGGTTTTGTACGCGACACACCTTCAAGTGATACTGAACATTTGTGTGAAAGAATTTTGAAAATCGGAGAAAAAATGAGTAAGTTATAGCCAGGACACGAATTTGCTAACGGACGGACGGACAGAATTGCTAACGCCCTATTTGTGACCTTGACCTTGAAAGTTCACAATTGGGTTTTGTACGCGACACACCTTCAAGTGATACTGAACATACGTGTGAAAGAATTTTGAAAATTGGTGAAAAGATGAGTAAGTTTTAGCAAGGACACGAAAATTGCTAACGCCCTATTTGTGACCTTGACCTTGAAAGTTCACAATTGGGTTTTGTACGCGACACACCTTCAAGTGATACTGAACATTTGTGTGAAAGAATTTTGAAAATCGGAGAAAAAATGAGTAAGTTATAGCCAGGACACGAATTTGCTAACGGACGGACGGACGGACGGACAGACAGACAGACAGACGGACGGACACCCAGCCAGACGGCCAGACGATGGAGACCATAACATAATACGACCCTTCGGGCGTATAAAAAGAGAAATAAAATCAACAACAATCAACGAATATTTGTTCAAGAAAACAAGGTTGAATTGAATTGAAACTCTGGGTTCAAGCTTATAAAGCTTTTTATTTGATTCTGGGTTTGTTCTCATGCTTTTGATTGGTCAGATTTGAGCCAAAGGCTTGATACCGAACTCAGACTCAACTAAAAAGTTTAATAAGCATAGATGCTGGAGAATGACCTTAGATTATGAATGTCTGTGATACAAATTCACCACCAGATCTGAATTAAAAAGTTTCACCTCATATATACGCCTAGGACGCACTGTTTGCTAATGAAATTGATATGGATCTGATAATACTACTGGGCAATGGTCAAACACTTCCTACTTCATAGTGCAATTATAAGATAATAAGTTATTCAATATTCTATTACTGTACAAAACAACATATAAAGGTGCGTACTACATGTAGATGCTAGAATAGGCATATCTCCACCAAACCCTACTCTGTAAGGAGTGTTCGCAACCTAAGGTTTGGTGGAGAAATAAAGGAGTAAGTCTTGAAAATTATTTTTTCCGTTCTTATCTGAACATCTGTCTCAAAGTTTTTATTTTCATTAACCCTTTCCCTGTTCTATGTTTATTCCAAATTTCAATACCTGCTGAATATGCAAAATAGTTATAATGAAATATGGAAGGTAAATCATTGCAGCAATTTTAGAAGGAAAAGAAACGGATCTTTCAAAT
Organism: Azorinus chamasolen; assembly: GCA_963576725.1. NCBI lineage: Eukaryota > Metazoa > Mollusca > Bivalvia > Cardiida > Solecurtidae > Azorinus > Azorinus chamasolen. The sequence goes on from OY755249.1 coordinate 2,361,713, forward strand.
TCCACTTGCAAACAGAGTAGGCCCTGATCAGACGGCTCCTAGAGGAGCCGTCTGATCTGGGTCTACTCTGTTTGCAAATGCGTGAAAACATGTTTATATGAGGGAAAGGGTTAATAATTATTTAAGATCTATGCGTTCAAATCATTCACACAGTGATCTTGATATCAAATAGGGTAAAAAGGATTTCTGTTACGTTATGTTTCAGTGCAGGGCACGAGTCACTGGTGCCCTTTGCAAAATCGTGTAGACCTATGTGAGTGGGTTCGTAGAAGAAACCCTCTTATCATCGTCAGCACTGTTTCTTTATTTTCTAAACTGTCTAGATATTCACGGTAAGCGACCAGACAATCCCTTTTAGACCACATTCGTAACAAATAAAATTCGTAACACGTGTTATGAATGTGATCACATTCGTAACACGTGATACATGTACAAATGTGATCCGGAAATCGAGCACATATGTAACAGATTTTGTGACGAATGTGATCGAGGCCGATTTTTGATGTTGGTTACAATCACATTTGTAACACGTCAAATTTCATACAGAAAGGTGCATGTGCATCATCTCTCATCGCAAAAATGAAACATTGTTCAAAATTTAACAACAAACTAAATATCAACAACAGAAATGACTAAGGTTTTCTTTCTTAAATATATATCATTAGATTTAAATTTGCTCAAATATTTGGCATGGTGTATTAATTACTCAACCAAAAGCAAATAAAGGAACTAAGAAGTAATATTTATTTAATCAGAGGCACTCATTAACAGCATTGCCTAGGTGTATGTACACGTATAATATACCAAATTCTGTGAAAAATGGAAACTCTTCAAAATATCTAGGTAGGTACATGTATCCTAAAACATATTACATGTACAATCATGTACATTATATCTTTTAAATGTGTTGTTAAGGTTGTGAAAAGTTGAGACATGACCCTCACTAAAATATAGTAACATATACAATGATAATCCTGTTACTATTAACTAATTGAATATTGTCATTCAAGAACTCAACCTGTTACATATGTGATTCTAATGTCAACCCCATGTCGGACACTCACATTTGTAACACATTTTACCTGTTACGAATGTGATCACATTCTGATCTTACACTTGGGGTCTGGGTCTAACAATACAATTTTGAGATAATCAGTTGTTCAATATCTTATACAGAGCAACAGATAAAGGTACGTTCTCTTCATATCTCCACCAAAGCCTAGGTTGTGACCACTCTTTAGAATCGTCTCTTCGAGTGGTCGCAACCTAGGCGTTGGTGGAGAAATAAAGGAGTAATGCTTTAAAATAGTTAGTTGTTCGCATTTTGTCTAGACTTCTATCTTACAGTTATTATTTTCATTAATGCTTATTTAAGGTACAGTAAAACCCCTCTAATGCGATCACCAAAAAGGGGCATAATTCTGGGTGGCAGAGGTAGGTGGTAGCTTAATGCAGGACGAAAGTTATGCAGAAAGCTCCTATAGGAGCTTTCTGCATAACTTTCGTCCTGCATTAAGCAACCACCTGCTTATAAAGGCAACTATGGTTCTTCTTTAAGTGGTCGCATTAGAGGGTTTCTACTGTATATGCGTTCAAAACAAATACCTGGTGATCTTGATAACAAACTAATGGTGATACAGGATACATGTATGAAGGGTTTGTGTCACGTTATGTGTCTTTTGCAAAATAGTGTAGACCAAGATAAGAGGGGTTTAGAGAATTCCTCTCATCATTGTCTGCACTGTTTCTTTCTTTTTAAAACTCCCAAAATATTCATGGTAAGTGTGACCTATTTGAATTTTGGAATATTTTCGTTTGACAAATTCAGCGTTGATAGAATTAAACCCTTATAATGCTTATCGATTCTTTATTGAAATTTGTACTCTTGATCCAAATTTATAATAAGATTTATAACCGTTTATTACTATCATAGACTTTTATTTATTTACAAAAGATAAAAAATTACCACACTAAAATAGATATCAGACAATGAATTTTAAACAGACGATGCAGTACACTGTGCCACACTGTTAGATAAAACTCATACCTTGCTTATAGACATCGCCATATTACTGCTTCAAAACAAGAGTGAGGGATAAGATGACAGGTAATGTCCTATATCTTATCATGTGTTATTAAGTAACGAACAGCTCGACTGTACCAACACTCAACTCTCTTACACCCGGTTACATTACATACACCTCTGCAGTTGGCTCAGAAAGTAGTCCGAAATGAAACTAACTCCCGTATAAAACAGAAAATAAATTGCTTTGTGTGTTTCTTTGACAGTTCAACGGAAGAAAAGCAAAAGGCTGGGACTTCCCATAAGTTGTATGCCCTTTAGGGTTATAGCAGAATTGCAGTGCCCTTATAAGAAGTTCCGAATTTACAATTTGTAGAAACTTTCTTCGAAATATTGAGCAGACATCATTCCATTTAGTTTGTTTACATTTGTGCAATACTCGAAGCGTAAAGCGGCATGAAAATAGGTCATCAAATATTCTCTGAAATTAAACTGTATTACAAGTTTTATGATAAAATAAACACTATTTATTCTTGATTCAGACTATCGTTATATATACTATTGACTCAGATAACCATAAAAACACAAATATGGTTTCGCCAAGATTCTTGGCATGAGCCCATCGCAGAGGTGTATATGACAGTAACGAACGACAACTTTGCAAGGAGATTGCCAACATTCAGCAATCCTCGCATAATTCCTACAACCGGTTATACCTCGGCGGCATCTGTGGTGGAACGTTATCCACTTTCTTTAACCCTTTCCCTCATACAAACATGTTTTCAGGCATTTGTAAACAGAGTACACTCATATCAGATGGATTCTAGAGGAGCCATCTGACCAGGGTCTGCTCTGTTTGCTAATATAATTTGATAGATCTGGTTGTTTAGTTTTAAAAGTGGCTACAATATCCAACCTTCCTTATTTCATTATGACTATTTTTCCATGAATATTGAGTAGGTATTGAAATTTGAAACAAACATAGAACAGGGAAAGTGTTAAATGTTTTGTTCACATGACTAAGAATACACCAATAACTAGACCCGACAAAAATTAGGAGTGTAATAACAGTAGCCATACTCTCAAGTGCAAATGTGCCAATATAAAAATACAGCTAATAGATATTCATAATATCTTTATTTCTCATACGAATATTCACTAGGGAAAGGGTTAAAAGCTGGGCGACATTTGTATCGGAAACAGCTATTACCCTTCACAGCAGTGTGGCATAAATGATTTCACAAATAATCGCATCCTTGTGACTATGGAAGGGCCGCCATAGCGGTTTTAATGACTGAAGTCTACATAATTCGAACTGAGACAGGCATGGCGTTGCCGATATCGTTGAAGTGATAATCCGGACAATAAACACGAACTTTATATAACATCATACAATTTGGTATTTGTTTTGTTCGATGATTATAATGAAGATTGTCAATTTGAACTGATATCGGAAAACGCTATAAAACTACAGGCACTATAGCACAATGCAGTTATTCGTGACACCCTGTACAGACTTTGCAAGGTTGAACGTATTCCAATAAAACAAACACCATCAACTAAAATGTTTATGTTTTCTAAAAGACATACTAAATAGAAATTGCACCAGAATCCGTCTTAAGCGACAATTAATTGACAGCTCGTTGTAGTTTTAAAAAAGCAGGTGGTTGCTTAATGCAGGGCAAAGGTAAAATAGTAAGCTCCCATAGGAGCTTTTTGTATTTCTTTCGAAGTGCATATATAGAGGATCTTACATGAGTGTTCTTGATTATTGGATTTATTAAATGAGTCTTTTTAAAATGATAAAAAACGAGCTTTAGCGAGTTTTTTTTATCGTTTTAAAAAGACGAATTTAATAAATCCAATAATCATGAACACGAATGCAAGATCCTATCTATAACATAACACACACAAATGTTATTTGCAGCCAATAGTTCAGCAGTAACGTGGATTGTTATAAATTCTCCTTACATATAGAAATGATGAATGAAAGGTGTTATTAGGTTCGCTAGGTAACTGGGACAAAGTAGGTCCAAAATTTCCAACTTTTTTTTTACTTACTGTCATATCAACCAGGATCTAATTCAGACCTCTCTGGTATTCAATTTAACTGTGATAGTTTATGATAAAAAACATACAGAAACACGTCAAAATAAATTTTGAGTTACAGTTTTGACATACATAGTTACAAACACGTCACATTATGACGTCATTGTACACAACATGTGTCTATGTAAAGCGCGCCATTTACATGAAGACCCACATACAGTCGCCAACACGTCCGACACTCACTGTCAATGGGATTCGAAATGCGCCTTCATTTTGGTATATTAAGCCCTTCATTAGTGTTGTATGTATACACATGGACATGGACATTTCCACCGAGAAAAAAATCTCGATTCAAGTTCAGTGAAAATGTTTGAAATGGACAAAAGATTCAGTACGAACTGCTGCATAAAATGTGTTGGAACAGGAGGAAGATTTTCGCGATCAGCTGAGTATAGCATATTTGAAATATGTTTGTGCTGTGCTGGATTCAGATGACTATAGTTGTTGATTGACGAGATATTTTTATGAGTAGAAATCTGCATAAACAAAAGGACATGCGGTGAACAAAATGCAAAGTTGTGGAGGCATTTTCTATGTAGAATGGATTGTATGGGTCAGAGTAGCTGGTAGGTCTTTTTTGGCATACATTTTGTAGATCTATATAATTACTGACAGCGATTACAATTTGTATTATTTTATCGAAATTAAGGCGCAAGTGCCAACAATCCTTTGCCATCTATCGTGACTCAATCGTGGACAGGTAGGTCGATCACCGTCCGCCAGTTTGTTTGTTTTGACAGCGCGTATGAATAAAGTTCGGTCGTTCGAATGTTATTCACTAGTGAATATATGCCCGTGATTATCAAAAAATAAATGATAGTGTTACGTCACGCTGAAGCCACGAGTTATGTTATAAATTAAGCAAGTACCTGGCTCAAACCCCAGAGCTAGCCTTCTTTTTTCATGGTCGCCTCAGACAGGATTAATGGAGAAAATCATCCATGAGACACTATTCATTCTTGTTATTTAGACAGTAACAGAGATGTACAACGAGGTTTATCACCTATCAGAAAGGTTCATTCCATTTCTTCTCATTCTGAAACAAAAACGTCGGCTAAAAGCTAGACCTGTTACAATTCTTACCTACATATACAGTTGAACTCGAATTTAAGGGGGCCATACAAATTAGTTCGAGATAACAGAATTTCGAGTTATCCGATTTCGAATCTGAACAATTTCTCAAGGCCACATCTTAATACAGGGCTAAAGTAATCCTGTAGGAGCTTTCAGAATTACTTTAGACCTGTATTAAGCTGTCACATGTGTTTCTAGATATCTGTAGGGATACATTATAAGAGCAATTCTGTATTGTAAGTTTTGGAAGGACTGAACTTTTTGTTCGAGTTATCCCGATGTTCGAGTTATCCGAGTTCGAGATATCAAAGTTCAACTGTATATCCGATTTGTGTAACCCATTCCGTCATATTGACGCCTTTGTAAAAGTCATTTTTTGAAACCATTGTGACAAGTAGAGCTCTATTTATCGCAATGATTTCATTTCTACACAATTCTGAAATTTCCCTTTTCTCTAGTAAATGCTCCTTTTCAGTAGATTTTTCTAAAAGGTTGGGAAAAGAAGCTTAAAGGGGAATTTGGCAACCCTTTACGACATAAATATTCATGTAAGAAATAATGACTGAAAGAATATTAATTATTTTAAATTTATAATGGCTTATGTACACAGGACCTATTGACTCATGCAGAAACTGTAGAATTACAAGCAAACAGAACAGACCCTGATCAGACGGCTCCTACAGGAGCCGATTGATCTGGGTCTGCTCTGTTTGCAAATGCCTAAAATAGCATGCCTTTGGAGGAAGTGGTTATGGTTTAAATACATTAACTCTTTCGGCGCCAATATTGCCTGTTGGCACCATTGAAAACAGTGCAGTTCCAAGTTTTAAAGGCGGCATCTGACCTGGGACTTCACTGTTTTCTGTATTATTTCGGCCCAATCATACAGGTTTTTAAAAACAAATGTTTTACTAATATACCTATATTATATAGTTTAGAATTATATCTACATGTAATATGAAATTATTTTGCGTACGACACGTTTAAATTTGGCGCCAAAAGCGTTAATGAGAAGAGTGTCTGACAACTTGGAACCATGTGATACGTCCATTTACTCAAACAAATGTTACACGGACTGTGTTTAGCTTGGGAAAGGTTCACCTTGCACTGGGACATTCTAAACCAAGGCCATGGACCAGTAATAACTCAGAATCTGACTGACAATCAAGGTTGACGTTTGTCTATTCGTTAGACAAAGTATTTCAAATTAGACATAATTAACCATGATACATGTAACTACATGTCCAAGTATAACACTGATTTACTCTGATGTTTGCTAAATTCCGAATCGTTCAAGCATATGAGAGAGTATTGTCGGAGTGGCAAACTGCTTTGATCCTGATGAGAGGCCGAGTTACTCGGCGTCTCATCAGGATCCAAGCCGTTTGAAAATGACAGGTCGCTATCAACGGGTTAAGCGTTAAATACCGTCTTGGTATAAACCTGGGACAAATACACCATGAACTAATTGAATACACTCGTCTGGTCTCTTGGATCGAATGGTTCTATAGCTATGAGGGTTGACTTTAAACAGCCATTACATACGATAAGTATCTTGCTCATGTCTGAAAAAATGGCCAGTCGCTACCGTTGCAGACAAACAACTCAACGCAAATTTGATATTTGGAATTCCAATGGCGTATAAATGATAACAGTTACAGTTTTCATTCAACTGTGAACCTAAATAACCTGATCCCAACGTTATAAAACATTTTGATGGAGTCTTAGTTCATTCTCAAACACATGAATGATCAGAATTGACAAATCTGGGACCAAGGTTATAAAACGTCTGAGTCCGAGTCTGAGATCATTCTCAAGTATCTGATTGGTCAGATGCTTGAGAATGATCTCAGACTCAAGCAAAATATTTCATAACCTCAGGGCCAGGCTCCAGGATCCAGCTGGCTTGCTGTAGGTCGACGGTTCTACCAGGATGTTCTTCTAGGCACGAAACAGCGCAATTTGTTCCGTGCACAGAATAACCTCTAGCTGGACGTCGTGATATGACTAGAATACTGTTAACCATTTCGGCGCCAAATTTCTAATATTGTCGTCTGCAATCTAATTTTGTTAAATCATATGGTAAAACAAGGAAATGAGATGAATAAATACACAGTTTAATAAACCAGGAATAAAGCACATATCTAGAACTAGAGATTGAGACAAAAAGTGGAAGTCCCTGATCAGACGCCGCCTTTTCAAGGCGGCGTCTGATCTGGGACTGCACTATTTGTCGTGGTGTAGTTATGCGATATTGGCGGTGAAAAGGTTAAAACGATATAAAACCATATAAAAACCAAACCATACCGACTCAGTGTGCTTGTGGAATTATAATAATATCATTTTACAGGTTTGGTCATTGCCAAAACATCAAGTGTTCATTTATCATTATTGTAACGTACACACCGAGAGACCCCGCAACAACAAACCATGTCGGTGCAAAGCTTAAGATCACATCAAGAGATGTTTGTTGTATATATATATATAATTACCAACGTTCTACGAACGTTACATTACTCTCCCCTCCGAGAAGTCTCGTCCCGAGACTTGGACGCTGGGAGACCCGTGGGTAAGGCAACTCCGGTCTGGCAGTTGTCTTTATCCCACCGCTGCCACCATTTGTAACGTGCTAACCGAGAGACCCAGCAACAACAAACCCTGTCGGTGCAAAGCTTAAGCTCACATCAAGAGATGTTTGTTCCGCTATATATATATATATATATATATATATAAAATTACCAGCGTTCTACGAACGTTGCAATTATTAACATTCAGCTTATAAATAATTAGGTACATGTAGTAGGTCTACTCTGTTTGCAAAACAAGTCAAAATGTGCCTCTATCAGGGAAACGGTTTAACCCTTTCCTCTATGAATATTCATATCAGAAATAATTAAGCCATGCATATTAATTAGATTAATTGGTTATAATAGCACTGGAAACATACTGTTTTTGCCGTGGAAGAAACTGTAGAATCATGTCTATAGTATACCATAAGCAAACAGAGTAGACCCTGATCAGACGGCTCCTAAAGGACTCGTCTGATCTGGCCCTACTCTGTTTGCAAATGCGTACACAGACGTATTAATGGAGTATAGCTTTAAGCGAATAATGAGAGTTATAAAACGTTCGAAGACAAGACGTACAGTAGAATTTTGGTGTCTAGACATGAAACCTCCAAAAGTACAGACAGAGTATAATTGATTACATGATTTCTATAACATTTGTACTGTATATTCTGTCGTAAGCGACTTTGCATTGATTTGACAACGGAATCTGATAAAACTGGTGATTCGTTAATGTTGGGCAAAAGTAATGCATACAGTTCATATACATGTAGAAAGCTGCTATGGAAACTTTCTGCATTACTTCTGACCTGCATTAAGCTACCACATGCCTTACAGATCCTTAATTTGGTCGCCTCAGATATGTTTCATTGTACACAATGGTACAGAACGGGTTGGAATCTACCAGCCGCGGCACAACGGAACGTTTACAAACAGTGCAGACCCAAATCAGGCGCGCCTTATTGTAAATACATGTATGTATGTGATTTTTAAACCTTTACAATGCGGGAAACGAGTCACTAATGTCCTTTACAAACAGTGCAGACCCTGATGAGAGGAGTCCAACAGGAACCCTCTACACTGTTTGCCATGTTACACTTTTTTTTTTATAAAAATCCCTAAATATTCACCATAAATCTGACCTGTCTGAAGTTTGGAAAAGTCCATTTGAAAGTTCAGCGTAGTAATGGTTAGTTGATAAAGTGTTCGAAATGTTTGCCGATACCAATTGTGTACAGTGTACAATTTATTCCGACGACTGGCACAAATCGTAGACCCTGATCACAAATCGCATATTAGATGAGTCAGATGGTATGCTATGTATATCACCATTTGCATACGAACCTCTGTAAAAAACAATCAACAGAAAAAAGAAAAAAAGCCTGTCCACTCAAATTTGGATCCGGTGCAGATTTGACTTTTGTCACTGACCGTTCCAAGGCGATACTTCCATCTTCCCCCTATTGTATGTTTGTTTTGTCTTTGTGCGTCTCTTGATGTTTTTATAGTTATATACATGTACATTTGCTGTTTCCTTGTGTTGCTGTTCGGGCGGTTGTTTGTTCTGTATGTGGTATTTCCTGCATGACTCATTTTTGTACTTTTCTTCCCATTCCATCAAGCTTTTGAGAAAATGTTGACCAAGCGCCATGGCAAAATTTGTTTTTAGAAACTATTGACTAAGTGTCAGACTGCTTCGATTCTGATGAGACATCAGGTTACTCGGTGTATCGGGGGGATCCAAGCTGTCAGTAAAGGCAAGTCAGATGACGGGTAGCTGGATCAGAGTTAACGGGTACAGCGAACCCTCGTTACAACGGAGGTGTTTGTTTCCAGACATTTTGATGGTATAACGAGGTTGCCGTTATAACGAGTTTAAATATGAAAGGAACCATGTGGCCAGTTTTATTCTAGTACCAACAGGTGAACGCTTAATGCAGAACACAACTCTCCATTTGAGAGCTTTTTGCACTTCTTGTGTTCTGCATTAAGCGAGCACCTGTTTTATTGGTATTGCACCTATTAATTCAGTGGTTGTTTAAAAGACTTAACGGTAATTTTGTTTCAATTCATATTGCCGGTATAACGAGGGTGCCATTGTAACGAATGCCGGTATAATGAGGCTTTACTATATTTTCTATCGAAGCGATGTCATAGCAACAGATAAACTTGCGTACTCAAGTACTAAAGCCGAAATTTCTCCACCAAACCGTATGATGTGACCACTCTTTAGAATCGTCTCAAAGAGACAATTCTAATAGTAGTGCAGTAATGGCCTCAATAGTGGCTTATTTCAGGAGATAAAATGCCCTAAAAAGACATAAGCAGTGTCATATACCAATATGATCAGGGCACTTTGAAGTTTATCGTGCAGTATCTAAAATGTGCTCACCATGGTTGGAAAATTGGGGAAAATCAAGGTCAAGGTCAAATTGACGGTCGAATTAAAAACAACCAGGTACAATGTTCTTTACTGTTTTATTTTAATCTAATCCTTTGTTGAATGATAATATAATTGGCTAAATACAATACCACTACAACCAAGCTTCACTTTGGCATACATGTACATGTACATACCAATTATCACAATGTCCAGGTTAATGTCATTTCAAGGTCAAATACGATAAAATGTCAAAACTATACCATTTTGGTAGATTTACATCCTCTTTGAAGCCTAATTTACTATTAAAATGGAGTGTTCCTTAATTAATTTTAAAGAACAATCAATTCCCTTTAAGATGATAACCAAATATGTGTATATTTATTGTAGAATAATATGAATAAATCCATGACAATCACCACACCTGGGAATCTAACTTTCTCGAATTTAGAAGAAGGAACTGTGTTAGGTAATAAATTCTGAAGGGAGGTGATCCCCCGAAAGCAAAAATTGCAACACAAAAAGAGAAAACTGCAGACTCGGTTTTATTGAGTCTGTTCATGAGCAGTAATTGAGAGTGCAACACTGCTCACGCCCCCTAGCTACGGCTTAAGCGGTATTCAATTTTCAGAACAAGAAGTACTGAAATTCATGATCTCGAAGGATCAGAAGGTATAACAACACTGAGAATGAAGTACGGGTATTCTATTACATGTATTTACTTTCATATCAGCAATGAACGCCATAGCCCCCTAACCACAATTATTGGAATATTTAAAGTATTAGAGACAGACATTTATAAAGAGTGGTCACAAGATAGAGTTTGGTGGAGAAATGAAGAAGCTATTCCTGATTTTTTTTTTTTTAAATCTTTTTAATTTACGCATCTTATATGGACATCTGGGTGCAATTAGGACGTGTGGGAGTGTGTGTGTTTTGAAAACGCTGACGAAATGAGTATGGTGATTAAATTGTTGTAAATAAATATTATCTCGCTTAATTGTCTTGGCGCCGAATAATTTCGCCTGCTTTAAGTTTCAGAACGGATTTCCCTTTAACCCACTGCCTCACATTGACGACTTTTGACGACTCTGTAGTCACTTTGTGAAACCATTGTGATAAATAGAGCATTTGCTCCTATAGGAGCAAATGCTCTATTTATCGCAATGGTTTCAAACTACAAAATTCTAAAATTTTCCTTTTCTCTACTCAATGCTCCTTTTCGGTAGAATTATTCAAATAGGTTGGGTCTAACAATAACCTATGAGAGGAAGGGTTAATTTCTTCTATAACGCAAACGGGGTGTCAAAGGTGTAAACCCTAATGAGACACCAAGACAAATGTCATCTCATCTCGATCCAGCCTGTTAGTATACGTAATCACAGTTTAGCCCATTGCTGTGAAGCCTATCAATCGAACTACGGCGAAGTCGTCAGTAAAAGTGTTTGCAATCGTATCTTAACCCGTAGCTTGCTATGAAAATGAGGTTTGCTTAATTTCCGATCTGTTGTCGTTGTCACTTACTTCTGATTCGTTTAGGCTTTTGAGAAACTATTGACCGAGTATCAAACAGCTTGGATCCTGATGAGACGTCGACTTAACCAATTTGCGCCCAGTAGATTATTCCATGTTTACAAATTGGATTAGTCTTTTTTTTCATCTAAGGGGTGCATGACCTAAATTTTCCATTTCGTTTTGTTTTATATAGAAATTCCTATCAGCAAACAGTGTAGACTCTGTTTTTGTGTTGATTAACGTCCGTTTCGGCTTACTATGGGCTAATTGGACGCCCTAGAGAGAGGGGAGAGGATACAGAGAAAGCCGGGCGCGATGCCCTACTCTTATTATCAACTGAGTTTCTCTGATTCTTTTAGATGCCCGGTGTAAAGCACTGATACACCGGACCTCGGCTTATAATCTTGTCCGGCGGGGGATCGAGCTCGTGACCCTTGGTATTGCAGTCGAGCGCGTTAGCCACACGGCCACGTCCGCCGGTGTGTAGACTCCGCATTATGCGGCGTCTGATCAGAGTCTACACTGTTTGCATTCGTCCCATATATGGGATCGTGGGAATAAATAGGTTACTCGGCGTCGCATCTGGATCAAAAGCTTGCAAATGTCAGTTAGGCCGAGCTTAGCAGGCTAAGGGTTAATGAATATATATCTATATATCTATATATAAGTACAGTAGAAACCTAATGCGACCACTTAATGAATAAACATGCGTGTCTTTATAAACAGGTGGTTGCTTAATGCAGGACAAAAGTAATACAGAAAGCTCCTGAGCTTTCTGCATTACTTTTGTCCTGCATTAAGCTACCACCTGCATCTAGCACCCAGAATTACACCTCTTTTAGGTGGTCGCATTAGCGGGATTTTACTGTAGTTTTATAGCTTCATTTCCTAATTCGTCGTCAGGTGGCCTTTACGCTGTCCGATATCTCTTGTACTCATCGTACATCTGACCCGAGTGTACATTACTCCGTTATATATTGTAAAATTCATGAGCATGTCCAACCACTCTGTGTATGAATAAAGTCAAGCTGCGCTACTTCACACGTATAGCGTGTCTTGTTTGTTTTTATATATCGACTGAGTCAGATTTGCGATGTGGCTATTAGACGTAACACTTTAAATACGGAACACGCCAAATAGTGTAGATCCAGTTCAAAGGTCTCCTTGACTCAACCGATATAGCATACCTTGCATTTTATATCGACGCGCGATATGAACATAAGGCTTAACCCATTTGCTCCCACGATCCCATATATGGGACGTAGGCAAACAGTGTAGACTCTGATCAGACGCCGCATAATGCGGCGTCTGATCAAAGTCTACACTGTTTGCTGATAGGAAATTCAATATAAAAAACAAAAAAAGAAATTTTAGACTAGGCATCTCTTAGATAAAAAAAATGACTAATCCAATATATAAACATGGAAGAATCCACTGGGAGCAAATGGTTTAAACCATTTAAATGTGGGACACGCAGGCACTGTCATTTGCAAACAGTGTAGACCTAGATTAGAGGGTTCCTAGAGGGGCGCTCTGATTAAGGTCTGCCTTGTTTGTCATTCAAACCCCTAGAGCAAGTTTAACCCATTCCCTCATATTTAACCCATTCCCTCATATTTAACCATATTTAACCCATTCCCTCATATTTAACCCATTCTCTCATATTTAACCCATTCCCTCATATTGACGAGTTTTGTCCCATTCCCTCATATTGACGAGTTTTGTCCCATTCCCTCATATTAACGAGTTTTGTCCCATTCCCTCATATTGACGAGTTTTGACGCATCTGTAGAAGTCACTTTATGAAACCATTGTGATAAATAGAGCATTTGCTCCTATAGGAGCAAATGCTCTATTTATCACAATGGTTTCAAACTACAAAATTCTAGAACTTTTCTTTTCTCTAGTTAATGCTCCTTTTCGGTGAATTTATTCAAAGAGGTTGTATCTGAAAATAGCCTATGAGGTAATGGGTTAAGCGTTTCATACTGAGTGAGTTGTATGGTTGAACACAGATGGGCTTTACAACTCATAAACTGTAAACCCATTCCCTTATAGGCTAGTTTTAGATCCAACCTCTTTGAATATATCTACACTGGAAATGAGCATTTACTAGAGAAAAGGAAACTTTTGGAATTGTGTAGTCTTTAACCAGTGTGATAAACAGAGAATTTGTTCCATAGCAGCAACTACTCCTAAAGGAGCCGTCTGATCAGGGTCTTCTCTGCGTGCTTATCATATACTGTAGAACCCCGCTAATGCGACCACATAAAAGAGGTATATTTCTGGGTGCTAGATGCAGGTGGTAGCTTAATGCAGGACAAAAGTAATGCAGAAATCTCATAGAGGAGCTTTCTGCATCACTTTTGCCCTGTATTAAGCAACCACTTGCTTATAGAGACACCCTTGTCTATTCATTAAGTGGTCGTATTAGAGGGGGTCTACTGTAATATACTTTAGATATGATTCGACAGTTTCTACCATGTTAAAAAGATATAATTCATTTTTACTGCCATGTAAGGATGAGATCATTGAACAATTCCTCCATAGGCTATTTTTAGACCCAACCTCTTTGAATGAATCTACCCAAAAGGGGCATTAGCTAGAAACAACAATAGAATTTTGTTGTTTGAAACCATTGTGATAAATAAAGCATTTGCTCAAATAGGAGCAAATGCTATTATTTATCACAATGGTTTCGCAAAGTGACTTTTACAGGATTTAGAGGACTTTTACTATATACAGTCAATCACTCTAAACCGGAACCTTAATAAAGAATGATTAAGGTCTTTTAGGCAGGTGATTGCTTAATGTAGGATGAAATTCTTGCCGACAGCTTTAAAAGGAGTTTTTTAACCATTGCTCCCAAAGGAGCTTTCGACATGACTTTCATCCTGCGTTAAGCCTACCACATATTTTAAATACCGTTGTTAAAACCATATACAGTAAAACCCCGCTAATGCGACCACCAAAAAGGGGCATACTTCTGGGTGACAGAGGCAGGTGGTAGCTTAATGCAGGACGAAAGTTATGCAGAAAGCTCCTATAGGAACTTTCTGCATAACTTTCGTCCTGCATTAAGCTACCACCTGCTTTAAACGGCGCCAGTGGCTGTTTATTAAGTGGTCGCATTAGCGAGGTTTTACTGTAGTTTGTTCGTCCGGTTTACTGTACACGTAACGGGGTCAAAATGTTGAGACGAAGGTTAAATATATTCAATAAATAAAGGATTTAAGGTCACGCGCTCGGCTCAGATCAGTTTGACTTATTGCTCTTATGGAAAACCCCTCTAATGCGACCACTTAATGAATAAACTTGGCTGTCTTTATAAGCAGGTGGTTGCTTAATGCAGGACGAAATATATGCAGAAAGCATAACTTTCGTCCTGCATCAAGCTACCACCTGTCACCCAGAATTATATCTATTTTTGGTGGTCGCATTAGAGGGGTTTTACTGTATATCTATATTACATGCTAGCTTTTAGGATGGATTGTAAACAAATAAAGAACATGTCCAGTAAGATGACAATTTAACTCTTTCGCCTTCATTGGCAAATCCGTGATTATCTTTGCAACCAGTTTGGATCCAAACTGAATGATACTGATTATATTTTTTAAGGAATTTAAAGTGCCATTTTGAAACCCGAGGCAGATATTTAGCGCCGTAAGGTCTAACAGAAGCGATTGTAATTTTTGTAAAATGTGCCGTCAGCCCCATGTCCTCTTCCGCGGGGCTGTTCGGGAGGAACTTTGGAAAATAACCCATTATTTTATGAATATTCATGTTAGAAATATTGACATATTGAAGACAATTGGAATATGTTTTAGTTTTATAATTACGCACGGACAGGGCTAGTTTGGGCCAGAGTAGAAAATGTCGATTCATATATTTATTATTTAACCCATTCTTCCATGTGTATATATTGGATTAGTCCATTTTATATCTAAGGGATACCTGACCTATATTTTCAATTTCGTTTTGTTTTATATTGTCTACACTGTTTGCCTACGTCCCATATATGGGACCGTGGGAGCAAATGGGTTAATATGTAAACCGTCTACACAATGGATTAAATATAATCTTACACAGACACTACGCTTAACGCTTTACTAAAATGCGTTTTTATACGCCTTTGCAAACATAGTAGACCTATAGGAACCGTCTAATCTTGGTCTGATCTGTTTGCTAATGGTATTTACAAATATAATTCTACAGTTTCTGTCTCAGCCGAAAGGTGCTTCGTTTATATGATATTATAAAACAATATTTTAATTAATATTATTTTTTTTCATAATTTCGTACTTAAATGTTAATGGAATAATGGGTTAAATCTTGCACATTCATCATTTCGTCTAACATGCGGTGTCCAACATTGTAGCATTCTAGTTTTTAAGGTTTTCAAGGGACTATACAAATTAGTTCGAGATAACAGAAGTTCGACTTATCCGATTTCTGATCTGAACATTTTCTCGAGTTCACAGTTTAATACAGGTCTAAAGTAAAGCTGAAAGCTCCGTATTGTAGGTTTTGGAAGGACATAACCTTTTGTCGAGTTATCAAGAAGTTCGAGTTATCCGAGTTCGAGATATCGAAGTTCAACTGTATATACATGTTTGTTACGTCAACGGTATAGCTATTACAGTAGAGCTCTAATTACATGTCTATCGACAGGTGGTAGCTTAATGCAGGTCAAAAGTAATGCAGAAAGTTCATAGAGGAACCTTCTGCATTACTTTTGCCCTGCATCAAGCAACTATCTGCTTTTAGGACTCCTATGTTCAATAAATGAATGGCCGCTTAGGACAGGGTCTGCGGTATGCATATTCATGAAGTTATTTCTATCAAACTGAAAAAGGTGTGTAATTGTTTTCTTCTTTGTCGCCAAGTGACTGGCTTTAAAAGTAATTAATACCTTCATATGAGCCAGACATGATTTATGTGTTTCACCTCGAAGAAATTTTTAAAAAAAACAAACAAAAAACCCCACCGCCAAACCGTTCAACATGACATCACCCTATCATGTAAATCAAATTTACTGGTTAACCCATTACCTCATATACTTTTTTTTAGATACAACCTTTTTGCATTAATCTACCGAAAAGGAGCATTAACTAGAGAAAAGGATATTTTTAGAATTTTGTAGCTTGAAACCATTATGATAAATAAAGCATTTGCTCCTATAGGAGCAAATGCCCTATTTATCACAATGGTTTCAAAAAGTGACTTTTACAGAGTCGTCAAAAGTCGTCAATATGAGGGAAAGGGTTAAGTGGTGTATCTTAGTCAAACGTTCATTGACGTTGTCTACGATGACTATTACTAACAATAAGTTCTAAAAGATGAACTACGGAATAAACGTTAAATACTGACACATAAAGTGATTTCCTGAAACCATTGTGATATACAGATAATTTGCTTCATAGGAGCAAATGCTCTTTTTATTACAATGGTTTCAAAATCCACACCTCTATTTATCACAATGGTTTAAAAACTACACAATTCTAAAATTATAACTTTCTCTAATAAGTGCTCCTTTTCGGTTGATTTGCTTACAGAGTTTCAAAAATAGCCTATGCGGTAATGGGTTAATTATCGAAGCTCCAGTAAAAGTCTTGCTAATACGACCATTAAAAAGGAAGTTTCATTTTGGGTTTTAAGACAGGTTACAGCTTAGGGTATTAAGGATATAGAAAAGGAGCTTTCGTTATCATTTTTGTTCTGCATTAAGCAACGGCCCGTTTTTACAGAGTCTCCTGTATTAATAAATCACGTGATCGCTTTAGCTAATCTACTGTACTTAGTTCAGCATTAATGACATATTTCCTAAATCCCAAGATAGAAATATCGTTAAATTTTGTCTAGGTTATACCACACAGACATCTCTTATTTGGAATTGTGATATATTAACTGTAGGCTGTACTTAGAAATCAGACAGGCTTCATGCCAGACTTTTCATATTTATATACCCTTCGCTTGCTGAATTTTAAAATACATTTCTCCTTCTTTACCCATACCCTGTTGTATAATTACATATATCTTCACGGTGTACAAGTATTTCGCTGTGCAATCACTGCTGTGGAGTGCACTGGTTGCGCAATCAACTGGGTCTTCACTATTTACAGGTAGGTATATTGACGTGAATAGCAAGTGAAGGGTTAAAGTCTCGCATGTTATGAAAGAATCTTCTTCAGAGTTCTGATCCGGTTTAGATTAATTGCGCAGACATTACCAATGTGGCAACTTCCTTTAATCTTCACTATCAGGAATGTTTATAATAATAGTCGATATCTTTGTTTTAAATGTTTAACCCTTTCCCGTATGTAAGCGCATTTTGACGCATCTGCAAACAGAGTAGACCTAGATCAGACGGCTCCTATAGGATATCAATCCAAATTGTCAATCTCCATAAGAATAGTTAAACATAACCAACGCCATGATGTGATTCAGAGCAACACATAAAGATACGTACCCAAATACTAAAATCGTTATTTCTCAACTAAACCATATGTTGTGGCCACTCTTTAGAATCGTCTCTTTGAGACGATTCTAAAGAGTGGTCACAACATAAGGTTTGGTAGAAACATAAGGTTTGGTAGAAACATAAGGTTTGGTAGAAACATAAGGTTTGGTAGAAACATAAGGTTTGGTAGAAACATAAGGTGAAACATAAGGTTTGGTAGAAACATAAGGTTTGGTAGAAACATAAGGTTTGGTAGAAACATAAGGTTTGGTAGAAACATAAGGTTTGGTAGAAACATAAGGTTTGGTAGAAACATAAGGTTTGGTGGAGAAATGAAGACGTTATTCTGGAAACTGTTTTAATTTACGCATCTAATCTGAGCCTGTGTACAAATGAAGCTGTGTCTTTAAGCTATACCCGCAACTTAAAAGTAAGAAAACAGACGTTCTTTTTTTTATGAAGATGACACTTTTCTGTGTGACTGAAATCTATCTTTAGGCTAATACGACTGTGATATTCTCCTTGTTATCATAAATACTAGCACGAAGCGTGACTGAGCATGATTTGGTATACACCAACAACAACTTCGTGCACCTTTGCACCGAACATACATCGACAAAACTATACATTCACAGTAAAGCCTATCAACTTATTTCACCACAATCTCTACCCGGCTACACACACTCCTTACTCAAAGAACACTCCAAAAGTTGGGCGCCAAATGTACAGTAACATGGTGAAAAAGTTGTGACTCGACTGGGACTCATACCCAGGGCCCCTGGCTTACATGTACAATGTACCATGCCAACACTCTACCGACTGAGCTACCAAGCCACACAGTAAAGCCTGTCAACTTATTTCACCACAATCTCTACCCGGCTACATGGCATGTACAGTAAATTATCAATTTCGGATGCATGATTTAGTGGAGAGATAAAACTATTGTGCCCAGTGTTGTTTTCTAATGCATTTTATTTCAAACAAATTGACAAAGTGTTGCCATTAGCGAAATCCACCAGCAGCCATTACGATTTTATTACCGTCTGTACGACGCAAAACGATGAAATTGCAACAATGAAGAAAATCAATGTGATTTATCTTCAATTCTAAAATTATTTAAGAAAAGTTTTCATCTTCAATTCTAAGATCATTTAAAAGTACTACTTTAACCATTTCCATTATGTAAGAGCATTTTGACGCATCTGCAAACAGAGTAGACCCAGATCAGACGGCTCCTATAGGAGCCGTCTGATCAGGGTCTGCTCTGTATGCGTATGGTGTAATACAGATCTGGGTGGTACAGCTTCTGCCTGAGCCAAAATGTCAAGTGTTCATATGCCATTATAGAAAATAATCTTATTAATATTGATGATTTTATTATTTCCTAAATGAATATTCATCGGGAAAATGTTATTTTATAACAATCTAACCATCTGCAAGATTGTTCCAGAATAGGTACATGTACAGTAAATATGTTTTCTGCGACTTTCAAAAACAAGACCTATCTATAAGTCTGTGAGGTAGGTGGTAGCTCAATGCAGGTCAAAAGTAATGCAGAAAATACCTGATGTAATTAAGTGGCCGTTATAGAGAGGTTTTACTGTAATCGAATACATGTATATAAGACATTTGCAGACTGTGTAGATCCAGATCAGAGGGTTCATTGGGGCCCTCAGATCAGGGTATGCACTATTTTTCATACAAACAGTTTTATTTAGTGATAAATCTTTATGCAACGGTTTGTTTAGGCAATATTCAGAGAATGAGTAGCCACTTTTAAATATTACGGACGTTAACACTTTCAGTGGCAAATTTCTAATTGTCGAATGCAATCCTAGTTTGTTAAATCATTCAGTAAAATAATGAAATGAGATAAATAAATGCAAATATCAAAAGAATGAAGCACAGATATAGAAATAGGTATTGAGACAAAAAGTGAAGTCCCTGATCAGACACCCCATTGAAAAGACTGCGCTATTTGTCGTGGTGCATTTTTGCGACATTGCTGGTGAAAGGGTTAAGGCTTAAAATGCACTGTTACAACCCGTTTTGTAGTAACGTTGCAAATTGTAGTAATTACTACAAAGTGGGTTGGTATGCAAAGTTCAATATGTAGTAAACTCCTATTACACCGAGCATGGTTGTGTGACTGCAACCAAATTTGGGGTGGTCCTTCATATTGACAATATCCGAGTGCACAGTAAAAATCTTTTCGATACCTTGCCTACTTAAGGAAATAGAGTCAAAAACAGTTTACTACATTTCGTATGGGACCTTGCGACCCGTTTTGTAGTAACGTTGCAAATTGTAGTAATTACTACAAAGTGGGTTACTACAGTTTGTTTAAAAACTTGACAACTCATTTTGTAGTAATTGTGCATAAATATGAAATGATATAATATAAAATGATAAAATATTATATAATATATAATATTATATATATAATATATAATTTTTTTTTTTTTTTTTTATCAATTTTAAACAATACCATGAAATAAAATGACTTTTTGGCATATGTTCATAATATATAATATTATATAATATAATATATACTATTTTACTACAGTTTGTGTTAAAACTTGACAACTCATTTTGTAGTAATATTGCATGTATATGAAATGATATAGTATAAAATGATAAAATATTATATAATATATAATATTATATATATAATATATAATTTTTAAATTTTAAAATTTTTTTTTTATAATCGATAGGAAACAATATCATGAAATAAAATGACTTTTTGGCATATCTTTATAATATATAATATTATATACTATAATATATATCATTTTGTATTATGTATAATAATACCAATATAACATATAACAAAATGTTATAAACAATAATAACATCGCTGAATGTAGTAATTACTACAAAACGGGTTACTACACTTTGCGTGAAACCCTCCCAACCCGTTTTGTAGTAACGTTGCAAATTGTAGTAATTACTACAAAGTGGGTTGGCATGCAAAGTTCAATATGTAGTAAACTCCTATTACACCGAGCATGGTTGTGTGACTGCAACCAAATTTGGGGTGGTCCTTCATATTGACAATATCCGAGTGCACGGTAAAAATCTTTTCGATACCTTGCCTACTTAAGGAAATAGAGTCAAAAACAGTTTACTACATTTCGTATGGGACCTTGCGACCCGTTTTGTAGTAACGTTGCAAATTGTAGTAATTACTACAAAGTGGGTTACTACAGTTTGTTTAAAAACTTGACAACTCATTTTGTAGTAATTGTGCATAAATATGAAATTATATAATATAAAATGATTAAATATTATATAATATATAATATAATATATATAATATATAATTTAATTTTTTTTTTTTTTTTATCAATTTAAATCAATATAATGAAATAAAATGACTTTTTGGCATATGTTCATAATATATAATATTATATAATATAATATATATTATTTTACTACAGTTGTGTTAAAACTTCACAACTCATTTTGTAGTAATATTTCATGTATATGAAATGATATCATATAAAATGATTAAATATTATATAATATTATATAATATATATATTTTTTAAATTTTCATAATTTTTCTTATAATCGATTGGAAACAATACCATGAAATAAAATGACTTTTTGGCATATTTTTATAATATATAATATTATATAATATAATATATAAAATTTTGTATTATGTATAATAATACTAATAACATATAATAAAATGTTATAAACAATAATTACATCGCTGAAAGTAGTAATTACTACAAAACGGGTTACTACACTTTGCGTGAAACCCTCCCAACCCGTTTTGTAGTAACGTTGCAAATTGTAGTACATTGTAATTACTACAAAGTGGGTTGGTATGCAAAGTTCAATATGTAGTAAACTCCTATTACACCGAGCATGGTTGAGTGACTGCAACCAAATTTGGGGTGGTCCTTCATATTGACAATATCCGAGTGCACAGTAAAAATCTTTTCGATACCTTGCCTACTTAAGGAAATAGAGTCAAAAACAGTTTACTACATTTCGTATGGGACCTTGCGACCCGTTTTGTAGTAACGTTGCAAACTGTAGTAATTTCTACAAAGTGGGTTACTGCAGTTTGTTTAAAAACTTGACAACTCATTTTGTAGTAATTGTGCATAAATATGAAATTATATAATATAAAATGATTAAATATTATATAATATATAATATATATAATTTTTAAAAAAATTTTTTTTTATCAATTTAAATCAATATAATGAAATAAAATGACTTTTTGGCATATGTTCATAATATATAATATTTTATATAATATAATATATATTATTTTACTACAGTTTGTGTTAAAACTTCACAACTCATTTTGTAGTAATATTGCATGTATATGAAATGATATCATATAAAATGATTAAATATTATATAATATTATATAATATTATATAATATATATATTTTTTAAATTTTCATATTTTTTCTTATAATCGATTGGAAACAATACCATGAAATAAAATGACTTTTTGGCATATTTTTATTATATATAATATTATATAATATAATATATAAATTTTGTATTATGTATAATAATACTAATAACATATAACAAAATGTTATAAAGAATAATTACATCGCTGAATGTAGTAATTACTACAAAACGGGTTACTACACTTTGCGTGAAACCCTCCCAACCCGTTTTGTAGTAACGTTGCAAATTGTAGTAATTACTACAAAGTGGGTTGGTATGCAAAGTTCAATATGTAGTAAACTCCTATTACACCGAGCATGGTTGTGTGACTGCAACCAAATTTGGGGCGGTCCTTCATATTGACAATATCCGAGTGCACAGTAAAATTCTTTTCGATACCTTGCCTACTTAAGGAAATAGAGTCAAAAACAGTTTACTACATTTCGTATGGGACCTTGCGACCCGTTTTGTAGTAACGTTGCAAACTGTAGTAATTTCTACAAAGTGGGTTACTGCAGTTTGTTTAAAAACTTGACAACTCATTTTGTAGTAATTGTGCATAAATATGAAATTATATAATATAAAATGATTAAATATTATATAATACATAATATAATATATATAATATATAAAAAAAATTAATTTTTTTTTATCAATTTAAATCAATATAATGAAATAAAATGACTTTTTGGCATATGTTCATAATACATAATATTATATAATATAATATATATTATTTTACTACAGTTTGTGTTAAAACTTCACAACTCATTTTGTAGTAATATTGCATATATATGAAATGATATCATATAAAATGATTAAATATTATATAATATTATATAATATATATATTTTTTAAATTTTCATATTTTTTTTATAATCGATTGGAAACAATACCATGAAATAAAATGACTCTTTGGCATATTTTTATAATATATAATATTATATAATATAATATATAAAATTTTGTATTATGTATAATAATACTAATAACATATAATAAAATGTTATAAACAATAATTACATCGCTGAATGTAGTAATTACTACAAAACGGGTTACTACACTTTGCGTGAAACCCTCCCAACCCGTTTTGTAGTAACGTTGCAAATTGTAGTAATTACTACAAAGTGGGTTGATATGCAAAGTTCAATATGTAGTAAACTCCTATTACACCGAGCATGGTTGTGTGACTGCAACCAAATTTGGGGTGGTCCTTCATATTGACAATATCCGAGTGCACAGTAAAAATCTTTTCGATACCTTGCCTACTTAATGAAATAGAGTCAAAAACAGTTTACTACATTTCATATGGGACCTTGCGACCCGTTTTGTAGTAACGTTGCAAATTGTAGTAATTACTACAAAGTGGGTTACTACAGTTTGTTTGAAAACTTGACAACTCATTTTGTAGTAATTGTGCATAAATATGAAATGATATAGTATAAAATGATTAAATATTATATGATATATAATATAATATATATAATATATTTGTTTTTTAAAAAAAAAATTTATCCATATAAAACAATACCATGAAATAAAATGACTTTTTGGCATATGTTCATAATATATAATATTATATAATATAATATATAGTATTTTACTACAGTTTGTGTTAAGCTTTCACAACTCATTTTGTAGTAATATTGCATGTATATGAAATGATATCATATAAAATGATTAAATGTTATATAATATTATATAATATATATATTTTTTAAATTTTCATATTTTTTTTATAATCGATTGGAAACAATACCGTGAAATAAAATGACTTTTTGGCATATTTTATAATATATAATATTATATAATATAATATATAATATTTTGTATTATGTATAATAATACTAATAACATATAACAAAATGTTATAAATAATAAATATATCGCTGAATGTAGTAATTATTACAAAACGGGTTACTACACTTTGCGTGAAACCCTCCCAACCCGTTTTGTAGTAACGTTGCAAATTGTAGTAATTACTACAAAGTGGGTTGGCATGCCTAATTCAATATGTAGTAAACTCCTATTACACCGAGCATAGTTGTGTGACTGCAACCAAATTTGGGGTGGTCCTTCATATTGACAATATACGAGTGCACAGTGAAAATCTTTCCGATACCTTGCCTACTTAATGAAATAGAGTCAAAAACAGTTTACTACATTTCGTATGGGACCTTGCGACCCGTTTTGTAGTAACGTTGCAAATTGTAGTAATTATTACAAAGTGGGTTACTACAGTTTGTTTAAAAACTTGACAACTCATTTTGTAGTAATTGTGCATAAATATGAAATTATATAATATAAAATGATTAAATATTATATAATATAATATATATAATATATAATTTAAAAAAAAAAATTAACCGCATAAAACAATACCATGAAATAAAATGACTTTTTGGCATATGTTCATAATATATAATATTATATAATATCATTTTGTAGTTATTGTGCATAAATATGAAATGATATAATATAAAATGATTAAATATTATATAATATATAATATAATATATAATTAAAAAAAAAATGTTTTAACTACATAAAACAATACCATGAAATAAAATGACTTTTGTCATATGTTAATAATATATAATATTATATAATATAATATATAATATTTTACTACAGTTTGTGTTAAGACTTCACAACTCACTTTGTAGTAAACTTGCATGTATATGAAATGATATCATTTAAAATGATAAAATATCACATAATATTATATAATATTATATAATATATATATTTTTTAAATTGTTATAATATTTTTAATAATCGATAGGAAACAATACCATGAAATAAAATGACTTTTTGGCATATTTTTATAATATATAATATAATATATAATAATAAGGGTAATCACACAAACTTAAAATGCAAGTAATGCCAAGCTCACTTGCATGAACGTGTGTAGCACTGTGTCCAATTATTATCCCCTTTCGCCGGTCCTAATTGCCTTTTAAACCTTAACCCTTTCCAATTTTGTTTATATCTATAACAATTCTAAATACCTAATAAATATTCATTGACCAAATAGCTATAATGAAATATGGACGGTGGAATATTGTAGCATTTTAGAAATTGATCTATAATTTTTCATTAACAAGCAGGAGTCATTTGATCAGGGTCTTATCTGTTTGCAAATACGTGAAAATGCGTTTATATGAAGGAACATTTTAAATAATCCATGAATATCCGTGTAAACAATGGCTATTTACAATGGCAACTGTACACTAGCTGGATGTTTTGGTATTGTAGAAACTGTAGAGTCTATTGTAACTTCATAAGCAAACACAACAGGCCCAGATTTGAGACGGCTGCTACAGTAGAGCCATATGCTATGGGTCTACTGTTCTCAAATTCGTATTTATGTAGTAACTGATCAAAAGCGACTGTTCAGAGTAGACCCAGATCCGGTGGCCCCTATAATACCTGTTTGATCCTCGGAGTCGTCTGATCAGGGTCCACACTTTTTTAGCTACTTGGACTATATAGCTTTGAATAGTTTGTATTTGGCAAAATAATAACCCATATCAATTATAATTATTTCTTATAAAATAGCCATAATGTAAAAGACTAATACATTGTATCTTCTGTTAAGTACTGAAAAAGTTAAAATAATTGCAAAAGGTTTGACAGGGCATTTCCACCAGATAAAAAGACAATGAATATTCATGTAAGATATAGTAATTTTATGAATACTAATTATCTGTTGTTTTATTAAGACATGTGGACAAGATATCAACAGAACCCGATCTATATCATTTTATGCGCAAACAGCAGACTCCTATCTAATAGTTTCGTTTGGGTCTATCCTATTTGCAAAGGTATAGATGTGTGTCTATCTCCAGTAAAGAGTTATGCATGTAGTCGTAATTATCATTTCTTAAATATTCATTAACCCTTAACTCTATGAATATTCATGTAAGAAATAATTGCATTATAAAAAGTAATTAGAATTATTATTAAAATAGCATATGGTCACAGGAAGGTTTGGCCATGGCAGAAACTGGGTCTACTCTGTTTGCAAAGGCGTAGAACGATGTATTTATGGAGTAAAGGGATATTAAGCGGGTTATGCAGGTCCAGTCTGTGGTTTGGAAATATTGACAAATACTCTCCTGGGTCTTAGAAATTTTCAACAAAATCTAGGCCCATAACTCCATCAATGTTCATTGCGATTGGATGAAAACTCGTCAGATGCACAAGTGAACGCCCTGAATAATATACTCACAAAGAGTCATGTTGTTTCTAGGATAAATGCTTTTAAAGTTGTTAAAATTCAATATGTTCACAAAATCAAGGTCCATTACTTTGTTAATATGCGACACAAACTTAAAATTCTTATTTTCACAAACCAGCTTTAAATAACCTTGTAGGAGATATGGCCTAGACGCGAAGCGTGACAGACGGACCGACAGAATCGAGAAAAGCTATAGTCTCCCAACTACTAAATGGTGGGGGTCTAATAATGAAATCATGAATATTAGTTATATTAATGGTTGTAAAAGCATATGGACACACTAACGTTTTTGGTCATTGCAGAAACTGTAGAATCATTATCGATAATATAAATTCTGAAAGGGTGTGATCCCCGAGAGCAAAGATTGCAACACAAAAAGAGAAAATTGCAGACTCGGTTTTATTGAGTCTGTTCATGAACAGTAATTGAAAGTGCAACACTGCTCACGCCCCCTAGCACCGGCTTAAGCGCTATTCAATTTTCAGAACAAGAAGTACTGAAATTCATGATCTCGAAGGATCAGAAGGTATAACAACACTGAGAATGAAGTACGGGGTATATGTTATGAAGTATATCATAAACAGAGTAGACCCTGATCAGACGGCTTAAACGGGAGTCGCCTGATCTGGGTCTACTCTGTTTGCATAGGCATAGAAAGGCATATTCATGGAGTAAAGATTTAAAAAGCTGCGTTATGGTCAATTCATAATGCAAACTACAAAATTCTAAACGCTTTCTTTTCTCTTTTATATGATCTTTTTTGGTATATTTATTCGAAGAGCTTGGGTCTTAAAAAGTCTACGGCAAAATGGGTTAATAGTAAAGACATTATAGTCAAAGTTTTATAAGGACAAGGGGGTCATTTGCCCTATATCTCTCACCTGAATTACGACTTGAACTGAAATTTACACATAGTTTGGATCAAGATCTGATACCAAATTAATGACTGGCTGACCAAGATCCAAGCTGCTTACAACTTGTGACAATTTTGTCTTAGGTCAAAATGCCTAAATCTGATCTTTTAGAAATTCAAGCAGAAGACAATTCTAAAGCAGACATCCTGGTAAGGTTTTGAAAGATCACATGATTAACTGCGAGATTAGTTTTTATTGAAACGTGTGATAGAAAATTCCAACTAGTATTTGATTTTATTGTAATTATTTACTGCATTGTAATATATTATCTCCAGTCGGCACACATATATTTGATCGAAATTCAAAATGTCCATGTTTCATTTTACTGCAGACAACACTCTTGATTTACAGTCAACTGCGGGTCATTTTCATGTCACTATGTGTTCCAACAACCTTTTGCACTCTTAGCAATTAACTGTTTCAATGCTTGAGAATTGCCGTTATATTTCCGTCTGCTTCAAGTTTAAGAATGGACGTTAGTTCAATGTCTTTGCAAAAAGATAAACAGTGTGTTAAACAGTTTGGATCCTGATCAGAGGCCGAGCTACACGTCGTCTCATCTGGATCCAAAACTGTTTTGCATATGATATTACAGACCCGTTTATGGCTTTGAAGGGGTTAATGTCTGCAAATATTGTCGCCTGCTTCATTTTTTCCTTCCATATCTATTCAAAAATAAATGTCAGAGTGAAAAACAGTTTTGACCCTGATGAGTGCCAAGTTACTCGGCGTTTCATATGGATCCAGAATGTTTGCAAAGCTTGTTATAAATGCTACGAACCAAAGCAAACGCAACTTGAACAAAACGCATACCTTTTTAGAGGGACAGTTCCTTTTATTATACTTAAACATGCCTTACCCGGCCATTTTACACATAATTTTACCCATAATTTCGGCGAATAATTTTTCTTCTATTGTAATTTGATGTGTTCGGGATATTCAAAAATGTATATGTGTTCAGCTGAACATATTTTAAATGAGGCTATGTGTTTTATAATGTCCAAGCTGGTCTAAAACGGCCGGAAGTCAGTTTAAAATGATGATTTGTGTATGTACATGTATATATATACATGTACCTAACTTTATTGATACATGACACTTTAACAAAATATTCTGTCTGTATGTCAATTAATTTATAGGAGACACACACACTAAACGGGACACCTAAAGAAGATAGACATTAAGAAAGAGAGGGGGATTGCGTGCCTGCGTGCGTGCGTGTGTGTGTGTGTGACAGAGAGAGAGAGAGAGAGAGAGAGACAGAGAGAGACAGAGACAGAGAGAGAGAGACAGAGACAGAGACAGAGACAGACAGACAGACAGACAGACAGAGACAGACAGAGATAGAGAGACACAGAGAGAGATAGACAGACAGACAGACAGTGGCAGAAAGACAGAAAGACAGACAGAGACAGACAGACAGACATAAAGAGAGAACAAGAGGGAGATGATGGCCCTGATATCGCTCACCAGAGTGCCATTGACAGCAGACATTCTAACAGATAATTGCAAAAATCAGTGTTATAACCCTATCAGTGCTAAGCATGACTTGACTGAAATTAGCACAGTTTGGATTCTGATCTGATACATTTGTAACTTCATAATTATGTGGTTTGTACAAGAGGGTTATTTGAAAGATTGGTATGTATTAAAAACAGTGTGAACAAACAGACAATAATTCTGAAGCAGACATCAACTAGAGTATAGTGCAGGTGAACTTCAACTTGACCTCTCAAGATAACTAGCTGGCTAGCTAGTGGTTCAAAGGGTGACCTTTATACTGTAGAAGTCTATTTTAAAATATAACCCACATGGCAGGGCCAAATTTAACCTCAGAACATTGATATTAACACAATTCATAAAGGTATACTAAGTAAATCTATACACCAAATATCTAAGCTCTGGAACATGCAGTTTTTGGCCAGAAGATTTTTAAAGTTTTCCCTATGCCTAACTAATGAACCAAGCACTCTGTAACAGACAGCTGGTACATTTCATTTCATATACATGCAAGTTTACTACAAAATGAGTTGTGAAGTTTTAACACAAACTGTAGAAAAATATTATATATTATATTATATAATATTATATATTATGAACATATGCCAAAAAGTCATTTTAAGTCATGGTATTGTTTCCTATCGATTAAATTTTTTTTTCTATAAAATTTAAAAAAAATATATATATTATATAATATTGTATAATATTATGTGATATTTTTTCATTTTAAATGATATCATTTCATATACATGCAAGTGTACTACAAAGTGAGTTGTGAAGTTTTAACACAAACTGTAGTGAAATATTATATGTTATATTATATAATATTATATATTATGAACATATGCCAAAAAGTCATTTTATTTCATGGTATTGTTTTATATGGATAAAAAAAATCTTTTTTAAAAATTATATATTATATATATTATATTATATATTATATAATATTTAATCATTTTATACTATATCATTTCATATTTATGCACAATTACTACAAAATGAGTTGTCAAGTTTTTAAACAAACTGTAGTAACCCACTTTGTAGTAATTACTACAATTTGCAACGTTACTACAAAACGGGTCGCAAGGTCCCATACGAAATGTAGTAAACTGTTTTTGACTCTATTTCATTAAGTAGGCAAGGTATCGAAAAGATTTTTACTGTGCACTCGGATATTGTCAATATGAAGGACCACCCCACATTTGGTTGCAGTCACACAACCATGCTCGGTGTAATAGGAGTTTACTACATATTGAACTTTGCATATCAACCCACTTTGTAGTAATTACTACAATTTGCAACGTTACTACAAAACGGGTTGGGAGGGTTTCTCGCAAAGTGTAGTAACCCGTTTTGTAGTAATTACTACATTCAGCGATGTAATTATTCTTTATAACATTTTGTTATATGTTATAAGTATTATTATACATAATACAAAATATTATATATTATATTATATAATATTATATATTATAAAAATATGCCAAAAAGTCATTTTATTTCACGGTATTGTTTCCGATCAATTATAAAAAAAAATATGAAAATTTAAAAAATATATATATTATATAATATTATATAATATTTAATCATTTTATATGATATCATTTCATATACATGCAATATTACTACAAAATGAGTTGTGAAAGTTTAACACGAACTGTAGTAAAATACTATATATTATATTATACAATATTATATATTATGAACATATGCCAAAAAGTCATTTTATTTCATGGTAATGTTTTATATGGATAAAAAATTTTTTTTAAAAAAATATATATTATATATATTATATTATATATTATATAATATTTAATCATTTTATAATATATCATTTCATATTTATGCACAATTACTACAAAATGAGTTGTCAAGTTTTTAAACAAACTGTAGTAACCCACTTTGTAGTAATTACTACAATTTGCAACGTTACTACAAAACGGGTCGCAAGGTCCCATACGAAATGTAGTAAACTGTTTTTGACTATTTCATTAAGTAGACAAGGTATCAAAAAGATTTTTACTGTGCACTCGGATATTGTCAATATGAAGGACCACCCCAAATTTGGTTGCAGTCACACAACTATGCTCGGTGTAATAGGAGTTTACTACATATTGAATTAGGCATGCCAACCCACTTTGTAGTAATTACTACAATTTGTAACGTTACTACAAAACGGGTTGGGAGGGTTTCACGCAAAGTGTAGTAACCCGTTTTGTAGTAATTACTACATTCAGCGATGTAATTATCATTTATTAATTTTTGTTATATGTTATTAGTATTATTATACACAATACACAATATTATATATTATATTATATAATATTATATATTATAAAAATATGCCAAAAAGTCATTTTATTTCACGGTATTGTTTCCAATCGATTATAAAAAAAAATATGAAAATTTAAAAAATATATATATGATATAATATTATATAATATTTAATCATTTTATATGATATCATTTCATATACATGAAATATTACTACAAAATGAGTTGTGAAGTTTTAACACAAACTGTAGTAAAATAATATATATTATATTATATAATATTATATATTATGAACATATGCCAAAAAGTCATTTTATTTCATTATATTGATTTAAATTGATAAAAAAAATTTTTTTTTAAAAATTATATATTATATATATTATATTATATATTATATAATATTTAATCATTTTATATTATATAATTTCATATTTATGCACAATTACTACAAAATGAGTTGTCAAGTTTTTAAACAAACTGCAGTAACCCACTTTGTAGAAATTACTACAGTTTGCAACGTTACTACAAAACGGGTTGCAAGGTCCCATACGAAATGTAGTAAACTGTTTTTGACTCTATTTCCTTAAGTAGGCAAGGTATCGAAAAGATTTTTACTGTGCACTCGGATATTGTCAATATGAAGGACCGCCCCAAATTTGGTTGCAGTCACACAACCATGCTCGGTGTAATAGGAGTTTACTACATATTGAACTTTGCATACCAACCCACTTTGTAGTAATTACTACAATTTGCAACGTTACTACGAAACGGGTTGGGAGGGTTTCACGCAAAGTGTAGTAACCCGTTTTGTAGTAATTACTACTTTCAGCAATGTAATTATTGTTTATAACATTTTGTTATATGTTATTAGTATTATTATACATAATACAAAATTTTATATATCATATTATATAATGTTATATATTATAAAAATATGCCAAAGAGTCATTTTATTTCATGGTATTGTTTCCAATCGATTATAAGAAAAAATATGAAAATTTGAAAAATATATATATTATTTAATATTATATAATATTATATAATATTTAATCATTTTATATGATATCATTTCATATACATGCAATATTACTACAAAATGAGCTGTGAAGTTTTAACACAAACTGTAGTAAAATAATATATATTATATTATATAATATTATATATTATGAACATATGCCAAAAAGTCATTTTATTTCATTATATTGATTTAAATTGATAAAAAAAAAAAATTAAAATTATATATTATATATATAATATTATATATTATATAATATTTTATCATTTTATACTATATAATTTCATATTTATGCACAATTACTACAAAATGAGTTGTCAAATTTTTAAACAAACTGTAGTAACCCACTTTGTAGTAATTACTACAATTTGCAACGTTACTACAAAACGGGTCGCAAGGTCCCATACGAAATGTAGTAAACTGTTTTTGACTCTATTTCCTTAAGTAGGCAAGGTATCGAAAAGATTTTTGCTGTGCACTCGGATATTGTCAATATGAAGGACCACCCCAAATTTGGTTGCAGTCACACAACCATGCTCGGTGTAATAGGAGTTTACTACATATTGAACTTTGCATGCCAACCCACTTTGTAGTAATTACTACAATTTGCAACGTTACTACAAAACGGGTTGGGAGGGTTTCACGCAAAGTGTAGTAACCCGTTTTGTAGTAATTACTACATTCAGCGATGTTATTATTGTTTATAACATTTTGTTATATGTTATATTAGTATTATTATACATAATACAAAATGATATATATTATAGTATATAATATTATATATTATAAAGATATGCCAAAAAGTCATTTTATTTCATGATATTGTTTCCTATCGATTATAAAAAAAAAAATTTAAAATTTAAAAATTATATATTATATATATAGTATTATATATTATATAATATTTTATCATTTTATACTATATCATTTCATATACATGCAATATTACTACAAAATGAGTTGTCAAGTTTTAACACAACTGGAGTAAAATAGTATATATTATATTATATAATATTATATATTATGAAATATGCCAAAAAGTCATTTTTTTCATGGTATTGTTTTAAATTGATAAAAAAAATATTTTCAAAAATTATATATTATATATATAATATTATATATAATATTTTATCATTTTATACTATATCATTTCATATACATGCAATATTACTACAAAATGAGTTGTGAAGTTTTAACACAAACTGTAGTAAAATAGTATATATTATATTATATAATATTATATATTATGAACATATGCCAAAAAGTCATTTTTTTCATGGTATTGTTTTAAATTGATAAAAATTTTTTTTTCAAAAATTACATATTATATATATAATATTATATATTGTATAATATTTTATCATTTTATACTATATCATTTCATATACATGCAATATTACTACAAAATGAGTTGTGAAGTTTTTACACAAACTGTAGTAAAATAGTATATATTATATTATATAATATTATATATTATGAACATATGCCAAAAAGTCATTTTATTTCATGGTATTGTTTAAAATTGATAAAAAAAATTTTTTTTAAAAATTATATATTATATATATAATATTATATATTATATAATATTTTATCATTTTATACTATATCATTTCATATTTATGCACAATTACTGCAAAATGAGTTGTCAAGTTTTTAAAGAAACTGTAGTAACCCACTTTGTAGTAATTACTACAATTTGCAACGTTACTACAAAACGGGTCGCAAGGTCCCATACGAAATGTAGTAAACTGTTTTTGACTCTATTTCCTTAAGTAGGCAAGGTATCGAAAAGATTTTTACTGTGCACTCGGATATTGTCAATATGAAGGACCACCCCAAATTTGGTTGCAGTCACACAACCATGCTCGGTGTAATAGGAGTTTACTACATATTGAACTTTGCATGCCAACCCACTTTGTAGTAATTACTACAATTTGCAACGTTACTACAAAACGGGTTGGGAGGGTTTCACGCAAAGTGTAGTAACCCGTTTTGTAGTAATTACTACAATTTGCAACGTTACTACAAAACGGGTTGTAACAATGCACAATGTCTGAACTTTCGTCACACAAGTAAACAAACATTATAGGTGGTGATGGCTGACAATTAGTGTAAAATATTGTAGCTGGTTCTACATCCTTTGTAAAGCCTAAATAATGTTTTTTGCATAATTGGGGTAGTTTGAAAACAAAGTAGACATGGCGGGGCATTAGTGCAAATGTAGGTAAGACGATCAGCCCATAGTTTGAAGTCACAGACTTCCTTCAGTCTTCGAAATTGCCATACGCATGTGTACATTAGGGGTAGAAACTGTCTATTAGAATCAACAGCAGTTATTACACACTCGTTAGATACTGCAGCATATAATGAAACCATTTTAGACCATGGAGAATGATGATATATAATATAGGGTTTTAAAACAGGAAAGCCTATTTCACCATTATTTTGTTTCACATTGACCGCGTTTTGACATGTACATGGATAGGGATTTATGAAATGCTTTCACTGTAGTTGTATTTCAGAGAGTTGTTGAGGGATGGAAACCGTTTTAACCCTTTCCCTGCAGCATAATTATGCATCAATATACATTGTAAGCACTTAGCGCCATGAATATTCATGTCAGAAATAAGTACTATCAATACTTACTAGCGCAATGTTTATAACGGGGTCATATAAATAAGGACAGTTTTCCATGGCAGAAACTATAGATACAATATACAGTAAAATCCCGCTAATGCAACCACCTAAAAGAGGCATAATTCTGAGTGCTAGATGCAGGTGGTAGCTTAATGCAGGATAAAAGTAATGCAGAAAACTCCTAGGAGCTTTCTGCTTTACTTTTGCCCTGCATTAAGTCGTCGCTCGCATTAAAGGGGTTCTACTGTATATGTTGTGAGTGGTCCTTTTGTACAAATTGATATTAAATGAAAATGCCATTAAGCTAGCCTAAAATTGTACAAAATGACCAAGCGCATCATATTCTTTTTATCACATAAATTATTTCTACTAAAATGCCGTTTTTTTGGTGTTTCTATATGGCCTTACAGCTTAATATACAAAGCATTACCTCATAGGCTGTTTCAGACCAAACCACTTTGATTACATCTACCGCAAATGAACATTTACTAGAGAAAATAAATAGTTTAGAATTGTGTAGTTTTAAAATCATTGTGATAATTAGAGCATTTGCTCCCATGGAGCAAATGCTCTATTTGTCACAATGACTTTATAAAATGACTTTTACAGGGTCGTCAAAAGGTGTCAGTATGAGGGAATGGGTTAAATGTAATACATATATAGAAAAACATTCGATGGCTACATTAACTCAAGGGAGGTTATGTGATAATTAGATATATACTACTATTTTATAAAAAAACCCATAGCAGAGCCAGATGATAGGTTCCTGTAGGAGCCGTCTGACCAGGGTGTTCTCTGTACAGTAAAACCTCTTCAATGCGACCAACAAAAAGGGACATAATCATGGGTGCCAGGGGCAGGTGGTAGCTTAATGCAAGACGAAAGTTATGCAGAAAGCTCCCATAAGGAGCTTTCTGCATAACTTTCGTCCTGCATTAAACAACCACCTGCTTATAAAGACAGTCATGTTTATTCATTAAGTGGTCGCATTAGAGGGTTTTTACTGTATGCTTATGATTTTACACATTACCCTCCTAGTGACGCATTTTTGCACCTCTATGAAATTCCCATTTTGAAACCATTGTCATAAACAAATAAGCAAATGCTCTATTTATCACAGTGGTTTCAAGTCTACACATTTCTAAAACTCTCATTTTCTATAGTTAATGCTCCTTTTCGGTAGATTTATTCAAAGAGGTTGGATCTAAAAATAGCCTAGGAGAGAATGACTTAATATAGATGTGATTCTACAGTTTCGGTCAACATCAAACCATATACATACATGTATACATATACCACCATAAAAAGTCAACTAATAAATATTCAGGATGGCATTAATTCCTGAATAAATATTCAACAGGGGAAGTGTTTATATAGATGGTACTTATTAAACATAGTTGGGATAGGAATGAGGGTGTGGTGATTGCATTTTGTTTAACCCTGTCTTTTACCTGTTCTATGATGTTTTAAGATTTCAATACCTACTGAATATTCAAAATACATGTAGTTATAATAAAATGTGGAATCTGGAACATTGTAGCCATTTTAGAAAGTAAAGAAACAAATCTATCAGATTATATTAGCAAACATGACATACCCTGATCAGACGGCTTCTATAGGAGACGTGTGTTCTGGGCCTACTCTGTTTTCAAATTGCAATTGCAAATGTGTGAAAAGGCGTTTAAATATACTGATATACTGATATCACGATGAACAATTACGCCCAGTCGATAAGTAATTAATGTTTGTAAAGAGAATTCCGTTCACCCACTCTGCTCAGATCGTTTTAACCCTTTCCCTCATAGAAACGTGTTTTCACGCATTTCCAAACACAGTAGACCCAGATCAGACGGCTCCTAGAGGAGCCGTCTGATCAGGGTCTGCTCTGTTTGCTTATGGAATTTGATAGATCCATGTCTTTACTTTCTAAAATAGCTACAACGCACCACCTTCCATATTTGATTATAACTGTTTTGTTCATGAATATTCAATGGGTATTAAAATTATAGTACAGGGAAAGGGTTAAAGCATGTTCTATTACTTGAAAACCTACATACTCCCTCTCAGATATTTTAAGGTTTCTATTGGAAATCAGAATGGCGTGTGGGGAAAGTACGCATGTGGTACGCTTAGAGGGATGGAAACGGTTTCTTAACCCTTTACGTGTTGCATATTTATGTTAGGAATACTAGTAACGACATTATGAATATGTATTAGCTGAATTTTTTAATGTAGCATTTTCAAGTAAAGAGTTTTACTCTGACAAAGACTATATAATCAGAATTAAATCATGTCAAAAGCAAACAGAGCACATCCGGGTCAGACGGTTCGTGCGGGAGCCGTTTGATCAGGGTCTATTCAATTTGCAAAGGGTTAAAAATGCGGTTATATGAAGGAATAGGGTTACGCCTACTGACTAGTTCATGGAAATGTGGCGTTAAACCAACACCTACATTAAATCAACTGAAGTTTAAGATATGATAGCTAACAGTGTATTGTCATGACAAATATATACATAGTTCAACGGTATCTTAACATATAAACAAACAGACCAGACCCAGATCAGATACATCTATTAATAAAATATACAATCGATTGGCTGACCTTGTTTACATCCTAATCTTACAGGGGGGGGGGGGGAGGTTACACAGAAATCTATTAACTTTTTCCTTCATATAAACGCCTTTGCAACCACAGTAGGCGTAGATCGGAGCTTACAGGGGCCACTTGTAATTTAAGACTCCTATGTTCAATAAATAACTGGTCGCCTTAGACAGTTTCTTTTGTTTTCTATCAATCAGATACGGTAGAAATGTACTTGTAGGTATAATAAAACGCCACTACTAATCAATGGATATTTCGATATCCTGCTTACAACCTTCTATAATCCTTGTTAAAATGTTAAAAGTTACCTAAAACAGTAGAATAAACGCCTAAACGGCTATAAAAGTACAAAAATGAGTCATGCAGGAAACACCACATACAGAACAAACACTCGCCCGAACAGCAACACAAGGAAACAGCAAATGTACATAACTAGAAAAAACAACAAGAGACGCACAAAGACAAAACAAACATACAATAGGAGGAAGATGGAAGTACCGCCTTGGAACGGTCAATGACAAAAGTCACTGGGGGGTTAAACCGGTTTATGGGCGCCCAACCTCACTCTTATTCCATCCCCACCCTAAAAGACAAGCAGTGTAAATAAACGTATCCCCTCTCCGACTAATCTACAACAACCGCGACGGCAAATACAATGGTAAAGTGCATGTATAACAAAAAAACATTTAATTGAACATACTGTATCCACCTATCGCTAGTGTACTCAATGATTGAGCTGCAAACAGAGTAACTGTAGAAAAGTAATAAAGGGTACGACAAAAATGAAATAGTACAGATATCCGACGTTCTCCTTCCATTTCTGGATTTAAGAGGTCGCCTTCATAGAGTACTAAACCTTTCTTGTCGGCGTACATGCAAAGAGGCCAGCGTAATTGCCAACTGTAAAAGGGTTCACAACCAAACATGCAGTATGTTGTAGTACTACAGGATCATATCCCTTTTTAATGAATTGTTTAACACAAATACACAACGTCCTTGAATTTCCATGACAAATGACACTGGTTCGCAAATGGAGATAGGAAACACATATATTCTTCTAAAACTACTCCATGAAAGTTCATGTAAGAAATAATGATATCATGAATACTAATTAGAATATTTGTTACAATAGCACATGGACACACAAACACTTTGACCATGACAAAAACTGTAGAATCATATCTATATCATAACCAAACAGAGCAGACCTTGACCAGACGGCTCCTATAGGAGCCGTCTGATCTGGGTCTACTCTGTTTGCAAATGGCGTAGAAAATCGTATTTGTGGAGAACACTACATGGTCTCTTGGTACATATCATTTTGATATTATTCTCCCTTAGTCCTGGGTTTTGTCGGTATACTTTACATAACAACGTACCATGTCTCGTGCCAATCCGTTGGGGGGTCTTCCATTAATATTAATGGTTCAAATAGATAAAAACTAAGTGCGAACTATTTATCATATACGACATTTATATACTACGTACATATTACCCAGGGAATAAATTAATGCAGCACAAATAAGTATCTGTCACGATGCTGCTTACGATGAAGTAGAAGACATAAAATTTGAGCTTTATGCAAACTACAAATACTGCAATGTGGTTTAAAATGTTTCAACTACTACTTTTTTAATAGATGTCTAACAGATGTCTGAATATATATGCTATTCAGTTCCAAAATACATTTATATAACAACAAAATGATACTGTCATAATTCTGGTGTAAATATTATCAGTTTGCCTGTTTCGTAATCATACCAAATATTTCTAAAGGTTTGTTCCACAATGGTATTACAATGTCTAAATAGCTGATGGTTTGCTAGGCTAGTTTGCGCTATAGTGCTGCCGCTGATGATACTAACGAAAATGACATTTGTTACAATATGATGATCTCATAAAAAATTGTCTTATTACGCCTTTGCAAACCTAACTGATCTAGATCAGGTTTTGCTCCGCTTCTTTATGAAAATACAGTAAAACCTCTCTATAACGGCCACTAAATTATGTTAATTAGTTGGTATGTAGGACAGGTGGTTGCTTAAAGCAAGGTGAAAGTAAAACAGAACGCTCCTATAGGAGCGTTCTGTTTTACTTTCACCTTGCTTTAAGCAGCCACCTGCCTCTAACACAAAATAATTGATATAATTTAGTGGTCGTTATAGAAAGGTTTTACTATAGACCTGATCCTACAGGTTATATATTTACCAAAACCTCATGTATACGCATATCATTATAAAACGCAGCTAATAAATATTCATGGAGTTATTATTTCTTGTCATGAATATTCAACAGCAAAAGAGTAAGATCAACATGCTATAAAAGACGAGTGCCTTGAAAGTAAATGAAAACTACATACATGATATCTCTCCCTTATACCCCCTTCAATACAATTATTTAAATTGTTCAAAGTATTTGGGTGTCGCAGTGCCGTAAAACGCAACTCACACACTCACTCAAAGTATTTGTGCATCAATTTCCCCTTCCACATGGGCTTGTAAAGCTGAACAAGTTAATTTGATACTATTTTGATTACACCGATAGGGCAGCTTATAGTGTAGACCCTGATCTTTCTGCTCTTAAACCTTTTACTCCATAAATACACCGTTATACGCCTTTGCAAACAGAGTAGACCCAGATCAGACGGCTCCTATAGGAGCC
Organism: Azorinus chamasolen; assembly: GCA_963576725.1. Taxonomy (NCBI): domain Eukaryota; kingdom Metazoa; phylum Mollusca; class Bivalvia; order Cardiida; family Solecurtidae; genus Azorinus; species Azorinus chamasolen. The sequence goes on from OY755249.1 coordinate 2,402,122, forward strand.
GTCTGATCAGGGTCTGCTCTGTTTGCTTTATGATATGATAAAGATATGATGCTACAGTTTCTGTCATGGTAAAACAAATACTGTGTCCATGTGCTGTTATAACCAATTAATTTTACTAATATTCATGACGTCATTATTTTTTATATGAATATTCATGGAGGAGCAGTTTGATCAAGGTCTACACAATTTGCCTCGGTTTGTCTGTCGAATTCTACAGGTAATTAGGGTACTCTAAGACTGCGAACACCGTAATCACATTTCCAGAAATCTTTTCCCTTGTCAACACATTCTTACCTCATATATCTAAGGATTCCCTTAACTATTTCTATGTTGGTAACGAGTGTACAGACAATTTCAAACACATTATTACAGAAATCTTAGAACAGCCATCTGGTCCTACTCTGTGTCATTTGCCAATCCAACTCCTCTATCATATTTAGGCCTTTAATACTGAATCTACTCTAGTTATACACGCTGATGGATCATTCCATTTGGAATTTCAGTATTCAAGCTAAACGTTTTCCTCATGGGAACTGTCATTTATTATAGAAGAAACAGCGAGCAAATATTGAACGGTGAAATCAGAGATAGTATTATATGTATACATGAAAGAAGTAAAGTATAAAACTGTTACTACAGTAAAACCTCTCTATAATGGCCACTAAATTACATAAAGTATTTTGTGTTAAAGGTACATGTAGGTGGTTGCTTAAAGCAAGGTAAAATAAAACAGAACGCTCCTATAGGAGCGTTCTGTTTTACTTTCACCTTGCTTTAAGCAGCCACATGCCCTAATATATCAACTAATTAACACTATTTAGTGACCGTTATAGAGAGGTTTTACTGTATGTCGGTGTATCGGTTATTTGCACGATATGGTTTGGATCGGAAATTATTAATGTCGATAGAACGTGACTGAAACAATAATGTTGCATTTTATAATAAGCTATTAACATTTACCCTCATAGGCTATTTTTAGACCCAACCTCTTTGACTAAAGCTATCGAAAAGGAGCATTTCCTAGAGAAAAGGAAAATGTTAAACTTGTGAAGTGTTGAAACCATTGTGATAAATAGAGCATTTGCTCCTATGGACCATTGTGATAAATAGAGCATTTGCTCCCATGGAGCAAATGCTCTACTTATCACAATGGTTCCAAGAAGTGACTATTACAGAGGCGTAGAAAGGCGTATCTACGGAGAAATAGGGTTAACTAACAAATAAATTGGACCAGGTGGGTTCGACGACAATTCGACGATATAAAACAAGAGGATCTGGGCAACTATATATCGATCACCTGAGTCACTGTTAGTCCAACTTCAGATTCGGAGAAAAATATGCTGACTGAAATGTAGTTATTATTAAATACATATTTTGTAAGATGGCGGACAAACGCCCCCAAAGTAACTAGTGTGTCGTTTTCCACAGCTGAGGTAAATGCTCTATGACAAACGATGAGGATCCATAAAGATACATATGTGTTAGAGTATATATAAGCATGGCGTTAAACTTGTTTTGTTTATGCTGACAGGTTTATAAATCTAGTTATACTTGTCTGGATGTCCATAATCGAATTTATCTGAGATATGATGACCATACAATATGACATTACATTGTGTATTTCTAAATGAAATAGTGCAAAGCTCAAAAGAAACATATATGCTAGAGTGTAAATAATGTTTTAAAAAGTTGCCTAACTCTCATTTTTTAATGTAATTGAAGTTGTCAGAGATCCTATGACCAAATACAATGCAGTATAACGTGTCTTATGCGAACTACAGTAAACCCCCTCTAAACCGGGCGTTTAATTTGGTATAAATATCGGTCTTGGAGACAGGTGACAGCTTCATGCAGGGTGAAAGTCATGCAGAAAGCCCCCAGAGGAGCTTTCTGCGTGACTTTCACCCTGCATGAAGCAGCCACCTGCCTAAAAGTAGCTAAATTCTTCTCTACTAGAATTCCGGTTTAGAGGGGTTTTACCCTAATGTTGACTGGGCATAGAAATATTAAGAAAAAACAGGAATAAGGATACAAGCACGGTAAACGTTGAAAACACATTTTGATAAAAGGCACAACATATTGTGTTAATTTTCTACATATATTGTTTATATTCTACTTATTTTGTGAATGTTCTACAAATTTTATCAATGCTCTAAATAGTATGTATATGTTCTAAATAGTATGTCAATAGAGGGTTAATATTCTTTCCGGTCAACAACATCGCGTGAACACGAGACTCGCCTTGTTAATACATGGGTAATCTGGACTGCAACAACACGTTTAATGCAAGAATATTCAACATGACATTGACACAATATTGTTAACATAATTGCTAAACCTTTACCTTTTATTTCATTATATTCTAAAGGGATGAAACAACATTTCTATTTCATTTTTGCGCAAAATATAACCATTGACTTTCCCAGCCGTTTGTATTATTTGTGTAAATCGATAGAAAGGGCGTAGGAACTATATTCTGAAAAAAAACCAAACGAAGACTGTTTGAAGTATTTCTTCTCTTTAACCCTTTCACCGCCGAAGTCGCATAAATGCACCACGACAAATAGTGCAGTCCAAGATCAGACGCCGCCTTGAAAAGGCGGCGTCTGATCAGGGACTTCATTTTTTGTCTCATTCACTATTTCTATCTAAGTGCTTTATTCTTTTGAAATTTGCATTTATTTATCTCATTTCCTTATTGTACCGAATGATTCAACAACATTTGGATTGCAGACGACAATTAGAAATTTTGCGCCGAAATGTTTAAAATAGACAGTTAAAATTGACGGTTAAGCAGTTTTGCTGGGTTGTACTGTTCGAATGTTGTACATATTGTGTAAATGATCTACACGTGTCAATGTTGTACATCGCTTGTCAACGTTCTGCATAGTGTGCCAATATTCTACATAATGTGCCAATGTTCAAAATAGTGTGCAAATGTTTTACATAGTGTGTCAATGCTCTACATATTGTACTATTGTTCTATATATTGTGTAAATGTTTTACGTTTTGTGCCAATGATCTACATGGTGTGTCAATTTTCTACATCTCGTATCAATGTTCTACATAATGTTTCACTGTTTCAAATCTTGTATCAATGTTCTATCTGTATTGTCAATGTTTTTCACACTGCGTTAGTGTTCTACATATCGTGTCAATGTTACACATATTGTATCAGTGTTCTACATATTATATCAATGTTCTATATATTGTGTCAATGTTCTACATATTTCGTCAATGTTCTACTTGCTGTGTCAATGTTCTACATATTTTGTCAATGTTCTACTTGTTGTGCCAATGTTCTACACATTTTGTCAATGTTCTCCACGCTGTGCCAAAGTTCTACATATTTTGTCAATGTTCTACTTGCTGTGTCAATGTTCTACGTATTTTGTCAATATTCTACATGCTGTTCAAATGTTCTACGTATTTTGTCAATGTTCTACTTGCTGCGTCAATGTTCTACATATTTTGTTGATGTTCTACTTGCTGCGTCAATGTACTACATATTTTGTTGATGTTCTACTTGCTGCGTCAATGTTCTACATTTTTTGTAAATGTTCTACTTGCTGTGTCAATGTTCTACATATTTTGTTGATGTTCTACTTGCTGCGTCAATGTTCTACATATTTTGTAAATGTTCTACTTGCTGTGTCAATGTTCTACATATTTTGTTGATGTTCTACTTGCTGTGTCAATTTTCTACATATTTTGTAAATGTTCTACTTGCTGTGCCAATGTTCTACATATTTTGTAAATGTTCTACTTGCCGCGTCAATGTTCTACATATTTTGTCAACGTTCTACATAATTTTGTCAATGTTCTACTTGCTGCGCCAATGGTCTACATATTTTGTCAATGTTCTACTTGCTGCGTCAATGTTCTACATATTTTGTCAATGTTCTACATACTTTTGTCAATGTTCTACTTGCTGCGCTAATGTTCTACATATTTTGTCAATGTTCTACTTGCTGCGTCAATGGTCTACATATTTTGTCAATGTTCTACATACATGTACATGTACTACGTCAGTGTTCTCCATGGGAGCAAAATAATTAATGCTCTTTTTATCACACTAGTTTCAAAAATTCACTTTTACAGTGGCGTCAAAAGTTGTCAATATGATGGAATGGGTTAAGCAGGGTTAAAATGTGCAGTATCACAAAACCAAACAGATAATTACGTTCTACGGGTTGTGATATACGGAAACAGAAGTTACTGTAAAAAACTTAAAAAAACCCAACTTAATACGTACTATTCACATATTTAAAATGTCACTTAAGGTTTTTTTTTAACCAACAAAAAATGTTGGTTACGTTTACACAACAGCAAATTTTTAATTCCTTTGAAATTGATACATATGCCGAAATAAATCTAATTTTAGATTCCAAACATTTAAACAGATAAATCCACCGAGACCAATTATCTACAGTTTGGAGTAGTATTAATTGTTTTATCTTTTACGATAATTTGATTTGCCTTCTGGGTATAGAACATCATTCAACCTATATTTGACAATTGCAATGAACACCGGCCACAGGTGGGAATTGTTATCGTTTCATCGCGCTGTGTGCTCATATAAATAAAAGTTATTAACCCTTCTCTTGCTGAATTTTAACATACATTTCTCCTTCTTTACCCATGCCCTGTTGTATAACTACATATATCTTCACTGTGTACAAGTAGTTCGCTGTGCAAGCACTGCTGTGGAGTGCACTGGTTGCACAATCAACTTGTAAATAGTGCAGACCCTGATGAGACAGCTCCTGCAGGAGCTGTCTCATCTGGGTCTTCACTATTTACAGGAACGTATATTGACGTGAATAGCAAGCGAAGGGTTAACTCATTCCCTCACATTGACCCCTTTTGACGTCACTGTAAAAATAATTTTTTGAAATCATTGTGATAAATAGAGCTTTTGCTCCACAGTAGCAAGTGCAGTGTTTATCACAATGGTTTCAAAACTACGCAAATCTAAAACATTTCCTTCTAGTAAGTACTCCTTTTAGGCAGATTTATTTAAATATGGTGTGTCTGAAAATAGTCTATGAGAGAAAGGGTTAATGCACAACCCTTGTTCTGTTACAGAAATTTTGTCTGATAAAGTTCTGAAGCATTTTCATTTCCGATTCATTCAAGGGCTTGGAAAACTACTGACTGATGTGACATACTGGATAGTGGTATGATGAGATGTAGATGAAAGTTGTCTGCACGTGCAAGTCACGTTGCGCTTCATAGAGGAAAGGATACACTATATATAGACATAGATAATTCTGAACGGGCATCAACGAATATCTGTAGGCTACATATCTTGATCTGAATTCCTCCAAACAAATCATGCAACAGCACCTTGCTGATCCTGGTTTTGATTATCGACTTAACCCATTCCCTGATACTGCCGACTTTTGACGACTCGGTAATTGTCACTTTGTGAAACCATTGTGATAAATAGAGCATTTGCTCCTATAGGAGCGTTCTGTTTTACTTTCACCTAGCTTTAAGCGGCCACCTGCCCTAAATACCAACTAATTTACACAATTTAGAGGTCGTTATAGAGAGGTTTTACTGTACTGTAAAACGGGCACTCAGTAATGAGGAATTTAGATCTTTTTAGGCGGGCGGTCGTTTAATGCAGAATGAAAGTCATACAGAAAGATTGTTTCGGGGTTTTCTGTATGACTTCCACTTGTATTAAGAGTCCACCTCTCTGATATACCGGCATTGATGCTTATTTGGGAGTCTGGTTTAGCGGACATACAAAAAGCAAAGCGTACATTTATATTGGTACAAACTAATCAACACTGAAGGAAACAAACTGATTGAAAATGATTAACTATATTAGAACAATCGTGAGAAATCATTTATATCTATAGTCATAATGCAGGTCAATTAAATCAAGTGATCTTTTCATTTCCAGCGAAACACACGATTTCGCACTGTGAAATGTGAGAAAGTTTGCCTTATAAATTAAACAATGCGACATACTTACATAATTATAGAGCTAATCTTGGTGTTTTAACTTTCTCCTCAATAAATACGCCGTTCTACGCCTTTGCAAACAGAGTAGACCCATATCAGACGGCTCCTATAGGAGCCGTCTCCTCAGGGTCTGCCCTGTGTGCTTATGCTATAATAGAAATATACATGTAACTACAGTTTCTGCCATAGCCACAATTTGACGCGTCAATTTGCTTTTATGACAAATTAATCTTATTAATATTCATGACGTCATCATTTTACACATGACTATTCATGTTCATGGTGGAAAGGGTTAAAGTAGAGCTTAATGCCATTTGGACTCTCTTCTGTAATTGTGTTGATGGTGTCCTTCTTCAGACAAGTTAAATTAATATCTTAACATGAAAAGACCCACATAATAAAACGAATATTAGACTCGACGTCTTGTCGGAGTTTATACCGTAAAACCCATAGATATTCCATCAAACAGAGCTATGTGAAGATTGTAGACCAAGATCATACTGCTTCTTAAGGAGCAGTTTGGTCAAGTTCTACACTATTTGCTGATAAGTCACTCTTATTTAAAATGATCAAAACCGTTCCATTTTGAATTAATCAGCCTTACAAACGAATAAATATGTGAAAATGTATTTCTGAATATTTAGCGTCAATGCGGTACTGGTTTTTTGACAGTAGTTGACAAGCACTATAGATGCTGGTATGTTGATATCAGCTACTATGGACCCATGGGACATTGTCGAACAATCAATTCCAGCAGGTTAAACAAGTTGACGGATGACATAAGTTAGAAAAAGCTTTAACCCTTTTCATGCTTATTGCGAAAAATCAGCTTGGACCCAAATGAGACCCCGAGTAACTCGGCGTTCGGCTCTCGGTCAATAGTGTTTTTTTTAACTCTTTACACGCTAAGTAATTTTTAGTCTGCAACAATTGTCGTCTGTTTCAATTCTTAAAATAAACTTTCTGTAATTTCTTTGCAAATATATGGCCAAGATGACAAACAGTTTGGATCCTGATCAGACGCCGCATAATGCGGCGTCTCATCTGGATCCAAACTGTTTGCATAAGTAATCACAGTTTTGCCGCTAGCGTGCAAAGAGTTAAAACGAATCGAATGAAATATTTTTTCCACAGGTCAGAAAATAAAAATTGTTAGAGCTTTATAGCAGATCAGTTTTCAGCATGGGAAGGAATACAATTAGCATGTTTTACAAATGTTCTTCGTTCGAAACAGTCTTTTAACCATTTTCCTTATGTAAGCGCATTTTGACACATCTGCAAACAGAGAAGACCCATATCAGACAGCTCCTAAAGGAGCCGTCTAATCAGGGTCTGCTCTGTTTGCTTACGGTGTAATATAGATCTGATTCTACAGCTTCTGTTTGAGCCAAAATGTCCCTGTGTTCATATGCCATTAAAAAAGAAATCTTATTAATATTCATGACGTCACTATTTCCTACATGAGTATTCATCAGGGAAATGGTTAATTCAACATTTCAAGACAGACATTCTTCTAAATAACTTTCAAACACTCAATCAGAGAGGTAAATGGTCTGGATCCTAATTATACTTGTCATATCATCTGGATCAAATAGTTTTCAATGTAGTCACATCTGCTGGTAGTAGGCTAGCATTTATACAATGATTAGATAAAGCTCCAGCATCTCACGTTTTATTCTACAAAATGTAATCATCGACTTTCTAGGAATTATGAAAATATCGTTGCCGTTAGCTTGGTTCTGAGGCAAAAATATAATTATAAAAACTGGTTTTATGTTCTTTATTCTATGTTTAGACTTTTAGAAACTTTAATTGAAAGAAAAGCTTTTACGGAAGAATAATTACGCTGTCATGTTTATTTCTCATGAGGGTACTTTACTTCTTGTGTGAAATAACTGTCTTTTCTGTGAACGCTAAAATAGAATTAAAAAGAACTCTATTTCAACCATTCTCCTGCTACATGTCTCCGACATCTTACATTTGTACATGTACTCATATTTGAGTCGCCGATGAGTGGCCAATGATGATCAAAGCTTTTTAACCCATTCCTCCATAGACTATTTTTAGATACAACCCCATTTGAATAAATCTACCGAAAAGGAGCATTAACAAGAGAAAAGGAAAATTTTAGAATTTTGTAGTTTGAAACCATTGTGAGCAAATGCTCTATTTATCACAATGGTTCAAACAGGTGACTTATACAGAGGCATAGAAAGGCGTATTTATGGAGGAACGGGTTAAAACTTGGTCAAAATCCTAACTGAATAATTGGTGTTTTAGAGGTAGGTGCTTGTTAAATGCAGACCCAAATTACAGCAGAAAAGAGAGGTCTAAATGTGGGTCTTTAGGACAGATGGTAGAGTCATGCAGTTCAGAAACAATGCAGACAGCTCTTATTTGAAGTTTCTGTATTACTGTTGTCTTGTATTAAGCAACCACCTGTTTTAACCCTTCGCTTGCTATTCACGTCAATATACCTACCTGTAAATAGTGAAGACCCAGATGAGACAGCTCCTGCAGGAGCTGTCTCATCAGGGTCTGCACTATTTACAAGTTGATTGTGCAACCAGTGCACTCCACAGCAGTGATTGCACAGCGAAATACTTGTACACAGTGAAGATATATGTAATTATACCACAGGGCATGGGTAAAGTAGGAGAAATGTATTTCAAAATTCAGCAAGCGAAGGGTTAAGACTCCTATGTTAAATACATGAGACAAATTCTTCTGTAGCCAGAACGGTCCTATGTGTGTATCTTATCATATTCTTCCAGGTATGATTTTCAATATATACAGTTGAACCTCAATAACACGAACTTCAAGGAACCATACAAAATGACTTCGACATAACAGAAGTTCGAGTCATCCGAATTCTAATCTGGAGAATTTCTCAAATTAACAACTTGGCTTTCTACCTTCATAAAGTTGTCACGTGTGTTTTAGATATATGCAGTGAAGAGACGATTCTAAAGAGTTGTCACTGCATAGGGTTTGATAGAGAAATGACGATTGTAATATCAAAATACACCTGAACTTCGATAACTCGAACTTCAAGGGACCGTACAAATTAGTTCGAGATAACAGGATTTCGAGTCATCCGATTTCTTATCTGAACGATTTATCAAGGCCACAGCTTAAAACAGGTCTAAAGTAATGCTGAAAGCTCCTACAAGACCTGAATTAAGCTGTCACACGTGTTCCTGAATATCTGTAGCGACACATTAAAGAGCAATTCTGTATTGTAAGAGTTGGAAGGACTGAACGTTTTGTTCGAGTTATCCCGAAGTTCGATTTATCCGAGTTCGAGATATCGAAGTTTAACTGTACGCATGTGTCACATGTGTTTCTAGATGTGTGCAGTGATATATTTTAGAACAATTTTCTTAATTGTAAATTGTGGAAGGATCGAACTTATCTCGTGTTATACGAAGTTCGAGTTATCCGAGTTCAAGATATCGAAGTTATACATAATACTTAGATTGGTACCACTGCCCGTATTTCAGACGTTAGTTTTTATACCAATTGGTAGTCTCTTCAGACGTCGAAATATTATATGACCACTATTTAGAATCGTCTCGAAGAGACGACCCAACAGTGGTCACAGCATATGGTTAAGTGGAGAAATGACGATTTTAATATCTGAGTACGCACATTTATCCGTTGCTCTGGTCCCTTGATATCCATGTCTCTGCATTCTTCACACTTTGTACAGGCTCTGTGTATTTTTTCGATACTAAAATTTCCCGTGCCTTGCTGCTGTCATTTTTTATAGTGAATTTGAGAAGAAATAACAGAAGAAAGCGGTAAACGAAAAACGTTCAACCAAATGAGCGTAATTAATTTGAACCAAAACATTCCCCCACCATGGGTTTGTAAAACTAGCTAAATTAATATAGCACCATTTTTATAACTTTAAATTAGTAGCAAAACGTGTAGACCCAGGTAAGTCTGCTCCTCCAGGAGCAGTTTGATCTGGCCCCAGTTCCACGAACATTCTTAAGTCATTACTTAGCTAAGCATGTTATTTAGAAATTACACAAGAGCATAATTTTTCATTAATTAGTGTTTATTGTGACACAAAGGGGTCAGAGGTTTCATCCGTTATCATTTTAAAAATAAATATTGTTTTTGATACTAACTGAAAGTGATCTAAATCAAAAACAATATTTAAGAATTTGTAACAGACTTAAGAATTTTACAAAAATCATTTTTGATTTAATTAAATATTTCATGCAAAACCATCATTTTCTATTTAAAAATATAACAGAATGTCTCTAAGGATTGTGTTTAGATAAAAATCATTTCACTTATCTTCTCTATATGCAAATGTAATACCCTTAGTAAATTAAGCCTGGTATTAAGTAATTACTTAAGAATGTTCGTGAAACGGGGGCCAGGGTCTGCATTACAGTAATACCTCTCTACTACGGCCACTAAATTGTGTTAATTAGTTGGTATTTAGGACAGGCGGCTGCTTAAAGCAAGGTGAAAGTAAAACCGAACGCTTCTATAGGAGCGTTGTTTTACATTCACCTCGCTTTAAGCAGCCACCTGCCTTTAACACAAACTACTTGATGTAATTTAGTGGCCGTTATAGAGAGGTTTTATTGTATTTGCAAACAGTCATCTTCTGCATTCTTATGATAATAAGGTCACAATAAGACTGACATGGTAGCAAAAAGAGTAGACCCAGATCACACTACTCCTGAAAGGGACAGTTTGGTCAGGGTCTGCACTTTTTGCAAACAGATATATGTCCGAATTATCAGGGTAATTAGGGTATTCTACATATACCATGTAGACATAAATATACAGTAAAACCTCTCTATAACGGACACTAAATTACATCAAGTATTTTGTGTTAAAGGCAGGTGGCTGCTTAAAGCAAGGTGAAAGTAAAATAGTTTTACTTTCACCTTGCTTTAAGCAACCACCTGTCCTAAATACCAACTAATTAACACGATTTATTGGCCGTTATAGAGAGGTTTTACTGTACGAGTATATTCTCTTATAATAATACAAAGCAAATAATAACACTAAACTGTACTACTCCACATAGAATAACGTTGAAGAGGAAGTCCCTACAATGAACGCATATTTTCAATAATATCATAAAACTTGGTATTTGTTATGATTATGAAGATTTTTAATTTGAACTGTTATCGAAACATGACCCTGTGATACAAAATAAACCGACTTCATCAATACATATAACTTTTGTTCTACAACAAAGTATAATCGGCCTTTTCCGTTCTAATTTTCCGCGTTTTGCACATGATCGCCATATCCCTCTATTGTTTACGTAACAGCTTTTCTCGGAAGTGGTCGGAAAGACGCGAAATCGAACAGATAATAATCTAAAACCTAACCCGAATAAAACTGAAACATCAGCGAATAAAATCGGGATCGTCGATATCAAACACATGGATGTTTTGTCATTTTCAACGTTTATTGGATAGGTTTCCTTGCGATATACTACTTTTCATAATATAAATAAATGAGTTTTGTGTATTTTGGTAATTTTTGAAACGAATTGAATGTAGGGACTTCTCCTTTAATCAATAAGGTATTTTGCACAACATACGACCCGTATCAATGCTAATGTGTAATATCATTAAGGTACCCTGGTTTAATTATGGTTTTCATTTTATCAATCCTATCAACTGCTTTTAAAACCATTAAATTATACGGGAATGGGGACTTTAACCCATTCCCTCATAGGCTATTTTAGATACAACCTCTTTGATTAAATCTACCGAAAAGGAGCATTAACTAGAGAAAATGAGCCTTTTAGAATTTTGTAGTATAAAACCATTGTGATAAATAGAGCATTTGCTCCTATTTGAGCAAATGCTCTATTTATCACAGGGGTTTTAAAAAGTGACTTTTACAGAGTCGTCAAAAGTCGTCAATATGCAGGAATGGGTTAAAGTATAATCAAGAACACTGAACCATGGATAGTTTGTCTCTTGTGGGGTTTTATGTCGCTTTAACAGTATTTCAGTCATATCGTGACGTTCAGCTAAATGTGAAATGAAGATCCAGAGGGTTTTCCGTGGACGGAGCACACTCACGCTGTGAACATCCGGGTAGGAACCACCGACTTTCCACAAGTCTACTGGAAGGCTTCATCACATGAACAATCTAAATGCACCAAACATAGCTGGATTCTCAGTTACTGTAGCTCTCGTATGAATGTTCGTTAGTGGAATGGTTAATAATTAGGTCAAAGACAATTTACATAATCTGTATGTTACCAATATGGTAGTATAAATGAATATAGTAAAACCTCTCTTAACCGGAACTCTAGTAGAGGAAAATTTAGATATTTTAGGCAGGTGACTGCTTAATGCAGGGTGAAAGTCATGTAGAAAGCTCCTCTAGGAGCTTTCTGCATGACTTCCATCCTGCATTAAGCTGTCACCTTTCTCCAAGACCGATATTTATACTAAAATTAACGTCCGGTTAAGAGAGGGTTTACTGTATGTCCAAGACTGATAACGCTGTTACTTCTCTAAACCTGAGCCCATCTACGTTAACCTTTAGCCTGCTATGGGCGGATGGGCGAATACGTTTGCAAACAGTTTGGATCCAGATGAGACGCCGAGTAACTCGGCGTCTCATCAGGATCCAAACTGTTTGACATCCTGATTGCAGTTTGGTAGACACATTGATTATAGCTTGAATTTTGAAAATGTAGTAGGTGAAAAGTTCTGCAAAGATAATTTGCTCAGAAGGCTAAATGTTAAGGAATATTCTTCCTTTAAGCACCATGGTACAGCTATTAGTTATGATGGAAACACCATACATTAAGAACTCGATAATTCGAAGTTTTAGCAATGAAGAATGTTGAACGTTTTAGGTGAGTGCTTAATGCAGGACTTGTACCTTGCATTAAGCTACCACCTGAAACAAGGACCGATAATGATACTTCTTTTAGTGTACTATCGGAACTTAACTTTAAATATCCAACCTTTTTTGTTGTCGAATTTGGGCTTCATTATCACTCGGGATTGTATTGTTTCTTTGGCTAACATTATGCCCGCTGACAAGACTAAACGCATGGGACCAATACCTTGCGTCTACAGTGTGCGTGTGATTAGCTAAAGATCTCTGAATTATGTTTACTATCAAACTCATTCATTATCTATTCATAAGAAACTCATCCATCATCTATTCAGAAACTGTCGTCAATATCCCCAATTTGGAGCTAATCCAATTGTATAACCCTTTCCCTCATATTGACGACTTTGGGCGACTCTGTAAAAGTCACTTTGTGACACCATTGTGATAAATCGAGCATGCTCCTATAGGAGCAAATGCTCTATTTATCACAATGGTTTCAAACTACGGGATTCCAAAGTTTTCCCTTTCTCTACTTCTTGCTCCTTTTCGGTAGATTCATTCAAAGAGGTTGTATCTCAAAATAGCTTATGAGGTAAAGGGTTAATTATGGATTGTTATCCGGAATAGAAATTTATCCTTGTGAAAATATTTGACATGAATGGCGATACATGTAACTAGAATTGTGCCCATATGGCACGGGGATGTCCTTTGCAATATGGCTTCTAAATCAAATACATTTCACTACAGTAAAACCCCTCTAATCCGACCACCAAAACGGTATACATGCTTATAAAGCTTTTCAGCTGAGTCTGAGTTCGTTCTCAAGGTTTTAATTGGTCAGATTTCAGCCTTTGGCTCAAATCTGACCAATCAAAACTTTGAGAACAAACCCAGACTCAACTAAAAAGCTTTATAAGCGTTGAATATTCATTTAAGAAATACTGACATACTGAATATTTATTACCTGGATTATTATAATGCAATTTGTAAAAGATACAGTTTGGTTTTGACTGAAAGGATATAATCAGCTTTATTATAATTTCATAGACAAGCAGAGCAGACCCTGATCAGACTGATCCTATAGCCAATGTTTGCAAATACATGCAAACACGTGTGTATGAGGCAAATGGTTACAAAGACTGAAATGTAACGATCATGGGATTGTGATAAAAAAACAAATACAGTAAAGTTCCGCTAATGCGACCACCTAAAATAGGTATAATTCTGTGTGCTAGATGCAGGTGGTAGCTTAATGCAGGACAAAAGTAATGCAGAAAGCTCCTAGAGGAGCTTTCTGCATTACTTTTGTCCTGCATTAAGCTACCACCTGCTTACATGTACAAAGGCACCCATGTTTATTCATTAAGTGGTCGAATAAGCGGGGTTTTACTGTATGAGGCATGCAGGAAACGCTTTGTATTTCCAATAAAATGAGTACGGATTTGAAATAACAGAAAACTGTTGCTTGTTATTCTGTCATACATAAAATGTCTGCCCAAACATTTTGAAAGTAGGAGATCCTTCGAAAGTAAAAGGAAAATACAAAAGGAGACAATTTCAGACTCGGCTATATTGAATCTGTTTATGAGTAGATATTAAAAGTGTAATACTACTGACACACCCTAGCACCGGCTTAAGCGGTATTCAATTATCATACTAAACGCTTTGAAACTAATGATCTCAAGGGACCAGAAAATATAACAACAGTGATATTGAAGTATTGGTAATGGTATACGTCCGCCACACGAGCACTTAACACCTGCTGTTGCGAAGTACATAATTACTGAATGTAGGAGATCCTTCGAAAACAAAAGCAGCAATGAGAAAAGAGAAACTTGCAGCCTCGGTTGTAACCCTTTATCTCATAGGCTATTTTTAGATACAACCTCTTTGAATTGATTCGTCGAAATGGAGCATTAATTAGAACAAAGGAAAGGTTTAGAATTTTGTAGTTTGAAACCATTGTGATAAATAGAGCATTTGCTCCTATAGGAGCAAATGCTCTATTTATCACAATGGTTTCACATGTAGTGACTTCTACAGAGTCGTCAAAAGACATCAATATATGGGAAAGGGTTAATGTAATCTGGAGCAAATGGTAAATACTTCCGACCCGTACACACGTTTTAGAAACTATTGACCGTCTTTTACCTGGATCTTGATGACAGGCCGAATACTCGATTTCTAATCAGGATCCAATCCGTTTGCAAATGCTAAATATGCTTCCATAAAAAGGACAAATAGTCATTATCATAACAAAACTATTCACACAGTAAATAGAATCAACCGAAAAGCCTGGACAAGATACTCCCATTGCGGGCATCAATTTCCAAATTGTAAAAAAATATTACCATGTCGTTCCTGACATAAAAACATTCCGATTCAGCTGGGAAATAAGATTATCCACATTTCTGGTGACGGCGTACAGCTAATTATAAAGTAGAAATAGGTTTCCTATCACAAGTAAACAACAACAAAAAAAACCCGCTATTTTCCTTTAACCCTTTCACCGCCAATGTTGTAAAAATGCACCACGACAAATAGTGCGGTCCCAGATCAAAAAGGTGGCGCCTGATCAGGGACTTCACTTTTTGTCTCAACCTCTAGTTATAGACCCGTGTTTTATTCTTCATTGTTTAGCATAATTATGTTTAACATATGATTTTACAAAATCGGATTGCAGACGACAATTAGCAATTTGGCGCGGAAAGGGTTAAGTGTTTTCCCTACTATTAGCGCCCTGACTCTCATTTGTATTGGATACAGACGAGGCACCGAGGATCCAAGCTGTTTGCTAAA